>JBCNYG010000006.1:27678942-27692002 GCA_039654305.1 Porochilus rendahli | reverse complement strand
ACTCCCTCACACTTCCTCCCTCACTCCCTCCCTCACTCACTCACTCACTCACTCACTCACTCACTCACTCACTCACTCACTCACTCACACACTCACTCACTCAAATTCAGTCACACACACTCGCTCTTTTCTTTCTGAAATATACACTCATGTTTATACAATATGTGGCCATGTTGTCAAACATGAAGTTCTTGACATGAAGCTGTCAATATCTGATTGAGGTTTTAAGCTGTAATTTCAGGGGTAAAACAAAATAATGGTTTTAAGCTCTCAGGAATTGCAGCCTTTTATCCCTAACTTCCAATTTTATTGAGGCTCAAAAGTAATTGGGCCCATAAAATTATTAAAAGATAATTTTGTGGTGAATTTGCAGCTATTTGTGGAAACTCTGTGTTCTAAGAATGTTTCAATGCAATTAAAGGAAGCCATATTTAGTCTGAAAAATAAAGACAACTCTTAAAAAAGCTCTTAGGAGTGGCCACATCAACAGTTTGGTGCATTTTTAAAATGAAGGAACACACTTGGAATCTCAGCAACACAAAAAAACCTAGAAGACCAATGGAAATTACTGGATTGGATGATTGTAGGATTATTTTCAGATGAAGAAAATCCCATTCACAACATATTGTCACGTTAAGAATGATGACAGTATGGAAAAGGAAAGGTAGCAGCAGGTTGCACTTCATCTGTCTAACACGGTGGGCATGAGGATGAAACTGCATCACTGGTATTCGTTAATGTAACTACTAATGTAATAATCTGGATGAAGACTAAACTGAAAGCAAAAAAACCCACAACAACCAGCAATTAGTAGCTTCAGTAAAGGCCTGGCAAAGCATCTCAATGGCGGCAACTCTGATTTCTGTGGCTTCCAGACTTCAAGTGGTCACTCACTGCAAAGGATGTGCAGGAATGATCTGCAGATCAGGTGGCGTCGGGTAATGAAATAATGTTAGCAAAGCAAGGCAAAAGTTTGTCCAAATACTTTTAAGCTTGATATGAATACAAGTTGCTCTGTGATGGCCTGGCAAGCTGTCCAGGGTGCACCCCGCCCTTGTCCAGAGTGTGCTGTGATGGGTGCCAGCCTCCCCGCAACACTAATCAGGATTTAAGCCACTTAGAAAATGAACAAATGGATAAATACAAGTCCACCATCAGTTTCATTCTCTCTTTCTATTTCTCTCTCACACACACACACTCACACTTTACCTTAAACTACCTCATCCCAGACCTGAACCTAAATAATTTTCTCAATAACATATTTTACCTCAACAGTATCTGTAGCTTTTAACCTTCTTTGTGTCAGAAAGACAAGGTTAGTCAAGTTTGCAGATACGTCTTAAGGTTATGCTAATGTTTTGGTTTTTTTTTTATTCTAAGGCATCATGCAAAGTCAGCACAAAAAAGTGTGTGTGTGTGTGTGTGTGTGTGTGTGTGTGTGTGTGTGTGTGACTAAGAAAGACAGGGTTCATGTTTGTAATGAAGTTTTAATGTTTTTTAATTGGATTTGAAACAATTCTTCTGTTTGTTTAGTAGCTTAGACCCTGTCTATCTATCTAGATAGATATCACAGTAGCATTGTGCTCACTGCAGGTATTTTTTCTCGATAAGTGGCCTAAAATTGCGGGGTTTGACTCTTATGAATACTTCTTGGTTAGTGAGTCTTTAATTTGCTTAGAAATTATCCTTGTTTCTGCCCCGTAATGTACTGTTGACCAGTAGTACTGTTTCAGATTTCTTGATTTTGTTTGTAGAGGTATTTGGGGTGGCGTTAGTATTTTCCTCATTTAGAGATGGCTGTTCTAGCGATGGCAATTCTCC
Organism: Porochilus rendahli; assembly: GCA_039654305.1. Taxonomy (NCBI): domain Eukaryota; kingdom Metazoa; phylum Chordata; class Actinopteri; order Siluriformes; family Plotosidae; genus Porochilus; species Porochilus rendahli. The sequence continues at coordinate 27,690,181 of JBCNYG010000006.1, read as the reverse complement.
TTTTGATCTTATCACATCTGCCTTCTGTGATTTTATGGTCTTGGTAATTAAAGCTGTGGGCTTGTTATTTTCTGTTCCGTCTATTTTGATCTTGATGCTCTTTTTTGCTGGTAACCGTGGTCTTTTCTCAGCGTTTATTTTTATGCTGTACTTGTACCCTGCTGCATTAACTTTGTTCACAATAGCCTATAGGTCCTCTTTATTTTCCGCAAGGAGAACCGTGTCATCAGCATACCGCAAGTTGTTGATACGGGTACCATTGCTGCTGATGTCTTGAAAATTTTCAAGGTTTCTGAAGATGTTTTCAGTGTATAGATTGAAATGACACAATGATGGTATGCATCCTTTACAGGCACCCCTCTTGATTTCTGTCCTATCAGACACTCCTTTGTCAAGTTGAATAGCAGCAGTTCAGTACAAATTTACAATCATCTTTATATTTCTCCCATTCTTTCCAATATTCCTCATGCACTCTCTCATCATGTGATTAGACATGCCTACATGCATTCGTCTTTCTCTAAACTTGAGCTAACTTGTTTCTCAGATTTTTTTATATGATGCATGGTTCACCATAATGCCCAAACCTATTTTAAAGCAAAGTCAGCAAACAGAAAGTGAGAGCATATCTCAGAAATGACATGATAGATTTTGACCAAGTTTTGTAAATTAGTTCATAATGTTTTATGAAAGTCTCATTTAAAAATTAGTAAAGCTGATCAGAACTATAATAAAATCTTTTTTCTTTACTTGAGTACCTGAATTGTGTTGACAGTTTCTGATTTGTAGGATATTGTTCATTGTGCTTGCTAACCTGTACTATACATTTTGGATCAATCATCAAAATATTTTGCTGAGCACATCATAAGACCAGTCTGAACCTAAATCATTTTCTCAAATTTTAAGGCCAGATGTCTATAACCTTCAAATTTGACTGTGAAATCTCCGTGGAGGAAAAAAGGCCATACTCATCAATAGATAACTTGTATAAAATGCTATGTTGTGCTGCTTTGTTGCTAGTTCCTACCTTCACTGTAAATGGGCAACATTGGAGGAGCTGGAAAAGGACCCACGCATTCACCAAAAAATCAAGCGCTTCAGGAACAAACATGCACAAATGAAGCACATTTTCTCAGAGGTAAGGCTGACCTACTTCCCAGGACATGTAGGAACCTATGATTTCATTACTATGGGAGATTCTTTATGTGGAAACATATATCGAATATGTTAATAATAAATATGATTTTTATGCGGTTTGCAGTACTGCACAGGAATGGCGTGTTCTGATTGGTCCAGTGTTAGAAAACATTATCTTCAGTAGATAACGCTTGCATCAAAATTACAGACACTAATGGTTTGTCATGGTCACCTGGAGCAGGTGGCGTCCTCATTACCATGCTTTAAAAATGGAAAAATAAACAAAAACAAACCTTATTTTAATTTAATTTTCTCATGTTTCTGTAGAGTCTATACTCGAACTTTGAATGACTGTAAAAACACGGGGTGTGTTGTACTTACATTTTCGTGTAGCTTAAGCCCCAGGCTTGGTGGATGTCACGGAATTGATTAGTTCTGACATCCCCTCACCTTCAGTAAATGATTATTAATTACAATGCATGAATACATACACAACCAAAATGATATTGACAATAAGCTTCAGTTAGGGCTGTTTGCTTATAAATATAAATTTATTGTTAGTCATAACATTTTTTAAATTGTTCCGGTGGTGTTGAATGAATTTAATAGAATTTTTATGGGGCTGTGTATTAGTAAAGTCAATTTCTTCTCTCTAGTTGGATGAAGACCTCTTTAATCCAGACTATGTTGAGGTAGATCGGGTTTTGGAGATTGCGATTACTACAGACACCGAAACTGGAGAGGGGAGTATTATTGAAGTAATAATAAAAAGTGATTATAATTTGTGTCAAGCTGCTGTAACAAGTCATTGCATATGCTCTAACAGGAGGTGACACACTATCTGGTAAAGTGGTGTTCTCTATCCTATGAGGAGAGTACTTGGGAACTGCAGGAGGATGTAGACCCTGTAAAGATTCGGGAGTTTGAAGAGCTGAAGAAAGTCCCAGAACTCACACCTGTTGTAAGTTTTTGCACTGAACTCATCTAAACTGAAGCCACATGTTTTTGGGTTTTTAGGTGTACCCTAGGGCTGTGAACGTAATCATTGCATTGATGCATTGCGATATCAATGTAGACGATTCAGCTTTGATGCAGTGACACAACTGAAGTTCTTACACTTTTTATTTTAACTGAAGATAAAATGTTAACACAGCATTATTTCTTCTTTTTTTCAATTTTTTTTGTTTGCTCACTGTAGGAGAGACCGTCACCAGAGCAATGGCAAAAGCTTGAGAAGTCTCGTGAATACAGAAATGGCAACCAGCTCAGAGAATACCAGCTAGAAGGCATGAATTGGCTCCTTTTCAATTGGTACAATAGGTAATAATGCACTGGTTCCATTAAAATAACCAAGTCTGTACCTAGTTTCTGTCACTGGTGTGCTTTCAAAAAGTTCTTCTTGGAATTCAGCCTCACTGAGTTACGCTGATAATATTGATGTTTAATATACCAATAACTTTATTAGGATCGCTGTCCTGAGAGTGGCCTCCCTACTCTCACATCAGCCTCAGTTCCTCATGTCATGGATTCCTGCAGATATTTCATGTTGTAAAATTTACTTCTGTACTGCTTTTAGAATTTTATTTGTGAAGCACGTTTTATAATTTATATTGTATTTATATTATAGCAACTTTACATAGTAAAAACATATTTGATAAAGAATTTAAGCATCTCTTTATAAACCCTACACACCACTAGTGAACAAGCCCTTGGCGATGGTGTAAGGACAAACCTCCTCAGAAACCTTGAGAGGAACCAGACTCAAAAGGGAAACCCATCATTTGTATGAAACCAGATAAAAATACAAACTAGAGTTTCTCATGAGATCTGGTTGGTTATCTTGGTTAGCCTGAGAGGAGGCACTATAAGAATCATGATTTACAAAATTAATGTAATAACATTAAAGGCATGAACAAGGACCTTACAGAGCTACTGTTTGGAATATGTTAAGAAACAATCATTTTCAAGTAGACATAATAAAGAATGAGATAAGATGTCCTTGGTGGTTTTATTACATTTTAAAAGTGACTCACACTTATTAAACAGACAAGTTTTCAAATGTAATTTTTTATATATATCTGTGTATTATTTATGAAAAATAAATAAATATATGTATATTTTATAAATGTATCTTTCTTTCTAGGAAAAATTGTATCCTAGCTGATGAAATGGGCCTTGGGAAAACCATCCAGTCCATAACATTCCTGTATGAGATCTTCTTAATGGGTTTGAGGGGTCCCTTCCTTATCATTGCTCCTCTGTCCACCATTACAAACTGGGAGAGGGAGTTCCGCACATGGACAGAGATTAACGTCATTGTTTACCACGGCAGCCAGATCAGCCGCCAGATGATCCTGCAGTACGAGATGTATCACCGAGATGAACAGGTATATTCGGTTCCGTGTGTACAAGATGCTCTGCTATGATGCTAATGTAGATTTATATACAAGTTATAGCTAATTGTGACTCCGTGAGACAGTCAGTATAGAACTTTTCTGAGTGTTGCCCAATAGTGGGATGAGTCATCATACTTACACCGCTGTACACAACAAAGTCAGTCATATTTAATAAAAGGATGGTCAGTGATACTGTGTCTGAGTTACGAACACTAAACGTTTATTCAGGGTTGTAGGTAAAGGCTTGTGTCCCCACTATAATCTTTTTTTAATTATTCCAGGCTCTAGCCAATCAGACATGGCCAACTTTAGAATACAGTTTTCCCAAAGAGTTGTGAGGCGAAAACATTCAGTTTTTTTAGGTTCTAGGAGTATTTTTAATCCTTCCCACGTTTTACTGTTGAACTGTCTGTGATTCTTTACTTCTAACTATGACCTGTTTGTGTACTGTATCGAACATCCAGACATCGAGCCAAAACCTTATGCCAGCCTCGAGGAAACAAAAGCGTGAAGTAGTCTTTCGTTTTCTTATTTAAGCAGTGGATTTGAGAAAAAGAGCTGTTCCTATAATACTGTCTTCAGGAGTTTTAAATAAAAGGCTGTAGTTGATAAACACAAGAAGCTCTTCATGTCTTACGTTAGTCTGTTCTAGTCTGTTTCACTCAGTTTAACATTCTGATAAAGTGCATAATATTTAATAATATAGAGATTTGAGGAGCGCCTTAAAGTGGAGCTCCCATATGTTTTCTCTTAAGTTTTTTGTGGGAACTCTCAATCCCCATACACGTATCCTGTGTATATCAGGATTCATTTATTTTAATAATTTGTTTGCAGAAAGGAATAAAAACGAGTGAACCAGACACGCAATCTTAGTTTGTAAAATGCACCATTTAAAAATCATAGCTTTAGGGAACTCTTTATTTCACCTCTTGTTCTCACAGAAACATTTTCATACGTTTTTCCTTTTTGGAGAAAATCTGCTGAGCAAAGATGCTTTAATTCAGTGGTTCTCAAAGTGCGGTGCGCGGACCACCAGTGGTGGTCTTGAGCGACCTCAAGTGGTCCGTGAGAGGATTTCTAAAAGTTTTAGTCAGTGTTTCCCAGACAAGCTTGCTAATACATGCATCCAATGTAATATCATTACAAACTAAACTAAGGAAGCAGATGAAAACAGAGGAAAACGAATGAACTTTAACTGAAACAGACATATCAGTGGCAACTTACTACACAACTGCAGAGGGATGGAGAGATGGCTGACGGGGTCAGTTAGAAGAAAGACACACAACAATACCGACACAAACATTGATAACAACAAGGTGCAAAGAAAAGGAGATTTAATTAGTATGAGTCCCGCTCACCACAGCAAGAGCTAGCCATACAGACACAAACTCAGCCGGCTAAACATGGGAAACCATGAAAGTTAAAAGGAAATACCACGACGACCATTTAAAATTCTGATTTTTTTGGACTGGAGATGCTGAGGATTCAAATCCACACTGTGTCCTGTGCTACTACATTTTAGCCACAAAGATTCCATTGGCAAACATTTGCCCTTTTTTTGAGAGAAAATGCGAGGAAGTTAAGTTCCACATGTGAAAGAAAGCCATGCAGTATTTTGTTCGCAGGGAAAATGCTAAGGCTACAGAAGCCTCCTTCAGGGTCTGCCAGCTTATTGCAAAAGTTGGCAAACCTTACTCAATAGGACAGACCTTAACCCTTGTATGGTGTTCGTTTCCATTTTTTATTAAAAGAAAAAGGATATAAGTAATTATTAAGAAATGTTTTCAAACTCAGACTCATTGGCCTTGGCTCATTTTCTGTGAGGACCATATATTTCATTGACCACCCACCTTAAAACCCTCCTACACATCCGTTACATACAGGATGTTTGGGTCCAGTGGACCCAGGGCTAAATAAAACTGTTGAATTGCTGGTCCTGTGTAACTTCAGTCTGTCTACTTCTCTCTGGGCCTTGTGTGTCTGTGTGTCTGTGTGTCTGTCTGTGTGTGTGTCTGTGTCTGTGTGTGTCTGTGTGTGTGTCTGTGTCTGTGTGTGTCTGTGTCTGTGTGTGTCTGTGTGTGTGTGTGTGTCTGTGTGTGTGTGTCTGTCTGTGTGTGTGTGTCTGTCTGTGTCTGTCTGTGTGTGTCTGTCTGTGTCTGTCTGTGTCTGTGTCTGTCTGTGTCTGTGTGTGTGTGTGTGTGTGTTGGTGGTGGCGGCGGTGGGGGATGTGTGTATGCGTCGGTCTGTGTGTGTTCCATTCCAGCACCAAGTCGCAACATGCTCTGTCTTGCGGGAAACAATCTTTACTTTCTCATACACTGTGCACGCTAAAATTTGGGGGGGGGGGGGTCCGGACAAAATAAATATAGCTTTGCCAGCATGGCTCCTTATCACACCTGATCAAAATGGCCAAAAGAGTCTCTGCTCAGAGGGTGATGATCCAGAGAAAGAGGTTTCAGAATGTGAGGATCTGACACTGACTCTGAAGCAGAGGATGAGATTGAGCATCCAACTCAAAGACGAGCCACAGGATCACACCATCAGCAGCCAGCTCTATGGCAAGAACATAGCGGTCAGCAGCTACCAAGAGTAGAAATATGGATGTCAAAAAACGGTGAAATTCCATGGTCTTCTTGCCGAAGAAATGAACCACCCAGCATGGCTGCCGGTGTGATAAGGATGTAACCAGGACCAACACGGATGGCAGCTGCTCAAGTGCAAGACATCAAATCTTCCTTTGAGCTTTTCATCCCAGATTCTTTCCTGAACATTATTCTGGATTGCACCAATTTAGAAGGAGGTGTGTTTTTGAAGAAAGGTGAAAGAGATGGACCAAGTGCATTTACATGCCCACTTTAGAGATCATATCCTTGCTGGAGTTTTCATGTCGAGGGGGGGATCCACAGAATCCCAGTGAGAACTTTACCGTGCAACACTGTCTCTGGAAAACGTCCACAGAATGATTAAGGGCAAAGCACTGAACACACACATTTTTAAAGTTCTGTGTGAGGAGATGGGAACACATCAAACTCCTTTTCCAAGTTTCAAGTTTATTCGTCATATACAGGTAACAATGAAACATCACTACCGGCAATGAAATCCTTGGACTCAGAGCCCCTCAAATTGCACTTAAGAACAAATATTGCACATAAATTAAGTATCGAGAAAAAAAATACAAATTAAAAGCAAATATTGCACATAGATTTAGTATTTAGTATCCACTCTGAGGTTTGTTCGCTGTCCTGTGGGAAAGTTCTAACTTGTCTTTTTGAGAATGCATGACTTTTTTTTGCATGCCTGCAAATTTGTCATACCTTGCTGATATTTTCAGGTTTCTCAAAGCATTGAATTTAGCACTTCAGGGGGCAACAGTCACAGTCTTCACTGTACAGGACAGAATTAAAGCAGCACGCATGAAAATGGAATTGTGGTGCACTCGCCTCGGTTGAGAATTTCCCTACTTTGGCCGACTTTCCCCTTACAGCTGACGAGGTCCTGGACAGGGATACGATTAAAGCTTTAAAGGAGCACCTGCGTGGCCTTCACGCACAGGAACAATATTTCCCGGAATTAAACATGGACTTTGAGTGGATCAGAAATCCATTTGGAGACCAAACCCACAATTCACGTGTCAGTTCTACGTTATCTGCAAGAGAGGTAGACAGCCTAGTGGACATCGGATGGATCACTGAAGACGGCATTTCAAGAAAAATCCTTACTGACTTCTGGCTCCACATCCAGCCTGAGCCGAGTCTGCTTTGAAAATATCATTGCCATTTTCAACCACCTACAACTGTGAAGTTGGCTTTTTAACTCTGGTTAGTTTGAAAACAAAACAACACAATCAGATCAATGTGGCCCCTGGTATGAGATTAAGACTGTCCAGTTTAGAGCCAGACATCCAGTCAGTGATGCGTAATACGCAGCAGCACCACTCCTCCCATTAACAAGCAGGGACGATTAGTTCACCGTGAATTTGCTTTTTACCATTTCATTACCAGCCTTTTGAACAGTTTTTGTGTAGTCTGCTTTTCATCAGAGCCAGTTCATTCATGTGCTCACGATTTTGAAGATGTGCAAATTTATTTGATATTAAATATACTGACAAACTGTTTGCTTATATTTTAAAATTCAATTCTAAGCCCTCTACATAATTTGCCTTTTGGTAGAGCTCTTGTGGATAGTCCTGTCGGATACCTTCATCACAACAGTATAATTGTACCTGTAGTGTGAACTGTAGTGTATAGTATGAATGTGTGTGTGTGTGTGTGTGAGTGCGAGTGCGAGTGTGTGGGGGCAGGTTCGGGAATCGGGTGCGGGACCAAGTGATCCCTGAAAAAAATGTAATAGACAAAGTGGTCCTCGGTCTGAAAACGTTTGAGAAACACTGCTTTAATAAAAATCTTCACATTTTATTCTGTTTATTTGTATTTAACGCCCTTTTTAATAAATATTTTCCTTCCTATGTTTCAAACTTGTACAAGGTATACATACTTGCGTTAGGCGTATCACTACATATCACATACGCTCACAACACTCTCCAGATCGCACGTGTGCATTTCGTACACAATTTCTTAAGCAAAATGTGTAACCATGAGGAAGATAATAATAATAATAATAATATTAATAGATTATTATATAAATTTTATTATTTTAAAATATTTGAAGTAATCACTACTGCGTGATAATAACACGTATGCCAGAGGGACGTACGCTGTAGGTTATTCTCGATGTTCCGAAAGCAACTCGATGCTTACACATTTTCTCATCAGTGGTGCTCCTTTTCCTCATTTGACCAATAACGGAGCCTTTTGCAACATTAAACTACTCGTGTGTAGCAGGTCTGTGCAAAATTCTGAATCTCAGGATTTGATTCAATTCAATGAATGAATTTGAATTGGAATTTACTCCAACCTACAGAATTTGTAATTGAATTTGAATTGGAATTACAGGAAGTGGAATTAAATTCATTGCAATTCAGAGAAATTCATTCCAATAACATATCAGAATGTGATACTTTTAACATGCTTTCTTCCAGATGGAAGCACAGACTCTAACACTAAGCATGCATTCCTTTAGGGTTGAATAATTAGCAATATCTTAATATTTCAATGTAATACAATAAAAACAGTGTTTTGGTAAATGCAGTTATCATTTAATTAAGTACTTTTCAGGGTAGCGTTGTTGCATCTAATGGTCAACAGTTAAATGTTTTGTCATTGAGGCGGCATCATTCTGGTCGAAATATCTTGCCTGCAACACTAAATATCCTCTCAACAGGTGCGGAGGAAGCAGGTGTGATATTTACATGAAAGCACAGCTAGGTTTGGGAAACTGTTTTGGTTTTCTTTTCAGAAAACATGGTGTGCTCAAGTAAACTGGGAGCTCGTGTCAATTGTAACAGCAGGTGTTTGAGTCTCCATGTAGGAAAAGATTCTGGAACGTTTCCTTGTTTGAGTACCAATGTCAGAGGTGGTACTGACTTTTTCCGTGACTTCTAGTACCTCACAGAGTTCCAGAATTATTTTTAGTTCGTGTGCAGATAGCTGAACTGGGCAGTGGAGCTCAGCAAGAGCATCATTTGGAACCTTAAGGACTGATCTCAGCCTCGTCAACTGGCTATTCCAGCGGTCTGACATTAGCAGGTTGAAGTTCGTGCATTCCCTTCAGGACCTCTGTAGCATGGCTAGATTTATGGCAGAAAGCAACAAGTTACCTTGCCCAGGAGGCTTTTTATTGAGCCAGTGTCATCACAGGTGTCATCCGCACTCTCACTGTTAACAAGGATTGCTGGAAACAGAGTGAAATGCCTTTATCGTATTGGATGCATTGTCAGTTACAATGAATGAGAGCTTGTTCTGAATGTTGAAATTGTCAAGAATTTCATCATACACCTGGAAAATATTTTCAGCTCATTATCTGCAAATGGAAATCAACCCCCAAATGGCCCGTCATCCCAAAAAGGGACCTCACTCAGGCAAATATGGCCAGCTTTTGCCATCAGATCAGCTAGATATGCTTTCACAGAATCTGAGCGCTGTGGAATAAGGCTCTCTCTGAGAGCTCTTCAGGTAGGCATTGTGAATGAGGGTTGGACCTGTTGATGAAATCCTTATTTTCAACACTAGAGATGGGGAGGAGACCATTTGAAACGAATGTAACAATGCTAAGATTTAAGAATTTCATTACCAATGATTACTGTCGTTACTGTGATTACTATTGTTGTGTAATGACGATAAATAAATAAATTCAAATACTGTCAGTCAGAACCACTTGATGTGTGTTGGTTGATGACCACTTAGAAGTTAAAGATGGAGGATGGCTCAGGACTGTTCATGCTTTGGATAAAAGTTCCAGCAAGTTTTTTTATACTACAATTACATTTGTACTGCATAGATTATTGGATTCTCTGCCTCTCTATAATGCTGTGCCCAGACCCCTGCCTCCAAGGCTACTTTGCTTTCACATGATATGCCAAGATTTATGATTTGGACTTGCACAAGCAAATGAGAAATAGTGTGATTAGTCATTGTATTGTAAAAAGAGTAGGATATAAGGTAATACATTACGTGTTTCAAGTGGTGAGTAACGTGTAATGTTTTATTGATTGAGTCACAGTTCCCCATGCAAACACATGTCATGGGCTTCAAAATAAAAGAAAGATTACAAATCTGTAAACTTACTTGGAGGTGCCGTGTGAAATTTGATGTAGCCTTTTGGAACTACAGACTGGAACACTGGAGATTGTGTTGTGGGAATTGGCTCACCAAAATAAATCCGCACTGATGTCCTTTTACGTGTGTTATTATTTTGCAAATTGCTGTAATTACAAAGGTACAAACCAGCCTTGGCCCTCAGTTAGCTTATTTCACTAGAGTGTACCTTGAACAAAATGTCCTAAATGTTTGGACAACTATTTTGAAGACTTGGATACAGATATAGTATTCTGTGAAATGAAGTGCTGTCTTATCATTTTCCACAATTTGAAAGTTATTACTTTAATAATCTGTTTTCTTCAGTGTTTATAATGTTAATTTGTGGTTAAAAAAAAGAAAGAAAGAAGAAAAAGAAAACAAAAAAGGCCCCAAATCAAGAATTGAATTGGAATTTGAGGCTCATTCTCAAATCAGTCCTGAATTTCGTACAACCCTGGTGTGTAGTGATGTGTAGAAATGGCAGATAGAGTATAAGAACATATCAGGTATCATATTCATTTTCTAATCCGCATAATCCTAATTAGGGTCGCTGGTGCCAATCTCAGTCGACTCTGGATGAGGGCATGGTACACCCTAAACAGCTCACCAGACCATCACAGGGCCAACACACACACAATCATTCACACTGACACCTAGGGGCAACTTGGAACAGCCAGTTAGCCTGATGTGCATGATTTTGGACTGAGGGGGAACCGGAGTACCTGGAGGAAACCAATGCAAGCACGTGGAGAACATGCATGCTCTACACAGAAACACCTGAGCCCAGGATTCGAACTCGGGACCTTCTTACTCTGAGCCATATCTGCTAACCACTGTGTGCCACCTAGACAATTTTTACGATTTCATTCAACACCTGCAATTTGTATTGTTAAGTAGTAGTACAGTGCTGGTTACTCTTGGTACAGAATTAGTTTTTACACACACACACACACTTAAAAAAATCAATAAAGATTCTCCTAAATCAGAGCTATTCATTTAATTTGGAATAGGGCC
>JBCNYG010000006.1:27642761-27654652 GCA_039654305.1 Porochilus rendahli | reverse complement strand
AGTCCCGAATGTCTCTCTGGAACTTTACCCGGGCCCTGAGGTCATCGAGCTTATTTTCCAGAGACTGGACGTTGGCGTCAAAAAAAATTTTCCCCCATTTTCTATTTTTATTTATAGATTTTTTTAGTTTTTACTTTGTATTTCATATACATGTTTCTTTATGTGCAATATTAAAGTCCTTACCCCGATGTACTGCTTTTCATTGCCAAAGATTTCAATCATTCTAATCTTAACACAGTGCCCCCTAAATTCCATCAGCATGTGGACCTTGCTACGAGAGGACTAAACACGCTAGATCTTATCACAAACATTCCTGGCGTGTATCGTGAAGAGCCCTGCCCCCACCTTGGCTACTCAGACCACATCTCTGTGATGTTGATTCCAGCATACAGACCACTCATTGGTTCTAATCCGGTTCTGAAACAGGTTAAATGCTAGCCAGCAAGTGCCATCTCTGCTCTTCAGGACTGTTTTGAGTGCACTGACTGGGACATGTTCAGGGAGGCTTTAGCCAAGACCTGTTGACTTGGAGTACACGGCATCAGTGACCGAATACATCCGAAAGTGCTTCAATGACGTGACTGTCTCCAAGACCATCATCACATGCTACAACCAGAAGCCGTGGATGACTGCATAAGTGTGTGCTCTTCTGAAATCGGGAGACTCTGCCTTCAGAGCAGGGGACAAGGTGGCCTTAAAAACATCAAGGGCTGAACTCTCCCGAGCCATCAGCGCGGCGAAGCCTTTGTGCCTAAGAAGTCTACGATCTCCTGCCTCACTGACTACCGTCCTGTTGCACCCACACCAATCGTGATGAAAGACTTCGAGAGGCTCATCATGAGACACACATCTGGACTGTAAGGACACATTTGTACGAATGCTGTTCATAGACTTTAGTTCAGCATTCAACACAGTCATTCTTCAGCAGCTGATTGAGAAGCTAAGCCTGCTGGGCCTGAACACTTCTCTCTGCAACTGAATTCTGATTTCCTGACTGGGAGACACCAGTCAGTCTGGATCGAGAACTGCACTCCCAGCACCACCACACTGAACACTGGGGCTCCTTAGGGCTTTGTGCTCAGTCCACTGCTGTTCACTTTGTTGACTCATGACTGTGCAGCAATGCACAGCTTCAACCACATCATTAAGTTCGCTCATGACATGACCGTTGTGGGTCTCATCAGCAAGAACGACGAGTCAGCTTATGAGGTGCAGCGGTTAACAGCCTAGTGTAGAGCCAATAACCTGCCTCTGAGTATCGGCAAGACTGTTGTTGTTGTTGACTTCAGGGGAGCACAGAGCAACCATTCCCGCTGTTCATCGATGGATCCTCTGTGGAGATCGTCAAGAGCACCTTGGTGTCCATCTGGCAGAGAACCTCTCCTGGTCACTCAACACCAGCTATATCAGCAAGAAAGCCCAGCAGCGCCTCTACTTCTTGAGGAGGCTGAGGAAAGCCCATCTGCCCTCCCTCATCCTGACTGTGTTCTACAGAGGGAACATTGAGACCATCCTGAGCACTGCCTGGTTTGGGAACTGCACCGTCTCGGACCCTTCAGCGGATAGTGAGGACAGCTGAAAAGATCATTGGAGTCTCTCTTCCCTCCATCTTGGACATTTACACTGAACGCAGCATGAGCAAAGCTAACAGCATTGTAGAAGATCCCACACACCCCTCACACACACATAATTCACCCTCCTGCCATGTGGAAAGAGGTACCGGAGCATTCAGGCCCTCACAACCAGACCGTGTACCAGTTTCTTTCCTTAAGCCAGAGGCTCTTCAACTCCCAGGACTGAATCACACAAAAATCAACCTCAACCGATGCTGCTCAGTACATCATTTAATTTCACTTTAACTTTTTTAATTTTCATATTCCATATAATCCTTTTCTCTCTCTCTTTCGGCGACCAAAAGTGTCCCATTCATGTGTTGTCTTTTCCTTTTTAGTATTGTTGTTGCACTGTACTGTCGGTAACAGTCTTGCACTATTTGAACATACTTTGTACTTTACGTGGCTAGTACAAAAAATTGGTCCTAGCTCTGTGTTGTTTTTGTTGTACGAACTTTGATCAGATCCTTGTTGTATGTTTATATAGCACCTGGTCCTGGAGGAACGTTGTTTCATTTCACTATATACTGCGCCAGCTATATGTGGTTGAAATGACAAAGCTTCTTGAACTTGAATTTGTATGGTACTCCTCTGGGTGGCATCGTGGTGTAGTGGTTAGCACGTCCACCTCACAGCAAGAAGGTCCTGGGCCCGGCAAGGGCATTTCCCTGTGGAGTTTGCATGCTCCCCCAGTGCTCCTTCAGTTTGAATAGTTGTGTGTGTGTGTTGGCCCTGCAATGTTAGCGAGTACCCAGACCCAAGTTGGCTGAGCTCCAGGCTGAAATATTCATAAAATTGTCATAGCATAATGCAGTTGTAGACCTCCTATTTTAAATACCTTCACCCCAAGGGTTTTTTTTTGTGTGTGTTCATTTATTTGTTAGCTTTTTGTTTCTGTGTAGTATAACTCAGTTATTTATGGAGGTGTTTTATGCATAGTATCATGAAGAAAATAGATTAAGGTCAGTAATGTCTGAATAAATGGTCATCAGTCAACCCCTAGGGGAAAACATTTTATGCACAAATCAGGAACAAAATGTTGTCCATTACATAGTTTGCTTTAAGCCATGGCAGCAACCTGCTGTAACACTAAACAAAATAGAAATGTCAGGTGAGTTTTAGCATTTTTCTATAATATTGTTTGTATAGATTATAATAATAATCTATATAATAAATGTAATGATAGGCTGATTGCCCCTAAGTGTGAGTGTCAATGGCTATGTGTGCTGGCTCTGGATGGATTGGCAAGCTTTTTAGGGTGTAATCTTCGCTCCAGCCTCCCTTTGGTGGCTTAGTGGTTAAGGCGCTGGGTTACTGATCCAAAGGTTTGTGGTTCAATCCCCACTATTACCATTGTTGGGCCCTTGAGCAAGGCCCTTAACTCTCAATTGCTTAGTTGTATAAAATGATCATTGTAAGTCGCTCTGGATAACAGCGTCTGCCAAATGCTGTAAAAGTAAGTAAATACACTTCAGGAGTACCTCAATTGTACAGTGAATGTTGTAACACGGAACCACACCACTCACAGGAAAAATAGGTTGGTTCCGTATGTAACTGGCATGGACATCACTGGTAACGTGTGGAACCATAAATTCATGTGTAATTTCCAGTTCACAAAGTAAGAAAAACATAGAAATTTCTACTTTGGATATAATGCAAGATCTGTTTGCACTTTGAGCTGATATTTTGGTGATTGTATAGCATGAAACATAAGTAACCAAAAAATGTCACAGTGTTTGTCCACATATTGCAATAAAAAAAAATTTTTGTTTGTTTTGTTTTTTGCTGGATGTATCCGAATTAATTTGCCTGACACACTGTATATGTCCATGTGGTATGTTTTGGGCAGGGATTGCTCTTTCAATTCTTGATCATTTTTGGAAAACATTGGGTCAAAATGTGAATAAGTTTGACTCAAGTATAATTTTACCCAGTTTTAGAAAAGTACCCAGTTTCAGACAAACTTTTAATCTACTAGATTAACGTCTGGACTTTAATTGGGCCATTCAAAAAATGAACATATGATCTAAACCATTCAATTGTAATTCTGGTTGTATGTTTAGAGTTGTTCTCCTGGAAGGTGAACCTCTGCCCCACTCTCAAGTGACTCTAAACTGTAGACCATTCTCTCTGCCCAGGGAGTTTAGTTTAGATTCCATCACTACTGCATACTTGCCCCAAGCGCCAACACAAAGGCGGCTATGAGTATTCTCTACAACACTATCAGTGAGTTGCATGTGAAGCTGTTACCCCCTTCAACAAAGATGCAGTTGACAAATATTTCATCCACTTCAAAAAAAATGCCACCGCACTCGAATGGCCCAAAGAAAAAGACCGTGTCCTTACTCAAAGTCTTTTTGAAGAGAAGTGATGACTATGAGAGGCCGAAGCCTTACTCTGATCAACTACCCGAGTCCTCTGGCAGCCATTATAAGTCCAGTGTCCAGGAGATGAAATCCGAGAAAGATAATCATTGCTGTTATGCCATACCTAGGAATCTCATTACTACTGGGAAGTGATTTGACGGGTGTCAGGTGTTGCAAGAAAGTCGATGCCGAGCCCAAAGCCTATGAGCCAATCCCATCATCAAAAGATGACATTTTTAAAGAAGAGGATCCAAAAACCATTCTCGTCCATTGACATGAGCTCTAGCCAAGAAAATGGCTGAAGCATGCAAAATTGATTCTGAACATGACATTCTCGATTCGTCACAGATATTTGTTGATCCCAGTGAGAATCTTGATCAAGCTTCAGATGTGAATAATAAGACGTCAATACCGTTCAAGACAAATATGACTCAATCAAGAGAAATGTTGATTCAGGAACAGAGAGATGATCCTTTGATGCTGCTCTTCCTGAAGAGGAATTGGCCAAAACCCCAGTCGGCTAATCTGTCAGAGAGTGTAAGTGATGAAGTGGAGATCCCCAGATGTCCCAGCTTCCGAAGATTTGGCAACTATACACCTAATTGTGATTCCGAAGGCGTATCATAACAAAGTCTTATGACTGGCACACAAAGCCCCTCTTAGAGGCCACTTAGGTATAAACTTAGGTATAAACTTAGGTATAAACACAACCTGTGATAAGCTCATGAGACACTTCTGTTGGCTGAAGATAAGACATGATGTACGTGACTTCTGCCAAACTTGCTACACGTGCCACATGGTCAAAAAGTCAAATCAGAAGATTTGATAAAAGATATGATAAAACCTACTGCTATGAGAACGAGAAATGTTGGGACAAAGGTGTATGCAGCCAGAGAATCGGTACAAGAATCATTTGGATGGTATTTGGTCACACAATACAAGCTCTGTTAAAGCTTCTAAAGAAAAGATGGCTACAAGAGCCGGGGATGTCAATCTACTAGCTTATGTCTTAAACTTCAAAGAGAAGATAAATCGCTCATGTGAGCTGACCCAAAAAAACATAAAAAGTGACCAAGGAAAAATGAAATGGCTGTTTGATCGTCAAGCTAAGTACCGCAGTTTCAACCCAGGAGACAAAGTGTAGGCTTTTTTTTATTGCCTTTCCTTGGAAGCCCTTTACAAGCAAGATACCATGGTCTAAAAGAGGTTCACAGAAAACTCAATAAAGTTGATTACATCATAAGAACACCTGACCCACGAAAGACTTCTCAGCTATGCAACATAAACATGTTAAAAGCATACCACCAAAGGACCAATGAAGTCTTAGTGGTAAGCGACAGTCTTCAGGCCAAACCAGGGGAAGCCCTCTGAACAAATCTGACATCTTATCTGATCTACCACAAAAGCTAGGCCCAAAGACAAATGTCAACTGTCCGATCTCTTGTTAGAATTTAAGGCATTATTTCCTGATGTGCCCAGCAAAACGCACATCGCTCAGCATGACGTGGATGTTGGAAATGCACAACTTATCAACACCTGTACCTTGTCAACCCCCCCACATGGCTGAATTAATACAGAAGGAAATCTGCATGCTGGAGATCGACATAATCGAGCCAAGAAGCAGCGACTGGGCTTCACCTTGTGTTTCATTTCCTAAGCCAGACGGTTCATTCAGATTTTGCTCCGATTACCAAAAAGTAAATGCACTGACAAAGAACTACTCTTATCCATTACCAAGGACAAATGACTGCGTAGACAAGATCGGTAAAGCAATGTATATTACAGAGTGTGATCTTAAAAGGATACGAGTGTGTTCCACTCACGGAGCAAGCCAAAGAAATATCGGCTTTTGTCACCCTGACCAGCTTGTACCAATATAAAGTAATGCCCTTCGGTATGGACAACTCTACAGCCACAATGTTTAGCAGGCCTTGACGGTGTTGGTGAGTACATAGATGACATCATTATCTACATATAATCTGGAATGCCCACCTATCTCATTTAAGAAAAGTTTTCCTTAGATTACAAAGGGCAAATCTATTAACCTGGCTAAGAGAAAATTCAGTCAAGCTACTGTACTGTGACCTATCTGGGCTATGCTGTCGACCATAGCTCCCGTCACAGCAAAAATCCAAACTATCGTGGACTTCCCAGCCCCAGAAAACAAACATGGCCTAATGAGATTTCTAGTCATGGTAGGCTACTATAGACAATTTTGCAAAAACTTTGCAACCCACTAACAGATCTACTGAAGAAAAACAAAAGGTATATTTGTTCCGAGTCTTGTCAAAAAGTCTTTAACAATGTCACATCCTTGCTATGTGCCCAACCCATTCTTCAGGCTTCAGATTTCAGCAAACCCTTCAGTTTGACTATAGAGGCCAGCAATATTGGAGCAGGTGCTGTACTAACACTAGATAATGACGTTGAACACCCAGTCTGTTACTTTTCAAAAAAATTCAGTGACCACCAGATAAATTATTTCACCATCGAAAAAGAGATGATAGCTCTAATTTTAGCCATGCAACACTTTGAAATGTATCCGTCCTCTTCCAGTCAACCCATACTAGTATATACCGACCACAACCTACTGATATTCCTGCACAGAATGAAAGGCAAAAACAGTTAAAATATTAAATAAGTCGGAAGTGGAATTTGCATGGAATTCAAATTCAACTGCCGAATTTGAGGCAAATGACCCATATTCTTAGTCTTGGTGAAAGATTTTAGACCTGCTCAAAATGTTGTGCAAAATTAGAATATGCAAATTCCAGTTCAAAATAATAGATTTCAAATTAGGCCAGCGGTCAGAGGGAATTCCCACTACTGGAGTCTTGTGCACCTCACACACATATGTTCTATTTTAATATAAATGGTCATTCATGTGTCAGTGTACTTTCTGCTCAAGCTGCTTTTCATGACAGATAAAGCAAATGCACATCTCAGATCTGTTACACTTGCTCTAGAGAGAGTTTTATAGCTATATAAAGAATGAGAATCACTAATTTAACTTGAATTTCACACATAATCTCTTCTCTAATACAACACTGCATTTTTGCTTTTCAGTGCGAAAGTGCAAGTTAGAAAGATCTCTTCTAGTTATGTGTGTCCAAAATTGATAATAAATCCAAAGGTTTAAATCTTAAAGACCTCTTTCAGATAATTATGCACTGATTTGACATGGAATGAAAGCATCACGGAGGATGGTGCAGGTTTTTTACGTGCAGTTCCACTTTCTTAAAAACATGTCTGCATTTTAGCTTCAAACTAATAGTGCAGGTTGAAATAGCGGCTTTCCAGTAAGCCAAAGCTGAGTACAGGTCAAAGATGAGCAACGCATGCTAGAATACACAACTAAATCAACCGGACCCACTGGACTCGAGATAAAATATACAGAGATAAAAGCATAACATCATCAAAAAAAAGAAAGCATTTTGTTTTATTTACATTTTAAGATTCAATACAATAGATGAGCTGAATAAGCATAATTCAAACACACAGCCACGTATGTCACGTGTGTTTGTCAATTTCTCATGGTGGATCCTCAATTCAGCGTCACCTTCTGTGTAATCTTTAATTTGGAAAGGTTCCTGCTAGTTTTAGTGGTTCTCCTAAAACTATTTGAAAGTCCTGTTGTTATTGTTATTAGATATCTGAAGATTTTTAAAGAGGCTTATTTCGAATATGATGGTGGTATTTTTGACCAAAACAAATTGAAAACCTGGTGCACTATTTCGCAGCTATATCGCTCATGTGTGAGTCAGCATTAGTTATGTGTTATGTATAACTGATCTTGATTTATGATTTTTCTGTAAGTGTGATCTGCCAAGCTTTGCTGATTTAATTTTTTTTAACATCTATAATTACATATACAAAAATGTGGGGGTTTTTTTTGTTTGTTTGGGGTTTTTTTTGTTTTGTTTGTTTTTATATTCATTTTAGGCTGCAGAGCAACAAAATGGCAATTTCTTGTAGAGGTGATTCTTTTCTATACTCACTGTACTTATTGCTGCATGTCAGGAACTTCTGCCATTTTGGAGATGAAGAGAAGCAGACTTTGAAAACCGGATCCATTGAAGGTTTTTAAAATTAAGCTGTACTATGTTTCAGGTACACTTACGAGCGTATTGATGGAAGAGTCAGAGGGAATCTGCGACAAGCGGCTATTGATAGATTTTGTAAAGTGGACTCGGACCGCTTTGTCTTCTTGCTGTGCACCAGAGCTGGCGGACTAGGCATCAACCTTACTGCTGCAGATACTTGCATCATATTCGACTCTGACTGGAACCCACAGAATGACCTGCAGGTCACTAAGTTTCAATATCACATAACCACATAGAAGAAAGTCAGAAGAGTTGAGGGTAATCAAGTTGTTTTTAACCATTGTAATATTTGGCAAGATAACATGAAGTGCTGTTTATTTATTTCCTTTGTTAGTAAGCCCAAAATCAGTGGTGGAGCTTCCCTTATTCTAAGATTCATAGTGGAAGAGGATAGAGACAAAACACAAAGCCTACAAGCTACAAAGAAGTTAGCAAGTGTTCAGAAATAAACGCATTACACAACATAAGTATAGGACAACAGTGGGATCTTAACTAACCTGTGACATGATTAAAAGCTGGTTCCATTTGTTGACCATGGTTTTCTTTTTTAAATTCTTAGGCCCAAGCTCGCTGTCATCGGATTGGCCAGAGCAAAGCTGTGAAGGTTTATCGTCTTATTACGCGCAATTCTTATGAGAGGGAGATGTTTGACAAAGCCAGTCTAAAGCTGGGTCTGGACAAGGCTGTTCTACAGGATATCAACCGCAAAGGAAGTCTAAATGGGGTTTGTGCACACCATTACTAAATTCTGCTTTAAGAGAGGAGGTGTGCTTTTGTGAAAAGAACTCAGCAGGATCCAACACTAAAATAACAATGGAAGGGAGGCTGCCATCTATTTGTTGCCTTATTTTGGTCAAGATCACTGTGTCTTTTTTGATGACTTGATGACCTATACACTACATGGCCAATATAAGTGGACTCCTGACTATCAACCCATATGTGGACCTATCCCAAACGTTATGATTTCCCGAAACTACATTCCCCTGTGCACAAAGTAGGGTCCATGAAAACATTGTTTGCCAATGTTGGTGTGAAAGAAATTGAGTGGACTGGGTTTGATTCCAGGGCTAGGGCGTTTCTGTGTGGAGTTCTGTGTGGACCCCCAAAATCCAAAAACATGCACCGTAGGCTAATTGGCTGTTCCATATCGCCTCTAGCGCATATGAGTGTGAATGGTTGTGTGTGTGTGTGTGTGTGTGTGTGTGTGTTGCCCTGCGATGGCCTGGCAAGCTGTTTAGGGTGTACCCTGTCCTTGCCCAGAGTCGGCTGGGATGGGTGACAGCCTCCCGGAACCCCTTATTAGGATTAAGCGGCTTACAAAGTCAATGAATTAATGTATATTGGGAAATACAAATCCCATTTTCTCAGAAAGTGCAATTTTTTAAATTTTTATTTGGTGTGAGTGTTGGACCTGTAATAGACACCAGAGCTGTTTAGATTGCACCCCTTGTTTGCCTTGAGTAGGCTGACATTATTGATGATTGATGTACTTTTTAGTCAGTTCAAAAGAACTCTAAATTGTGGACAATTTTTATGTCTACTGTACAGTGTATAATATTGAGGGAATTCAGACGCATTTCCATGCATCAAGGACAAAAACTCAGTGTTAGTTGCATGACGTTGCTCCCTCTTATGGTAGTGCCTTAGAAACCATTATTCAGCTGTGTAAAAAAAAATTGCCTACATGGGCTTAGGAATTTACCACTGCATTCAGAAATGCTGAAACTTTTATGCAAGCTGAAAGGCATACATGATGGTAGAAATTACAGTGGAATTGTCTGCTGTGGCCAAATGAGTTCACATTGAATATTGTCTTTGGTCTATCATGAAGAGGAGAATCAGACAATGTTGATCACAGACTTTTGAGCAGTTGAAGTCTTGTATCAGTCAAGAATGGACCAAAATTCCAAATGCAACATGGTTCCCAAACAATTAAGAAGTGTGATTAAAAGCAAAGGTAGTGAATTGTAAAAATGTCTGACTAAACTTTTGATGAGTTTGTTTCAGCCAGCAAATTTGTCAGTTAAGTAAAGATTATTGTGGATTAACTTTTTTATTGTATTTTGGGAGAAATACTTACTGAATATTATTTTGTAAATATAACATTTTCTGGAATTGGATTTAGTAGAACCAGTCTTTGCGAAGAAATATTGTGGAAGCAGAGAGGGTCAAGCACATGATTGCTTGGAATTCCTTACAGAGTGCAATTAAAAAACAGTCTCGTGTCTTCAGCCCACGTGAGTGGCTCAGGTTGTGCGGCTCATCCAGGATGGCACATCAATGCGAGCTGTGGCAGGAAGGTTTGCTGAGTCTGTAAGCGTAGTGTCCAGAGCAAGGAGGCATTCCCAGGATACAGGCCAGTACATCAGGAAACGTGGAGGAGGCCGTAGGAGGGCAACAACCCAGCAGCACGACCGCTACCACCACCTCTGTGCAAAAAGGAACAGGAGGCGCCCTGCCAGAGCCCTGAAAAATGACCTTCAGCAGGCCACAAATGTGCATGTGTTTGCTCAAACGGTCAGAAACAGACTCCATGAAGGTGGTATGAGGCCCGACGTCCACAGGTGGGGGTTGTGCTTACAGCCCGACACCGTGCAGGACGTTTGGTGTTTGCCAGAGAACACCAGGATTGGCAAATTTACCACTGGCGCCCTGTGCTCTTCATAGATGAAAGCAGGTTCACACTGAGCACATGTGACAGGCGTGACAGAGTCTGGAGTCACCGTGGAGAACTTTCTGCTGCCTGCAACATCCTCCAGCATGACCGGTTTGGCAGTGGGTCAGTAATGGTGTCGGGTGGCATTTCTTTGGGGGCGCACACAGCCCTCCATGTGCTCGCCAGAGGTAGCCTGACTGCCATTTAGTACCGAGATGACCTCCTCAGACCCCCTGTGAGACCATATGCTGGTGCGGTTGGCCCTGGGTTCCTCCTAAAGACAATGCTAGACCTCATGTGGCTGGAGTGTGTCAGCAGCTCCTACAAGACGAAGGCATTGATGCTATGGACTGGCCGCCCGTCCCCAGACCAGAATCCAATTGAGCACATCTGGGACATCATGTCTCGCTCCATCCACCAACGCCACGTTGCACCATAGACTGTCCAGGAGTTGGGAGGAGATCCCTCAGGAGCAGCCCAGGCGTTGTAGGGAGGTCATACAGGTACGTGGAGGCCACACCCACTACTGAGCCTCATTTTTACTTGTTTTAAGGACGTTACATCAAAGTTGGATCAGACTGTAGTGTGAGTCCAAATCCAGACCTCCATGGGTTAATAAGTTTGATTTCCATTGATAATTTGTGTGATTTTATTGTCAGCACATTCAAATAATAAAAATTTAATAAGAATATTTCATTCATTCTGATCTAGGACGTGTTCCCTTTATTTTTTTTGAGACGTGTATAGACATACATATACATATAATACTGCATACAAAATAGCATGGGCAATGAAATGTGTTTCTAAATACACTTCCCCCATCTAGTGGTTATTTGGGAAAAAAAAAGAAATGAAAGTACTGTGACGGAAAAAAGCCATACATATTTGGCCCGTGTATCTTTTGTTTTTTTATTTTTTTCTTCAAACGCTGATATTCAAAAAATAAAAAAGTGTTTATTTGATTTTCGTTTAAAAACACAAAAAAACCCCTGAAATACATTTTACTTTTTGTTGGTCTGAAGAGAGTCCTCGCAATTTAAAAAACACTTAGATTTTCTTTCTCTACTTTAGCATACCATTCATTCATTCATTTTCTGAACCGCTTATTTCTAATTAGGGTCGCGGGGAGGCTGGTGCCCATCTCAGCCGACTC
>JBCNYG010000006.1:27596041-27608541 GCA_039654305.1 Porochilus rendahli | reverse complement strand
ATATATATATATATATATATAAAGGTTTTGCCTAAACACATGGTACCTGACAGAAACTAAATAGTCTTCATTTAAAGGTGTCCAAGGATGGTGTTGTAAGAGTAGCGTGGCTCCTTAAGGGCTGAATCAACTTTATCCCTGGGGTTAATAAATAAATAAGCCTTCCCTGTGTTTCCAGACTACACTCTCTAGCAAAAGCAGAAATGCTGATGTCTGCGTTCCTTTGTGTCACCTGTCTCGTTAGTTTAATTATACATTTAACGAGTTCATGTACTGTGCTCCCGTCAATGTTTTGCTCGGTAAAGTTGTCTGTCTGTCTCAAAAAGACTGTATGGGCTTTTTTTCTGTATTGTGTTTATGAGCCTCGATTATCTTGGTTTCAGTTTTATTAAATCTGTTTTTTAAAAGAATTATTATTATTGGTGACGTGAAAGCTTATTGGGTTTCCTGTGGGGACATGGACACGAGACAACCATTCAAGTCATGTTTCCTGTGCCCGGTGGTTCTGCTCTCTCCGTTGTCAGACATATTGATAAAGTTATATGAATCGCAAATAATAAGTCTCATGAACTGCAAAGGAAAGAAGAAAAGAAGAAGGGCAGTTAAAGAGTGCAAACCTCTGCCGAGCTCTATATGTATGTGTATATATACACTGCTCAAAAAAACCAAGGGAACACTTAAACAACACAATGTAACTCCAAGTCAATCACACTTCTGTGAAATTAAACTGTCCTCTTAGGAAGCAACACTGACTGATAATCAGTTTTACCTGCTGGTGTGCAAATGGAACAGACAACAGGTGGAAATTATAGGCAATTAGCAACACACCCCAATAAAGAAGTGGTTCTGCAGGTGGTGACCACAGTTCCTATGACTATTGTGCTTACAGCCCAACACCGTGCAGGACGTTTGGCATTTGCCAGAAAACACCAAGATTCGGCACTGGCGCCCTGTGCTCTTCACAGATGAAAGCTGGTTCACACTGAGCACATGTGATAGACGTGACCGTGTCTGGAGACGACGTGGAGAATGTTCTGCTGCCCTCAACATCCTCCAGCATGACCGATTTTGCGGCACATCTGGTACATCATGTCTCTCTCCATCCACCAACGGCACATTGCACCACAGACTGTCCCGGAGTTGGCGGATGCTTTAGTCCAGGTTTGGGAGGAGACCCATCAGGAGGCCACCTCATCAAGAGCAGCCCAGGCGTTGTAGGGGGTCATACAGGCGTGTGGATGCCATACCCACTACTGATCCTCATTTTGACTTGTTTTAAGGACGTTACATCACAGTTGGATCATCCTGTAGTGTGTTTTTCAACTTTAATTTTGAGTGTGACTCCAAATCCAGACTTCCATGGGTTAATAAATTTGATTTGATAAATTTTGAATGTTTGTGTGATTTTGTTGCCTGCACATTTCAACTGTGTAAAGAACGAAGTATTAAATAAGAATATTTCATTAATTCAGATCTAGAATGTGTTATTTTAATGTTCTTGATTTTGATCCATATCCATTTAATCGAACATAATTAATTTTTTCCAAAAGAGGAGATTTCTAATTGACCCCAAGCTTTGTACAGTAATGTAAATATGAATAAATTAGTTGAAAATAGACTACATAATCAAAATGCTGTTGGTGAACTGAGTGTGCTGCTGCAGTGGTCAAATATTCCTAGCAAAATAAGGAAAAAGGAAGTCTGTGGTCTTTTAGTGGAATAGATTTGAACACAACATTCATCCTTTCATTTATCTAAGCTGCTTAATCCTAATTACCGTTCACACTCACACCTTGCGGTGATTAAGAACTGCCAGTTAGCTTACTGTGCATATTTTTGCACTGTGTGAAGAAACCAGAGTAACCGGAGGAAACCCATCTAAGCACGGGAAGAACATGCAAACCCCCCACAGAAACGCCTGAGCCCGGTATCAAACTGCGGCCTTCTTGCTGTGAGACAGATGTGCTAATCACTGCACCACCGTGCTGCCTGAACATAACATTAGACTGTTATTCTAGAGAACATAATCTGTTCTCAGAAACTGTGGGGTTTAATAAAGGTCATGAGGATGGCCACATTAAACATGCAAATTGGTGGTCAGTAAAATAAATTGCATGCACAGAAGGGAATTTTCTTTTTCACTAATTCTGAAATTTCATATCGTTTAAATACTAGGAAACATCTCGACAATAATGCATGTGGCGATGCACTCTATTAGTGTGCAGTTTTAAAAAGAAAATATTTGGAATCACAGATCAACAATAAGAAAATGGTCAAGCCAAGCTGCACCATTTAAAATACATGTCTTAAGCTATTTAATTACCACCATACTACCTCCTGGGTCGTACTGCACTCACATCGCCCCCCGTTAATGAAGCAGGTCACTTTAAACTTCCCGCTCTCTGAATGCTTCCCGAAAATGCTCTCTTCGGCATTTTCCGCTGAAACTGACTGCTGACGTCACTTACAGAAAGCACTTCGGGGCTGAAGCGATTCATTTGAAATGGTGACGTCTTGCGCTGTTGGTGGGTGCAGCAAAAACTACTCGGAGAACAGTTACAACCCCCACCGAGTTGTCTCTCTCCATCAGTGGCCGACTGACCTCGTTATATCCGCGAAGTGGAAATCATTATTTGTAGAACCCACGAGAAAATGCAGTACCCAGTGTTCGCCTCGTGAAGACCGACTCACGTACAGCCCGAGGTGCCTGTAGTGAGAGACAGAGAACATCCGTGACCAAGCTAAATTTTAGAAGTGTAGGTTCAGCTCAGTCGACCCTCTTACTAGTAGTAGATACGTGTGTGTGTCTGTGCGTGTGTGTGTATATGTATACACACACATGTACTTATACTGTTACTAGCGCAGTGCTAATGTAGCCTCTGGTTTTTTCATGTTTGTAGTACTAATTAATAAATAACGCTAACGTTAGATGCTTGTGATTAATTCCGGACAGAACACAGAAATTACCAGTCAATGTTGGCACGATTTTCATGGCTATCGTTTGTATCCATGGGCTCGGCCCGGATTTCCAAGTTGGAGGGGCTACCGGTTTGAACCGATGAGGCTCTATAACCGGAGCCTGTGAATTATTTAATCCCTCATTGACACTTTCATCACTGTCCGATGTAAGTAAGTTGGGGGCTGGATAATTGTTTACGTCCTCACTCTGATCGTTAAAAGACCTGTACATAGGGACTGGAGAAGCTTCTCTATCGCTGGCGGCCATTTCACTGTATCAAAGCTAGACTGTTGTTTTCTGAAATCTATGTTACATTGTCACGTGACCGACTTGGGCTCCGATGTGAGCACTGAACACTGAAGTTTCTCAGCTGGCTTTAATAACCACAGTGTGCATTGATCAAAAAAAATCTGTTGATGTATTTATATAAGCCAACCAATAATTTACATGATTTTGCATTGTTAATTAAGACATGTCCTTTAAATAAACAGCCATTGCATTTTGTATACATTAAACAAACTTACAGACTTCAACCTCCTGTCTTTTTGTTTTTCTATCATTCCCTCATAGCCAGGTCATGAATTTCTTTTTCTGGTATTGGGCCCTAACCAAGACAAATGAGATATTTAAGGGATACTTTAAAATCCTACTCTTGCAACCATTTTATTATTTGTGTATAAACACAGAACTTGTTTTCTTCTTACCGTGCTTTTTTGAAGCCATGACATAAGAAATTGAACTTACCAACACTTACTGTTAGAGTTTTTTATAGCTGATTTTAACTGAATTAATTTCCTCTATAATTCCTATGTGTTCTTGTCACAGGTGGACACGCCGTGAACAGGCTGATTTCTACCGTACTGTGTCCTCATTTGGGGTGGTCTATGATCCAGAGAAGAAGGTTTTTGACTGGCACCAGTTCCGTGTCTTTGCTCGTTTGGAAAGAAAAACAGATGAAAGTTTGGAAAGATATTTTTGGAGTTTTGTGTCTATGTGTCGTACTGCCTGCAGACTGCCACCAAGAAAAGATGAAGGTAGAAATGGATGCAGAAAGCAATGACAAATTGGATGAATTAGTTTTGCTACTTAAATTATAATTCTGACTTTTTTCCTCTGCAGGTCTGGTCGACCCCACTTTATGTATAGAACCCATTACTGAAGAACGAGCAGCTCGTACGTTGTATCGCATTGAGCTCATGCGAAAGATTCGTGAGCAGGTGTTGCGTCATCCGCTCTTAGAGGAGCGGCTAAAGCTGTGTCGTCCTAGTCTTTACTTGCCTGTTTGGTGGGAATGTGGCAAACATGACCGTGATCTTCTCACTGGCGTAGCCAAGCATGGCCTAAGCCGCACTGACTTCTACATATTGAAGGATTCTCATTTGTCTTTCCTGGAGACTTATCATAACTACATCCAGAAAGAAAACCATGGAAGCCCAGTGTCAAGCATTCCCTATCAACACTGCTATCTAGGGCATTGCCATTCTCCACAGCCTACAGAGTATCAGCATACATGCTTACACTCGACACAAATACACCACCTAGATGCTCATGGACACCACCAAGCCTCAGAAGTAGTGGCAGCTTCAGAATCAGAAAGCACTTTGTCTATGCATGCAAACTCCAGGGAAAGCTTTTTGGACTGTTCCACAATGAATGAGTCTTTGGATCTTGGCTCATTACAGCATGAATCCTTAGCCTCTGACTCTCTGCACAGTAAAAGCAGCAAAGAATCCTTCAACGGATTTCCGTTTAATTCAGCCTCAGCTGGTCAGAATATGTTAAACTCATATGATGTGCAAGGAGACATTGCTGGGGCCCAAGGGGACTTGTCTGATTCTATAGATGAGAAACTTCGAAATGATGTCCTTGTGGGAGAACAGGGGTCCTCAGAGGAGAATGGCTTAATGGCCCCTTCAGTGGAACTAGATGAACTTGAGACTGCATGGGGAAGCTCAGATCATGCTGAAAGCTCTGATATATTTAATGAAGGTGATCCTATCTTGGGTGAACCGTCACTAGAAACAGAATTCCTGGACCCTGCTCAGTCTGAAGATGGACAGGAACGGGAGGATCCACTTACAGGCTGTTTAAGCATACCCAGTTCTGATTCGCAAAGTGACCACGTAGAACCACTGGCACCAAGCTACATGTTGTTCAAGGATATAAATACTGGAGAGCCTGCCATGGAACAGCCTCCATATATTGCTCCACAAGCTCTTGCACTCTCTGATGTTGGCATTGACCAAGCAGGATCCATTAATGAAGAGCTAGAAGCAAAGTTGAGTGATTCTGACATTGCACATTGTAACCCTAGTACAGAAGAACATGTAGAATATCAGTTTAAGAAAGAGAAAACTTCCCAAGGTGGCCATAGCAATTTAGTAACTGATCAGAAGCTAAAGGAAATTGAAAGCAAAACAAATAATCTGTCACCAATGGAGACATTAATGGAAAATCAGTTGGAGCCCATAAAGGTAGATTGCAACATGCCAAATGAGGACCATTGTCAAGTTTACTTGGAAAAATCTTGTGAAAAACTCCTAATGGAGACAGATAAAGCGCCCTTAACAGAACCTTATGATTTACCATGCAAAGGGACCCTGGAAGAGCTACTTGAAGGATCGCCTCATGACCCAAGTGAAAAATTGTTGGTAAAAGAAGATTCTGGCAAACTCCTTGAAAATTCTTTAGAACTAGTAGAGAATAGTCCAGCCAACCCTTCAATCATCCCACACCCTTTGCCCTCTTCATGTCCTTTGTTTCCCACCTTTTCCACCACAGTACCAGAGCACTCTGTGTTCCCAGACCCCGAAGGTAACCATGACATAAAACAGGAGTTGTTCTTGGGTTCAGTAGAGTCAGAGGTCAAACCCAAACTTGACAGCACCACACTGACCCCACAACTGAAACAGGCGGCCGATGTGGAAGTAAAGAATGAGATAAAGGAAGAGGAAACAAAGAGAGCAGGTGCAGTACATTTGCCAATTTTTGTGTTCAGACGTAGTTCTTATTGCGTAGAGTGCCCAATCCATTACTGTTTATCATTGTATCAATAAATCATTCATTCGTTTTCTTTAGTGCTTAGTCCTCTTTTGGGTCGCGAGGATGCTGGTTCCCATCTCAGTGAACTCTGGGTGAGGGCAGAGTGCACCCTGGACAGCTCGCCAGCCATCGCAGGGCAGAAACACACTAATGGCTATGCAGCTACTCTTTACAAAAGTCAGCGACGGTTCTTTTACATGCCCCTCACCACAGACAGGGAGAGACACGGCTGGTCTTTGATAACCCAGTTAGATGCACTGGGGGACAGCAGTGAAAACCCGCTGATAGTGAGCCTTGAACCCCCGGCCTTGGGGTCAGCCTACCACCAGGCCACCACTGCACATTTTTGTGGCCTCGGTTGAAACAAATTTAACTTATGGATGCGAAATCTGGATGCTAACAGTCAGGGGGAAAAAAGGACAGCTGCTGTACTTGAATGTTCCGTAGAACCTGGCAGGATCGCATCCCAAACGAAGAGCTTTATGGAGACATGCCCTCAAAAATCAGATCAAGGAGATTATGGCTAGTAGGGTACTGCACTCACCACCTAGACACTGCGGCACATAACCTAGTTGTTTGGGAGCCACAGCATGTCCTGTTTTCCCGCTGTGGTTAGCGTCTGACGCTTTATGGGCCAGCTCTGTCCCGATGCTGGCCTGCAGTCTGTGGAGGGGTTAAGATCAGTTATGCTTGACAGGCCATTCTGGCACATCATTGCTGGTTGTTTCTTGTTTCTGTAGGGTTTCTACATTATGATGATGACAGAATACAGTAATGTAGATACTGGGAATAATGATAGGAAACGTAATATAAATACATGCAGTCTTATCATAATGACCCTCTTAATGTGTACTCATTAAATTAGACATGCAAGAATGAAAAAAAGTGTGATCTCTGCGACTTTAACCAGGTCATGATTGTTGGTACTAGATTGGATCGAGGATTTCAGAAACTGCTGATTTAAATCAGTTTTATATAATAATATGAACTATATAGTGCTTTTACCGATGGACAATCGCAGAAAGCAACTTTTCTGCCAAATTTATGAATTTTGTGTAAATTGTAAACAACATGAATTCAGAAATTTAGCCAAATGTTTCCTCTCATATGCAACAGTCAAGATTTTACAAAGAATTATGCGGAAAGAAATGAAGTGAGTGACAATTTTGTATGGAGACTTGTTACCCCCCCAAGTCCCCCCCAAAAGGGGTTATTAGGTTAACTTAAAATCTGTGGGTGAATTTTTGGTATTAATATTAAGTTTTTGGAGATGTGCGGTACCGTTCTGTTAAGGTGATTGTTGAGTGTATATAAAAAGTACATTACAAACTCAGACACATATCTAATTTCCTCCAAAAGTATTAGGGTGGCATGACCAATTTCTTTCTTCCTTTTTTTTTTCCAAGTATAGAAGACATTTGGATTAGAGATCAAATAATAACTATGAGATAATGAATTATAATTTTGGGCTTAATTTCTAAATGTTTACATATAGACCGCTAAATGAAATATGGTCTCTTTTATTTTAACCTACAGTCAGGCTGCAGAGCAGCAGAGAGTGAGACAAGTGCAAAGTGCAGATCAGCAGTGATGAAAAGGCAAATAAACTCAAAAACACAGTTCAATATCATACTCTTGGGGCAAGCAGGGTTTAGGCCAGGACAATTCAATCAAAATTCAAACCATGGAAGTGCACATAGTGTATTTTGTATTGTAACAAGACATAGAGGCCCGAGGCATTTCTACATTCAGATGATAACATACACCACGTTGGGTAATTAATTCAAGTGAGCCATAGCACATATTCAGTTTATTTTAAGTTTATAACTAACAGACAACATCCACTTCACACAACTGTACCAACAAAAACCACAGGAGTGTAGTGTGGCATTAAATACAACTCTAACAATATATGAGTGAATAGTATTATAATCATAATCAGAAGAAAAAACGAATAAAGTGAATATCAAGACAGAAAAGCAGAGCTATTAATTATATTAATACTACGAAAAGAGAAAACAAGAAGGTATATAGTTAGACAGAAAGGATCAGTTTTAAAAAATATAATAAAAAATGTTATCAACACACTGACAATACTTTACCTTTCAATTCTAATTACTAATGTGATGAACAGAACTGTTACTTAACTGATTCAGTACACCACATCACATGAAATGAGGAAAAATGCGTTTTTCAATTTGGTAAGAGCACTGAAGTCAGGTGTATGCACAGATGGCCAAAGTGAGAGATGTCCGATTATGAGTTTTAATGGTGTTCATGTGGGAGAATGAGGAACACCAGTATCAGAGCGATCAGGGCGCGTATCAGAGCCCGGACAATAGTTAAAATTACCATGGGGTTTTTAATATACCCTCTGAAATTATATTCATTACATACCATACCGGGCTTTAAACAGACAGATAAAACAGTTCTCTGTCCATTCACTCTTAATCTGCCTGTTCTCCCAATCAACTTCTCGTTTCAATTTTATATATATATAGGATTATAAAGAAGAGAATCATAAACAAAAACACAACACTGGTCAGAAAACATAGGCTTGGTACACACTAGCAATAAACACAGGAGTATTATGTCACAATGTGTGTTTGTGAACTGGGTGGTTATAGACTGGGTGTGTGATTAGGTGAGAGGACACAGGTGTATTCTGGGTCATGTGAGGTCTGTGTCAAAAGTCAGTTGCCTAAGATTGGTGAAGTGCATGCTGGGAGGTGTAGTGCAAAGACTGACTTGAAGAATACAGTTAAATCTTTTTTACTTTTTATTATATAAAAATGAAATTAAATAAAAAATTTTAATCTCAATATTTTTTCCCCCTTAATTAACAGTCGAAGGTCATCTTTATACAATACTACTTCTTATTTTGTTCTTCTCATGACAGCAAAGGAGTTCTAGACCAAAAATTGCATGTGTCCCTCCTTTACCCCTTAGCCTGGCCCATGTTATCGGGTGTTTTTTATTCACATTCACATTCACATTTTTAAACTTGCAATCTGCTAAAATCCGTTTAATAGTTTGCATTAGCCAGTTTGAAAAGGCTGCGTTTTCACTTGTGAGAGCATGAACTCGCAAGAAAAGAGCATGAATTCATCAATGCACAGGCATTTTCTTATGTGGTCAGATTCGAGTCGCACCTAGCGGGGTGTGGCTGAAGAGGCACGAAAGGTGGCCTGAGCTCATGGGAGGAGGAAGGCAGACGGCCATTACCTTTTTCTGTGATTTTCTTGAGCGTGATATTGGATGCAAAAACAGCACTGTTAGTTAACGAATTAAAAGACAACTGTGGTCATCTCCCTCCTTTTGTTATTACCTTGAGCCAGTAGTAACAGGTAACATGTGGAAACCTGTCCACGTGTGCTTTGTGGACTTGAAAAAGGCTTTCAGCCGTGGCCCACGGGCTATTTTGTGGGGTGTGCTCTGGGAATATGATTTACCAGACCCGCTGCTACGGCCTGTTCGGTCTCTGTATTGCTGGAGCCAGAGCTTGGTCCGCATTAATTACATGTTTAAACAATTTCCATTGGGGCCTGGACTCCACCAAGGCTGCCATTTGTTACCGGTTCTGTTCATAATATTTATGTTCATAATAGAATTTCTAGGCTCAGCCACAGGTTTACAGGTGAGGGAAGGATGGTGTGGGAGATGGACAGGTGGATCGGTGCAGCCTCTGTTTAAAGCGGAGCTTGTACCAGTCCGTTGTTGTGAAGAGGGAGCTGCGCCGGACGGCAGAGCTCTTAATTTACCAGTCGATTTACGTTCCTACCTTCACCTATGGTCACAAGTTTTGGGTAGTGACCGAATGAAGAAGATCACAAATACAAGTGGCTGAAATGAGCTTCCTTTGCAGGGTGGAGGGCTCTCCCTTAGAGATAGGGTGAGATGGTCTGTGGGGAGAAGCTCGGAGTAGAGCCGTTGCTCCTCCACATTGAGAGGAGCCAGTTGAGGTGGCTCAGACATCTGTTTAGAATGCCTCCTGAATGCCACCCTGGTGTGGTGTTTCGGGCCAGTCCAACAGTGAAGAGACCAAGGGGTTGACCAAAAGCACGCTGGAGGGACAATGTCTCTCGGCTGGTCTGGGAACGCCTCAGCATCTTCCTGGGAGCGCTGGTGAAAGTGGCTGGGGAGAGTGACCTCACCGCTTAGGCTGCTGCCCCTGCGAACTGACCCTGGATTTATATACTTAAAATTTAATAAATAAAATTTACTTATACTTAAAAATATTTTCAAACCAAATGTGTAATTTTTTTGAAAAAATGACCCCATTTGATCAGCTTATAATATTTTTGGCAGCATGGTGGCATAGTAGTCCGCATGTCCGTCTCACAGCAAGAAATTCCTCGGTTCAAGCTCCATGCCTGATAAGGGTGTTTCCTTGTTGAATCTGCACGTTTTTCCTGTGTTTGTGTGGGTTTCCTATAGGTGTTCTGGTTTCCTTCCACAAGCCAAAGACATGCACGTCAGGCTCATTGGATATTTTTGATTGTTCCTCGGAGGGAATGTGAGTGGTTGTCTGTCTGTGTTGGCCCTGTGATGATCTGGCGAGCTGTTAAGGGTCTACCTAAAGATGACTGGAGTGGGCTTCAGCCTCCCTGTGACACTGATAAAGGATTGAGCAGTTCTGAATATGAATAAATAATTTCAAAAGGTTGGAACGAAATTTAATGCTATTCCACCTATTATCTTTGTGTGTGCTTCTCCAGCTCCATTGGAAGATAGTTTTAGTGAGGCACCACTGTTTGACTCGTCCATATGTGAGGCAGCAGGCAGTCTTCATGAGTCCAAGGAGCCAACCGTCGCCCGGCTGCTACAAGAGAAAACTCATTACTCGTTCTCTGAATGGCCCAAGGTTTGTTAGTCTTTGTGTTTCGTTCCAATATTAATATCTAAAAGCATTTAATAATAATCACTCAGTGTCTGTATTATACTTATAATTTAACATGTTATTAATCTTCTGCCTTTCCAGGACAGAGTTATCATCAACCGCATCGACAGTATTTGTCAAGCCATCTTAAAAGGGAAGTGGCCCTCCCCTAGTCAGCAGTATGAATCAACCAACTCAGTCGTCAACACCTGCATGTCTAACAATGCACAACAAAGGACAGGGTTTTTACCAGCAAGAATACATCTACCTCAAGACCTTAACTTAAACATTCCACATTCAGTACCCCATATACACAAGGTGAGTGGTTACAGATTTGTGAAACAAATGGTACAATTCCCCTAATGGCACAGCATGCTATGTTCTTTTACAAAATTACATGATTGTCCTGTTCTTTCTTTCGTGCTCAATACAGGAACAGTTAGGAACGCCTGCATTTCTTTCTGAACTCAAGCGTTCCAAGTGTGGATTTGAGTTTAACACAGAGGTTCCTGTCAAACCAATTGATCTTGGAGAAAAAATCCAACTTGGCATCCCCCACCATGGGGGTACTCTCCTCCCAAATGGTTGGCAAGAAGCTGCCATGGATCTGTCTAAGCCATCAGAAATGACATTCGGTAGGGAGGCTGAATCTGTGAGACACGTGGCCCATGCAGTCCAGACAGCACCACACAAGTTGCCTAGCCTGAGCTCCATGGAGGGCTTAATGGGATTGGACATGGCAGGTATTCTGCAAGCAGGACTTGTACACCCTGTTACAGGGCAAATTGTTAATGGCAGCCTTCGTCGTGACAGTTCAATAATGAGGAGGAGGAGAGGTCGAAGGAGAAATGTGGAGACACTTGACCTTGGACTGATAAAGGAGCAAGACATGAATTTAACTAAAGCAAAGGTAAGGGAGCTTGTGAGGATAGTTAGTTTGATCCATTTGTAGAAGTTAAAAAAAGTAATCATCCATATTCTGTTTTTTTGAAGGGGCAAACAGAAACTGTCAGCCACCCCATTCTGTGCTCGACCTCCTCTCAGCCTGACTGCTCCACACATCCCCCTTCTCTCCCGCCCCCCTCAGAGTCACTAACCATGAGGGTTGATAGAGAGGCAGCCAGTAAAAGTCTGATGGAGTGGCTCAGACAGAATCCAAGTTACAGAATGGAGCTTCCTGCTTTTTCAATGGTCAGTCACATACGTTTGCTGAAGTCTGTGAATAGGAGAACAAAGTCATATTTTCAAAGGGATACGTACATTACCATGCTAATGTACCTACACTAAATGAGTGTTACGTTGAGTGTTTGTATTACTTTGCTGTTTACCTTGAAAGTGTATTTCTGTATCCCAGCACATTTAATACGAACATTATTTTTGATTTTTAGTTTTTTCCCAACACACAACCACCACCCGACATAAGCAAATACATGCCCCACCTTCATCTTCACAAACTGCTTTAAGAACGGTCTAACATTTTTGTACTCGCAGACACCCATGATCGGTTGGTGATCGTTGTAGAGACAGGAAAGAGAGGTTGTTGGGTGTTATTGTAGTAGTGTAATGATAAAAGAAGAGTTTATTAGTGCTGGGTGCAAGCAGGGACTCCGGCATGACTAA
>JBCNYG010000006.1:27579712-27591986 GCA_039654305.1 Porochilus rendahli | reverse complement strand
AGTTTATTAGTGCTGGGTGCAAGCAGGGACTCCGGCATGACTAACTATGGCAGCATAACTAAAAAGAGAGAAACCAGGAGGAAGACAGACATGAGGGCATCCTGTAACATTGGGCAATCAGCCACTCCACTGTCAACGAATGAACTGAATGAATTCGGCTCTCCACCAATCAGCACCATTGTAGTGGCGTATTCCTAGCAACAGATTAGTTCTAATTACACTGCGACTTCCCATTGGTTTAGCGTTATATGATTGGGGAATGCTTCTGGGATTCTGTAAGTAGGGAGAGGATTCTGGTAGTGAAATGGAGAATAAGGAAATACAACCCTGAGCAATCACAAATGCCGTTTGAAAATCAGAAAAAAAATAATTAAATATTTTCATTGTTTACAACAACTTTGGACATAGAACCCTTTCTTAACCAGGTATTTTAGCATGGATAGATTGTGTTTATAGGTATTTGAACTTGATCATATGGAAGATTATGCTTTAAAGGGTTTTTTTTTGGTAATTTTAGTCCAGGTATGCCATTTTCAACCTACCTTGGCTCTCACTCAAAACAATACCTTGCTGCTTAATCCATATCATGCTGGAGCAGTTCACATATGTTCTTTATTACTGTGACTTGTGACTACTTTATTACACGGTCACGTTTTCCATGCTCAGCTTGTCAAGGTTGTTACTGAGATAACTTTGGAAGGAAATGCACATTGACCTTGTTAAACCGTTAATGAAAATTCTGTTTAAACTGTTGATGTTCACATTTTTTTCAAAAATATTCAGACAAATATATAAGTAGACAGTGTGTGTTGTGTGTGATAATTATCCCTGCCACTAAGTACTTTAAAGAGGCTTGTGAAGGAGCAGAGGGGCAGAGGGGAAGCTGGTGCTCATGCTAGCTATGTTTATTTTGTTCAAACAATAATTTTAATTTATTTGTAGTTAATAAAATGTCGTGAGTAAATATAATGAATTATTGTATGAAGTCCTTTTCTTCACAAAATAACAGTCATGTTAATATGTTGCTAGTTACCTAGTTAGCATTAGTGAGTTATGCCGTTTGCGTATTGCGCTGTTTCCGAGCCGTCCTACAAACGGAACGCAGCAAAATGTGGAATTAAAGTATCTGATAGTACGAACTTGTTTTTTATTAAAATAAAAATATAAAAAAATTTTCTCACCAAACACACATTTATTGGCTTTTTGCAGTGTTCAGAGAGACTTAAAAGCTGACAGCCATTTAGTCTAGGATGACAGAGGAGCGAACATAGATATTGTGTCATATGAGATACACCCACACATTTTAATTTTCTCAATATTAATATTGTGGTCCTTGGTCTTAATCCGTTGTAGTGGGAGGCATGTCTGGACTGCAGGCGATCCAGTCTTGTACCCACCCTCTTTTACTATCAGACCATGCAGTTCTAACACATCCAGAATGTGACTTGGCATTGTCTTAATGTTATAAGTAAGAATGTCCCTGAAAAATATGCCATCTGGCTGGGAGTATCTGCTGCTTAAAAACCTGTATGTACGTTTATTTCAGAGGGCACGATGTCCATAATTTTTCAAAATCAGTCTAAATGTGGACTCATCAGGCCACGGTAGCCTTTTGGACTTTGCTTCAGTGCATCTCAGATAAGCTTGAGCCTAGAGCAATTGGCAGCATTTTGTTGATATGTAGCTATGGTCTTGTTGATGCTCGGTGAAACTGTGTTTACCGACGACAGTTTTCTCTAATGTTCTTATGCCCATGTGTCCATAATCATTAGTTGTTTGACCAAAAAAAGCAATAAAATAAATTGTTCTTGTCTAATTCCCTGCTAGTCTCAGACCGCAAGCATGTTGCATAGTTTTGCTGAACGTCCAAAGCAGAGGAGACATCGATGTAAAGACCCTACAAAGCTGGATGTAAATTCCCTGACTGGTGAGGAGAGAGTCCCAGTAGTGCACAAGAGCACAGGTCGAAGGGTAAGAACTGTACAAACATGCTGGTTTGGGTTTCATCCTTTGATGGGATGCAATTAGTGCAACAATAAACAATTACCACAAATTAGTGTGTTCAAATTTATTTTATCTTTGTTGTATCAAGTTAGTGCCAAGAAATGTGTCCCCACTTTTTGGCAAAACTGTTAGACATTCATTAAAATTGAATACAATTAGGCAATGTCAAAAATTCAGAGTCATCAGCATATAACAGTGGCTTGCAGCTCTCAAGCATATTGTTGACATATATTGAAAAGAGAAGGGGTCCTGGAATAGAACCTTGGGGACCCAGTCTTGACTGCCTGAAGCCTGCCGTTAAGGTAGAATTGGAACCAAGCTATGGTTAATTTGATGTGATCTTATAGATGTAAACAAGAGCATACTGTAATTTCTGGCAAATGTATTGGTTTTCTATATATTTTACTGTTGTTTTTAAAAAATAACTTTGTAAAAATATGTTACAGTAAGATTTCTACAATAAACCACATGAAAACATTTTATTCTAATATGCTGTATATTTTAATGTTGTAAACAACGTGACGTGGGATTTACTAGGATACACCTAGTGTTCTGTGACCAGAAGAGATTTCTAGTTTTCTTCATAATTGCATAATTCTGTCACACTTAGCAGTGTTAAAGAAACAATGTGAGATATCACTGATTTTTGTTTTTGTATTTTGTCTCCTCCTAGCTGGGTGGTGCAATGGCCCCAGCCATTAAGGAGCTCTCTCAATGGTTAGACGCAAACCAAGAATACTTTGTGGCTCCTGACTGGGCAGATGTCATAAAGCATTCAGTGAGTGTTGCGAATTGCTAGTTTAAAATATTATTACATTTTAATTCTCTTTAAATTATCTTTTTGAAAAAAAATGTTGCAAACGGCCTTCAGCTCGGATTAATATCAAGCCTGACCTTTATAAGAATGTTATCAGTGCTACATTAGCAGCCTATATTTTTGTTATAAAGCATTAAATTAAAAAGACACCAGACTGTTTATTTGACCTATTCTGCTTTTTTAACTATGACTGAACATATCATAACACATTTAAGCAAACTTTGTGCAAGGCAAAGAATATCAAATTAATATTAACACACACACACACAGTTTTTCTTCTGTAGAACTTTATTTATATTTTAGTTTTTATTTAAGATTGATACTGTTTGTATTAACTTGTAATTTCAATTCTCGCATCCTTTTTCTCTTTAGAGACATTGTATCGATTTATACAGTCACTTAATATTGTTAATGTTTTAAAATATCTTAGTCTTATCACAACGTATGAATAATCTGTTCATATGTTTTGTGCAGTGCTTTGGCAATGTTATACATACGTCATGCCAGTAATGCTTATTGAATTGAAAGGTATAGACTCTACTTTTTTGAGATAAAAGTTTACAAAGTAACTTATTTATTTTTTACTTATTTACTTTTTGAAGTTTGAATTTATTGGCCTAATATTCAGGATTGATAATTTATTATTATTGTTGTTAGTTCTTAATATTGTTGTTGTTGTTAGTTATTTATTATTGTTATTGTTGTTGTTGTTGTTATTGTTAGTATCATTTCTGATTTTATTAGAGTCAGTGATATATTAATTGGTTCCTAGGTAAATTTATGAATTGATTTGTGCTCTCAGATCATTTTTGTTATGCAAGTCATAAATTAATTTTTTCCTGTTTGTTTTTCACGTATACATACATATTTTAGGGTTACCTCCCAGAAGGAAAATTTACCCGGATTCTCAGTGAGCCAGTGAATCGAGATCCTAGCACACGTCGTAGAGGTAGAAGACCCCGCAGTGAGGTGTCTAAAGCTCCCAATCTTCCTGCTAGTATTGGACCACTTTTTATAAATGATGGGCTTATTGGCATGGACTTGGTTAACTTACCCAGCATCCGCAATGTCTCTGGCATTCCAATAAGTGGGCTCATGGGCTTTCCACCTGGTTTGGCTACAGCCCTACCAGGAGAAGATGCTAAGAATGGCCTAAGTATGCTACCTATGATGCTCCATAGTATATCCGCAGTGCAACCACCCATGTATGGCACTCATTTGAGTGGAATGTTAAATCAGTCCCTATCCTCCACAGCTGCTAGCTCCTCCAGCACTGCAACAGTGACTTCCATATCCTCGGCCACTGTAGCCTTAAGCCCCAGCCCCGCAGTCAGTTCCAGCACATCAGCTTCTAAAGAGAGAGCCAGCCCTAAGCCTACTACTGAGAGGCAAAGCACAGATGAGAGAACATTAGGACAGAATGAGGAAAAGATTTTACCTGCTGTTTCCAGCTCCACTGTCAGTAGCAGTTCTGCTAGCAGTGGGAGCCATTTGACCTTCAACCCCTTTTTGATCCCAGGAATGCCTCATGGATTACTGTATCCCCACATGTTCCTGCCACACGGCAGCATCATGGCACTTCCGTCAACATCTGAAAACACTAGCATTAGTAGGCAGAAGAAAAATAAAATTAGGGATGAAGAAAGGATGGAGGAAGACAGTAGGTTATTGGAGGTACATGGTGTGGAGAAGAAGAGCGTTAGGGATATGGAGTCATTGGAGAGTAAGCATCAAGAGGGCAGGATGGAAGAATCTTTCCCCGCTATGGACACCAGTAAGGTTACAAGTAACGATACTAGTTACTCCACATCTGTGGCCAACGCAACCAACGCAGTGGAGGAAATAAAAGGAGAGCTAGACAAAACAGTAGAGTGCAGCATGCCTGTGCCAAAACAAGATGTAACACAGGATGTGTAGTAGACTCTGCTCACCGCTGAGCGTATATCTTTGTGTTGTGCTGGTAAAAGTTTGTGTAAAGAAATTTGATGATCAACTTCTTAATGTTTATAGATCTGCTGCATAATCAAAACAAGTAAATTCTTTGACATACCCCTTTCAAAGAGTTTGCAGAAATTAAAAGAAAATAATAGCATGCTCACACTTGCATTTCACTACCACAAGAATACCCAATAAACATCACTTTGAATGTGAACATGTTACTCGTGTATCATAGAAATGGGTCCTGTGGTCACCTGACCTGTTCTGGTAGTGTATGGCACACTCAGTGTTAGAAATGATGATGGACGACATCAAAATTTTCCTTTTTTATTTATTTATTTTTTGTTCCCCCAACTGGACTGAATACATACACAACTCTGAGAAAGTCCCACGAAATGATCATAAAATAGCTGAAGCTGGTGACAGGTGTTTTAAAATGACATGCCATTCTTGTCATTAATTTATGGTGCTTACAGGGTTATAGAGAACAACTTGCTCCTTTGCTTACAAAATGAATTGATTAGATTATTCATAGAAATACTTGTAGAAGATTGACATTTCTGTTGAAAAAGGTGGAGTATTAACAGAATTGCTGCTGTTTCTCTTAGGATGGACAACACTAGTTGCTGCTAAATTCTAGAAGCAAAACATTTCTGAATAACGTTAAAGTGATACATAAAGCAAACTACGTTTAGTTGAACCAAAAGAAGAACAGAAAAAAAAACAGGGCTTAACATTTATATCAAATAACAATCCAGACACATATGAGGGCGTGGAGGGGGAATATTCTTCACCGGTGTCCTGTGAAATAAAGTCCACACATGGAATGTGACATAAGAATTAATTAATTTGAGGGAAGCGTGATTTTTGGTTTGATTAGGCAGCTTTAGGATTCTGTGTTGATTCCTATTTGATTGGTACCTCTAATTGTAAGCATGGTTCCATCTCATATTAACACTATTAGTCAAATTGACGTTTCCATGTTAACTGATATCATTGCTACCAGATTTTCCTACATGTAGAGTGAAATGGCTCAGAGTTGATGAGAAAGTGTTTCTGGTGCTGAAGGCTTTGTTTCAGTGCTTTTGTCTGGTCTGGTCTATTTGAAAATAGTGTAGAGTAGAATCTGTTGGGTTTTTTGTTTGTTTGTTTTTAACATGTAAATTTATTTAGCAGTATATTTCTGTTATTTTTGTTTAAGAGCACACTATTTTTTATCATCATTATGTCGTTGGGAGAAACTGTAAATCAGTGCTAGTATTTCTTGTATCCACCCATATTGTACACTAGACTTTTTGTTGACATTCTCAACAAATTTCTCTGCAGGGTCTTTTTTTCCCCTTTTTTTATTTATTTTATTTTTTTTAAAGCTCTTTAGGTTGTATTACGTTTCTATGAGTAACATTTTTTATTACCTTTTAAACATTGTTTTTGTGTGCAGTGTAAAACATTTGCACTGTCTTTAAGGTGAATATTTATCTGACACTGTTTCCTGTTTTATGTGTTCTTATTTCTTCTTTTTATTGTATAACCGTTTATGTAAACACATGTATATACATGTCTCTCATACATGTCATGTTTTCATTCATACAAACCTGGATATTATATTTCTCATCTGTAACCAGCCTTCTTTGTGTTACACTGTTGTTGGGTTTTTTGTTGGTTGGTTTGTTTTGTTTTAGTGTAGCAATCACCAAATATAAATATGCTATTTTAATTAATCTTACTTTTTTTTTTTAATTTATGTAGTCTACTGAAAATATATAAAATAAGAATTCCATTCATAGTATTTGTTAGGTATTCCTTTTGGACTGTGTGTTTATGTACATTTTTTAAATTAGATCTGCTAAAATAATCCCATTTCTTTATCAACACTGAAAAATACTACAGTACCATGAAGTGACTACAATCATAAATTATTTAGTCATGTATTTAAATGCCAAATGTATCCTTCATTCATCCATTCATTTTCTAAGCCGCTTTATCCTAATTTGGGTTACGGGGACGCTAACACCCATCTCAGCCAGCTCTGGCTCACCAGGCCATTGCAGGGCCCATCTGTATCCGTAATGCAAAAAAACCCCACACCTGTCCTGTGGTACCAGCACGTAACTTTTTCAGTCCCAGATCATGACAAAATGAAACTAATTTTGAAAGTGGCAAAAATTATTTATACATAAATGATTTGAAATTTGCATTTCTCTCTCAGAATAATTTTAAAGGAATGCCATTAATCAAGCTATGGCCCTACATCCCGCATGCTTGAATGATAACGCTTGTTTGTTTTGGACCATGAGCAGATCCTGTCTCTCCCCCCCGGATGACACGCTCATCTCTTTGGTAAACGTTCCAGAATTTCATCGCTCATCCTTGTAGATGTTTGAGCCTTGCAATACCACTGCTGATAAGTGGTTTGAATCTTGTCACATTGTCTCAGTAGATTGTAATGACCACCCCTGCCATGTGTTCT
Source organism: Porochilus rendahli (assembly GCA_039654305.1). Taxonomy (NCBI): domain Eukaryota; kingdom Metazoa; phylum Chordata; class Actinopteri; order Siluriformes; family Plotosidae; genus Porochilus; species Porochilus rendahli. Next base: position 27,584,757 of record JBCNYG010000006.1, on the reverse strand, counting down.
TTCTTTCTGTCTGTCTGTCTTCTTTTTTGTGGGGTTTCTTCACAGCTCTGACAGTGTTAATGAACTGCTGCTGTTTTCCATGACCTGTTAAATGTCCAGTTGTTAGTACCATAGTGGTTTGTTTCTTTTTTAGAACATTATTGTATTGACGATGTACAATGCTTGTGCAATAACTGACTCATTTTCATGTTAACTGCAGTCATCATCAGTGAAACCCAAGGCTTAGTTAAATCTCTGATTGGCTACTATTGGTTCTATCAATCCAACAGGGCACAACTGCATGTACAGTGGAAACCAGGAAGAAAACAAACATTTACGCACTGAGAAAACTGGATACCAGAATTCTTGGATGGTCCTTTAGTACAATCAACCAGAGAACATACCGTAATTACAGTGCACATGAGCCGTGAACAAGGTAAAGTATGGCAGTGTATAGAAAATCCCTACTACAAATGCATCAAAAACAAGGGATGCTTCACGAGAGAAATGGAGAATAACGGTGCTAGCTCTGCCTAAACACTTACTGTCAATCAGTCCAGTCCAGGGACACCCAGACACACCCACGTCTCAAAATTTAAGGCCTAATGTCTAATTAATTGTGAAAAGTGATGAGGGAGAAAATTTAGCCAATGAACTTAAAAGGACTTGTGGGAAAAAATGTATTGACTTGGCATTTCATGAAAGAATTTGATTTCCGAAAGGCAGTCTATGAAGCTGGTAATGTTTTTTGAGTTACCCCAAGGGGTTTGCAGAGGTATTTTACTTTGTTTAAGGTATTTGGCAGACGCCTTTCTCCAGAGCGACTTACATTTATAATTTTTTATGCAACTGAGCAGTTTAGGGTTAAGGGCCTTTCTCAATAGTGGCAGCTTGGGGGTACTGGGGCTTGATCCCCCGACCTTCAGATCAGTAGTCTAGAGCACTGATCACCACTTTATGGTACTTAAACTAGAAGGACGACAGACATGAGGGCACCCTTTGATGAACAGCAGTCAGTCATTCCACTGTCAACGGACCTGGGTGAGCATGTAGAGTGAGGGAGCGACAGCATCCAAACATCACAGTTTACCAGAACTCTCTATGCCTGAGAACCCCCAGATCTGCTCCTAATAAAAGGCTATTAACAAAAGGGTCGACTAAAGTTTTAGGCCTAGTCTTAAAAACAGAGACTGTGTCTGAGACCCGAACAATTAACTGGAAGGCAGTTCAAAAAGTAGCAAAAAAAACCAAAACAAAACCACAAACTAAAGGGCTTCAAGAGTTTGGGGTGGATGAGTGTACACTCGTGATTTACACACACAACAGAAAACAATCACACAAGGCGAGGTCAGAGGATGGATAGCCACCTGACATCACCAAGCTTTGAAATCACCCGATCTAAAAACATTTCCCTTAGCACTTCCAATGATCTTCCAGTTCAAGCCCAGCTTCAACCACCAGCACCGCAGCACCACCTCCTATGCACACTGATTATCTACACTCTTTAAAGGATGTTAAAACAGCTTTGAAATGTGGAGGGTTTTTGTGTCACCCTGTATAAAGGATACACCAGTAATATATAGGATTCTCTTTTTGATATTTTTTTCACAAATAAGATTGATTGGCACTTGATCAATGTGGCTAAATGGATAGCGATGTCTAAAATGCTTGATCGTACGTCTAGGTGTTAAGAAGCGTCGTGGGTCACAGGTTTGATTTCACAGCAATGTTATTTGCATCAACATACATCGTTTGTGCTCCTGACAAAAACGAGCGTAACTCTATTAATAAACAGACCACACATCTTTTTAACTAAAATATTTCTTGTATATGCATCAAATAGTAGCATTTTTTCCACATTTTTTACTTTCTTTACAGTATTACAAAAAAGCACAGGTAAACATATTCAAAAGTGTATTAAATCCAAGGTTTTATACAACAGACATAAAAACACAAAAACTGGACGACATGCTACAATATTGCTTCCAATATTTCTTTATATTTTTATTTAAGTACTCATCAGGAATGTCGATATGGACCCCAGCACAATTAGAGCGAATTATAATGCATGAATAAATGCCAAAGCTAATCTTAATCTGGCCCAGTTGACACTGTTGGTGATACGAGTATAACGGCTTTCACACACTGAAACCCACGGCGCAAGACAACTGCATCTGGACTACAAACTAAAAGTGAACGACACTTAAAGTCCCACGAAGACCATGGGACAGGACAGAATTCACACATTAATTTTGAAAAAAGATCATTGAGCTTGAGGTAAGTATCATCCCCTTTTCCCAGAGTTCCTTGCTCTGGATCTGTCAGGCATCCAGCCCACAGTTTAAGCACCAATTCCTCCCGAGTTTCAGCGGGCTGGAGCAAATCTATTTATGATGTGTCTCTGTATTTAACTTCATTTAGCCTCTCATCCTCTTCCAAAGTGTGATAAAGAAGATTGCTGTGTGTGATCTCCAGAGGACTGCGGTTAAGGACTTCTCAAATCATAGTTTGCATGTGGTTACAATTAAAGTGCTATAACTTCTTCCAGGTACACTTAAATTATAATGAACATAGCTGTGCTCAGAACATAAGCTTCGTTTTGAAATGACAGTTGGTATATTTGGTTGGATAGATGGTTTTCGGGTTGATTGAATAATATTGATGCATGGCTGGAATCCTACACCTCTTTAGGAAGAAACTATCGCACTGTCAATACGGAGTCATTCGTTGTCATTCAGGAGCTGAAAAGAAGAGGATCAAAAACATTCAATATGTTAAGATAGCACTTTCAACATTTGACAAGCTTAGTGGTGCCAGAATGGAAAGAGAACAAAGCTGTATGGAATAACGGAGTGAAACATCACATTAAAATGTACACATGTATGAGTTAGATAGCAAACACAGACTGCTTTTCTCTATCCCTTTAAGAGTAATTATTAGTGATATTTAATAACTATGAAAATATATGAAAAAAGCTAAACTTTTCCATCATTACTTTACAATGTTTTTACATGGTATTTGGTTTTACCCAAACACACATGCTTCACCAGCATGTATAACTATCTTAGAGAACCTGCGCTCACCTAAAAAATTAAAATAATCTGCTAACCGCTCTGCCTCCTGAGCTACACCTAACTAATGCTGCTGCTGGCCCTAAAGGACTAGCTAATTCATGTGCCTTAAAACAGACCGTCCTAGAACCGGAGCTCTTTCAGGTTTCTCAGAATGTCTCACTGAAAGCAAACCTATACTACACGTGAAGTGGAGATGATTGGCGTTCTTGTGGGACGAGCCTTAGCTTTGCGAGTATGTTGCAAAATCATCACCCATTTGTCCCACTGCAAGGGCTCTGATGTTGGAGGTGGTGGGTTGCAATGTCCAACAAAGGTACCCGGACTGGCTGCTTCAGAAACGCTACCCTAATTCTTACCAGCCCTCTAACCATCTAAAGTCTGGATCTACAACTCTAATGATACTTTTCCATCCAAAAGCTAACTAGTGTACCCTTATCACAGATATAACTTTACTGAAGAGGGAGAAAGAATTGCTAAACATCCTGCACTTAACACACTGAACAAGCTTGAGTGTTAGACGATGATGCTTAAAAATGTACCTTGGTCTGTAATTTGTTGATGTTAGCAGTGCGCCAGTGATTCCTTGCATGAGCTTTCTTGAGGTAGGGTCTTTGAAGAAAAGTGTCTTACCCTCAGGTTTGTATGGGTAATGGTTGTGTGAGATTGGAGTAGGAGTCAGAGGTTAAAATGTATTTGGTTTTTAAAATGTAAATGTAAACTGCTGTTTACCCTCGGATGTATAAATACTGAATGTCCATCCCAAAGTAATCAATTATAATTTATAGTCTGGGGCCCTAAAATGTCTCCAGCAGCAGTGTCATCACTAGAAAGTGTTCTGACACACACTGAGATATCTCATCTCATATCTCATATTTGAGTTAGATATCTCAATTTTATTTACTTTTTTTCATATTTAATCTAATGTGATCAGCATTTGAATATGAACAAAGAAAGACTTTGACCACATTATTTTATAACACAGTAATAATTTTAATTCACGTTTTAATGTAAATTTTGAATAACAGTCCTAACTTTGCAGTTCATGCAGTTATTTTTCTCTGAAGCTACTGGCAATATTTTCTAATGAAAACAGTTCATAAAATATCATGCAGTTCTTCACATTCAAGTTTGAACTAAAGGTCTCTCAACAAAAGTTACTTTTATCGTTAGTGTACGGCACAGCATAAGATTTTGGTGAAACAGAATCTACTAGATGTTTTCGGAAGCACTAAAATACCAGCACAAGCAGAGCTGGGTAACAGTCAAAATCACAATATAGCTCATTTCATAAAACAATAACAGAATAGCACAATATATGTTACAATATAGCACATTTTCTGTAAAATCAAAGAGCAAATGAATACGAACAAATAACCATATTTTTACAAATGAACAATTGAAATGTACAGAGGGGTAGGTGATAGTTTTAGTTTTATTTATTTTTAAATCAGCATCTATGGCCATTTCATGGTAAGAGCTATACTATGAAATTTATTTAAATATATATTGTATAAGATTACATTGACATAGTGTAAATAAAATTCTTTCAATACATGTTCTAAAACATTTTTATGGGTAGAACATAAGTCTTTTAATTTTAAACTAAAATTCTAAGAAATAAGCTTTAAAATTATGTACATGAAAGTTTTGATAAGGTTGTGGTTAACAGTGGTGGTCATTACCCTTAGCCATTTACAGCATTAAAAAAAATGCAAGTTTTTAAAAAAACAAGCATTTTTAAAACCAAGAGTCTTGGTCTCCTTAACTATAAAAAAGCTCTTAGTGCTTCTAGAGCAATATATTTTTCAAATCTAATAGAAGATAACAAAAATAATCCATTTTAGCCCCATTGAGGAGACAGTAATAATCGCACTAATTTCTTCATCTAAATCATCAACCTGTGTGCTGGATCCAATACCTACATGTTTCTTTAAACAGGTTCTACCAGAAGTGATCAACCCTTTACTAAATATAATTAATTCTTCCCTTAGC
>JBCNYG010000006.1:27467126-27478581 GCA_039654305.1 Porochilus rendahli | reverse complement strand
AGAACATGCAAACTCCACACAGAAACGCCCGAGCTGGGAATCGAACCCAGGACCTTCTTGCTGTGAGGCGGACGTGTAGAGCCCTTTTTACCACAGTCACTGTCACAAAGCAGCTTTACATATTAAAAACAAATTCGGTGAACTTTTCTCTATAAACCCTAAACATTCCGAAGCCAGCAACGACGGTGGAAGGAAAAACTCTATCTGACAACACGAGGAAGAAACCTCGAGAGAAACCAGAATCAAAAGGGAAACCCATCCTCATTTGGTTGCAACCAAATAAAAATACAAACCATGTAGTGGAAATTAAACCATGTGATTTCAGTAAAAGAGTTTCAGTAAAAGCCATCTTCACTGTTTCTGAGTGGATATTTAGCTCCATATGGATCAGCAGCAGCAGGAGTGACAAGGCTCTTACTTGGGGGCCGAATTCCACGTCCCCTTTTCTCTCTCTCTATTCGTCTCTCTGTCACAATCTCACAGAGATGGCAGTGTCATATCCCTCTGTCTGTTTGTCTCCTGCTAACTAACACTCTGTGACATTACCTTCTGCTTGACCTATAAATTCTGTGATGTCACAGCGAGGGGTGCGGCCACCCTGGGACATACCACCTGCAGAGATTTTTATGCTGTGATTCTAGTTGTTAAAGAGCAAGTGCATGCTTAAGCTCATGTTCACACTAGGTTCAATGTAAATATTAATGTTGCTTTAAATTCCTCAAAATGGACAGATGAAAGATTAGAGGTCACATTAAAGGTCACACGTTTATATACTGGTGGAACGTTTTACATTGTAAGCATTTAAAAAGGATGTTTAGACGTACTATTCCCACTGTATCAAAAACAGGTCCCAGCTCAGGTGGAAAAAACCCAACTCACTTCAGCGTATCAGTCTCCGCTCCATAGCAGCTTTCACAGCGATCTGGATCCAGCTTACTTGGGTCAAAAATTTCACCCTCATCTTTGCCCAAATCTACAAAGATGAACGGAGAATATTAGTCAGAGTTGTGCTCTGCAACATCATGTCAAGCAGTATTCATGTCAGTATTTTTCAAACGATCCCTATGTATGTGTTCAGTACATACTCTGTGATTAACCAAAAATAAACTGGATACTACAATCTGTTAGCAGTTAGGGCTGTGCACAATATGCACAGTCAGCATACAAAGTTTAAAAGCACCAGCTTTACTGTGCAGCAAATAAATGTCCAAAAACTAAATATACACTTTTGCCTCTGTGACCCTCTGTGGTCAAGCTCACTCACACACAAACTCCTCCTAGCACTTATAGTAGGGAGCCGGCATACCGAATTTAAAGCGTAAACGTCCGGAAACCTAATACACGGATTTGCCTCTGTGTCACTGTGTCCAGGGTCCCTCCCTCCTTGGACCTCCCATATTTATCAGCATGTATGATAGGGAAACAACGTTGCACAGAAAGTATACCAATAGGTTAGGTTAGTGCAATACTCACATGCAGAGCAGGTCTCCACTCTTACCAAACATGACCATCATGCACTTTGATTAAAAGCTTCCCTTTATCCTGTACATATTATGCACCTTTTGTGTAAATGTGAATATGTGGATAAATGTGAATGTGTATGCATATGTACATATATGACTTTGTATATTCCTTCACTGTCTCCTGTAAAACTGGTTTTCATTATTCCTGCAACAGTTGACAAAGATCACTTAAACAGCTCTTATCCTTTCAGATGTCCTGAAAGTCCTGCAACAAAAATACACAGCCTCCCTAATTAATGTTATAATTAAATAATTATTGTGCTAATGTTTCTTTTTCTCTCCCAATATCCCCAGCAGTGCCTATCCACCCTTCTAGGTGATGACGTGCTGGTGAGATCACTGAACCCTCACAGTGGATACGCACTTCCCAAGTGAAGAAAGCTCCCACTTTGACATCAACAGATCCTCATTCTGCACCTTTACACATGACCAACTAGATTCCCTGTTAGCTTCCCTGTACCGATTCAGGGTACCACATGATTCTTTACAGTGCTCCTTATTATTACTCTGTATTGCTCCTGTATCATTACTTACATTTAATTAGTGAGTCATTGTTTTTTTTTTTTTGGGTGGGATTAATGTGTGCCTGAATTAAGACCTTTCACAACTGGTTTACTCTCACACCATTAACACCGGGAGATGTCCAGAAGGACGTCCTATCGATCGTTGCAAAGTATATCACAGCAAGCATACATCATTTTTAAGCCTCTTATACCGATTCATATTCCTATTAATAAGTAATTACTGGTGTTATTATGATCTGGGTTCTCTGATATACAGTAGTCGATCAACCCCATAGTCCATATTGCTGAACTAAATTGTTCTAAATGAGAATTACATTCTCAATTCTTCTCCATTCTGTTAGTGGTCAATACACGTGTATTGCACAAAATACTTTTTAGTTTCCGACCATTACATTCAAAGCCCACAATATTTCACCTGCATGCTGCGTTCGCTTGCTCTTATCCTAATATTTTATCCACAGCTCAAAAAGGCTTCCTTTTTCAGGCTACTATTATCACATGATTAAAATGTTAATCATGTGAAAATAGTAGGTATTCATGTCCTGTCATGATTTTGTAAATGGAGTAAATATATTATATTATATTAACCTTACGTTAGAAGTTATATGCTGCTCTAGGTTCTCATGTTGGGTATAGATTGATAGTTATAAAGGAGTAACTATATGGTGACTGTGCAGACTTCTCCCTTTGGAAATCAACCTCCCAATTTCCAATTAGCCCAATTTCCACCAGCACCCTGCTGGTCAACAGTACCGATGGCAGGCGTTGTCAACTCAGGCCTTGAGTGAAGCGGTAAAAACATTTTGTTTTGAATCCCGATGCAATCCTCCCCATTTACCTGGGTGACGGGGCGGCACTAAGAGCAGACTGGCTTGTGTGACCCTGATCGCTGAGTTAGTTTTTTGACAGTGGAATCTTTTAAAATGCATTCACAGTTTTGAATAAAGTGCCTTTTTTACCTTCAGATACCATACCATAATACAAAAGGCCATATTGTGTGGCTTCCTGCACTTTTTCTACATATATTTTGAGATAGCATTTTTCCTATTTTGTTTCCTTACAACCTGGAAAGAAAACAGATATTGAGGGGTTTATCAGTTGTTTTTACTTTATTCTATTATTCTGTATGCAATGGCTTTTTTTCTGGCCACCACCATAAAGCCCAGCTCTGAGGAATATGAACGGATACACCAGTCTCTGGTGTGGAGCTTTCCAGCTCCTTTAGGGTTACCCCTGGCCTCTTTGTTGCCTCTCTGATTAGGCAGGTTTGTTGTTTTTTTAATTTTGTGATTTTGTGACATTACACCAACATTAACTTTATCTCATCTTCACATTGCACTTAGGAGTAAACCGAAGCTTGACAGAAGCAACGTGATGTGTACTGATATAGACTGGTTGTTTGACCATACCTACCAACCCTAGTTTCTTGTTTATATCAGAAAAGATATGGTAAAATATACAAACCTGCCACATCATACATACATTCGTGTATTTGAAAATGTATGTACTGGACTACCCCTCCTCGAATCTCCACCCTAACGTGGTGGAGGGGAAGAACCTACCGATCCTGAGAGCTATGTTGTCGGGGGCATGTCCAAGGTGAAGGCTCAGACCAAGCGCGGTTCACAAGACCTCTATGAGCACAATTTCCCTTGCCTGAACGTGGGTTACCGGAAGGCATGGGCTCTGCCAGACCGATCCTCGGCTACTGACCCTGGCTCTTGGGACATGGAATGTCACCTCTTTGGCGGAGAAGGAGCCTGAGCTGGTGCGTGAGGTTGAGAGATACCGACTAGATATAGTCGGGCTCACCTGAACACATAGCTTGGGCTCTGGAACCTCCACTCTCGAGAGGGGCTGGACCTTATTTTATTCTGGAATTGCTCACGGGGAGAGGCGGCGAGCCGGGATGGGCATCCTAGTTGCCCCCTGCCTCGGTGCCCACATGTTGGGATTCTCTTCGGTGGACAAAAGGTCAGCCTCCCCTCGCCTTCAGGTGGGGGGACAGGTCCTGACTTATGCACCAAATACCAGTTCAGAATACCCACCCTTTTGGAAGTTCCAGGGTGGTGTGCTAGAGAGCGCTCCCCCTGGGGACTCTCTCGTCGTCCTGGGAGACTTCAATGCCCGTGTGGGCAATGACGGGTGTGACCTGGAAGGGTGTGATTGGTTGGTGCGACCTCTCCGATCTGAACCCGAATGGTGTTTCGTTGTTGGAATTCTGTGTTCATCACGGTTTGTCCATTACCAACACCATGTTCGAAAATAAGGGTGTCCATAAGTGCACATGGCACAAGGGCACCCTAGGTCGCCATTCAATGATCGACGTTGTAGTCGTGTCATCGGACTTGCGGCCGCATGTTCTGGATACTCGGGTGAGGAGACCTGGGAGACCTAAGCGTGTAGTTAGGGTGTTCAGGGAACGTTTGGCGGAGTCTCCTGTCAGAAGGGCCTTCAACTCCCACCTGGAGACCGGGGACATAGAGTCCGAATGGGACATGTTCTTTGACTCCATTATTGAGGCGGCAGCCCAGAGCTGTAGCCGGAAGGTAATCTGTGCCTGTCATGGACAGTTTTTGCAGATGACGTTGTCTGTGGATGTCTGGACCTCACTGCTTTGGCTGCTGCCCCCGCGACCGACCCCGGAAGAAGCGGAAGAGGATGAATGGATGAATGTACTGGAGTACGCAATTTAATTCCATTATTAGAATAGATCATACCAACCATGTTTCTCTGCTTCAGTGCTGACTGGTTTGCCATTTGGATCCAGCCTGTGCTTGAAGAGGTTGTGCTCCACATCCAGCTGCTGCTCTCCTGCTACATCCATGGCATCAATGCTAAGATCTGACAGACACGAATAACAGGAACGAGAGAACGTAACAGGTACCCATGGATGGATAATGCACAATCACATTAAATGTAATTGGTGTATACGTAATGCCCATGTATTAAAAACCTTTCTGACATGACTTCATAGTCACACTTACAAACTAGAAATACCACCTGGCCGCATTGACCTTGATCTCCGACCATCAAAATATAATCAGTCCATCCTTGGGTCAAAATGGTTATTTGTGCAAATGAATGGACAGACGAAATTAAGGACCCCTCGAAAACACAATGTTGTTGGTAGAGCTGGGTGATAAATAGGTTTCAACGACTGACTAACATTCTGATTTAGAACGATGTGTACAATGGAAATCATGAACAAAACCTGCCCCTACCCATCAACACACTCTAGCAGGAAGGCAGTAAAAACAGATCCTCCATAAAAAAAAGAGGAGAAAAGCATCTCCTCCATAACTTAGCAGTGATTCGCTTAGGCAAAGTCCGACAGCACAAACCACCATCTGCTGTAAAATTTCTCTAAAATCTACAAACTGACTAAAGGCAGAGCAGCACAATATGCGCCCAAACAAGTAACAGGACTAACTCTGCAAAATGTGCATACCTCAGCATACCTCCAAAAGCCTGCTGTAATAATATCGCTAGAAAGAAATGACAGGTACAGTGGTGTTTCATATTAGTAAAGACTTGGTACTCAGGTATACACTGCGAAAATTAAACAGGTTCATTCAGCTGGTAAATAAAATCAAAACAAGATATGAACTTTCCATCCAAAAGTATTTTACTGACGTAGCCCCACCCATCTATACATCACTATACATGAAACATGCCACACCTCAAGCTTTTCCTTGCTAAATAAATACACAAAATATATCAATAAATGCAATTTAAAGTAAATTATAAATGTACCTCATATCTTGTTATTCATTTACAAATTATAAATTGCTTTTGTCCAAAAAAAGCTTTATTCGGGTATTCAAGTTTTTTTTTAAAGCCGGTTTTTGTGTTTACTTCCAGATGTGTTTATTTGGGTTTATATTTCATGGAAGGAAGGAAAGAGTGTAGATAGAAGTTACTGAGCAGCACCAAGAATTCCACTTATAAACCAATTACGGTAAAGTCAAGTCTGCTGGGCTTTTTAAACACGAGCCTACTGACTCATAAGGCTGGAGCTTATCCCCGGTTAGGAAGCAACACTGTGATTATAAATCGCTTGCAGGTTGAACAGATTGCAGATTTTATTTTGAGGCCATACCGCCCAGCACTGGTCTCAACTACTGCCGGCAAGGAGGAATAAAAGTAAATCCGTAGATAATCAAGCATGACAGTAATTAGTAGAAGCACGTGTTAAAACATTTACTCACAAGCGCATGGCATATGAGGAAATATGACGTCAATGTTAATCTTTAGCTTGTCTCCTCTTGAAGTGTCAACAAACAGTTCAGGGTGGACCTGTAATCAAAGGGTTTTCCTAAAAATCTTATCTTTAGGTAAAATACATAGAGACATATCAATTATAAATACACACCTATATGTATAAGACTCACCTGATCGATCTGGATAACTCAGCAAATACTTTTAATAAATCACTGTACGCTAAGCATTTAACTACATACACTAAAATTTAAATAGTAAAAAATGCAAAGTGTAATCACGTATAGGCAGTTCGCAGCTGGTCTGTGTTACAGTGGCACATCGGTGAACTCTTTTCATAGGGTGTTTTCATTCATTCATTCATTTTCTGAACCACTTATTCCTAATTAGGGCCGCGGGGAGGCTGGCACCCATCTCAGCCGACTCTGGGCGAGGGCGGGGTACACCCTGGACAGCTCGCCAGGCCATCGCAGGGCCGCAATATAGCTCTTACGGCTAAAATCGTCCACACTAGTTGCAGGACATGCGTATGTAATGCTGACAGCAGGGGGCAGCGTTGAACAAACAGAACAAGCACATGCTCCTCTGCCCCACATCGCTCCCACTCACCCTTCATTTTCTAACAGCCCTCGACAGTCTACCACAGGCCCGCCACTGCCAATCCTGTCACGCGTCTGGAGGCTTACTGAAAACGCAAAACGGAAAGAATTTACAAACGGAAGGAGGAATGTCCCAGAAAGCAAGAATGTCTTCGAGTTCAATGTTTTTACATACCAACTATTTGACCCCGCACAGCGTCGCTGTCAGAGGCGTTCAGCTTGCATAAATCCAAACGCTGATCTGTCAAGACGAACACAAACACAATTCATGAATGCAAAACAAATGGAATTTCATTATTTATTTATTTATTCCCCCACTGCCAAATGAGGAAATTTTCACATTTACTCACAGCCTGTGTCTTTAAGTCTGCTGATGGCATTGGACAGGAGCCTCACACAGCCAAGGAACCCAGCACCCTGCTTCTTGTGGATCTTCTTATGGTTCCATACACTAATAGTGATGGAGTCTGTTTTCCCGATATATCTAAAGCGCATTTGAAGACATCTCTCATACAATTCCAATATTTAAATTCTTAGTATTTACTTTTGTGGTTTTGTGATTAAATGATGCTTACAGATCATAATGCTGGTTCCATTTAGGATCCAGCGTGCTCTTGACTGTGTCTGTAGAGTGACACTGGCCTGAGCCATCAACAACAACTTTGGCAAAAGGGTCGGGCAATCCTGTGAGAGAAATACAGAGCTGTCAATGTGGCAGACTGAAAATGAAAGATCTGCTGTTGCACCGGTGTGTGAGTCTCCTCAAATTCCTCATGCACAAAGAACACTACAGGAAATCTGCACTACTCTTCTAGAGCTTGGATAAATGCCTTGACTGCAACAGATAGACATTTTCTTGGCCGTGCACCATTAAAAATGAGATCTTGATGAGCCCTTCAATGCGTACTTGTATTTAATGTTATATATTTAACTTGAATTGAATTGTAAAGCACATTGTGATTTTTTTTACTGTGAAAGGTGCTATAGAAATAAAAATGACTTATTTACGTGCTGTACTGTAATTAATGCCACTGATGTAAATAAATTATTGGCTGGCAAAACACAAAAATTGGTGTTTTTTGTCTGATTTTTGTTGAAACTTTTTGTTGATTATTTTTTTATTTAAAGGTCCTCCATACTGTTGTGTATTTATTCATGTATGAAATTTTACATAACATGTACAGATTTTTGAACAATAACCCTCGTTTTATGTATCCCCAGTGCTCTAGAAAAGGCTGTGAAAAGGCTCTTATATTCGTGCCATCAGGGAAGAAATAATTAATTGATGTGAAAACCTGCTCATTCAGTACATTCAAATTATCAGCTGACTTAATTTTATAGCCACGTTAATGTTGCTGAGCCTCGACCTAACCAACTGGAGCAACAATGCCATGGAGATTACATGCTGTGATCAAGGCTAAATGCACTCCATGAATATTTTTGTGCTTTTTTGGCTGGGCAGTGTACATCTGCCCTAAATCCAACCCAATCTGTGAAAATGAGCAAAATTACAGATATGACACAGAAGATTTGTTAATGATAATATTCAGGGTACACGGAAACAATGATATATTTTTCCCACAGTAATTAGAGTGGAAAAAAGGTATGGACAATTCAAATGTTGAGGAAATAGCTGTGAAATCACCTTGTAATTGGCTTTTTTTTAAACTCATGAATTGCTAATTTGTCTGTAGACACTCACAAGCTGTTGGACGGCCAACCACAAAGCTGTCAATTTAAACAAGTTGTTTAATACATAAAAAAAGTACAGTATGTAAATAAAGAAAGCAGCGTATTCTGTATAAAAGCACTTTTCAGAGAAAAATATGTTGAAGGCTGCTGCGATTTACACGCAAATAAGGAATCAAGTGCGACAGTCAACATTTCCAGGACAACTGTGTCTGGTTCTGTAAGATACTCAGTAGACACGGCCAAGCCACCCTCTTCTCACCATCATCAACTCAGCAGCACCAGGTTCCTGGGGGTGCAGTTAATGGACTTTTTGAACTGGTAAAATCACACTGGTACCCTTGTAAAGAGGGCACACCAGCGTATGCACTTTCTGCACTGCATGAGGAGAGTGCACCTATTGTCCTTATCGAACTATAGAGAATATATTGACCAGGTGCATCTCAGTCTGGTCAGGGGCCTGTAGTGCCTCTGACAGGAAGTCCCTACAGATGGTGGTGAGGACAGCAGAGAAAATCATTGGGACCTCACTTCCTCCCCTCCAGGACAGGGCTAAAACATCACCAGAGACCCCTCCCATCCCCACCATGGACTGTTCTCACTGCTGGCTTCTGGAAGGAGATTCTGCAGCCTACGGGGCAGAACAGACAATAGTTTCTTCCCACATGCCAGAAGATTGCTGGACGCATTAAACTATTCCTCCCTCCTCACCCACACACCCCAACAAAGGACTGCAACCAGGACCTCTGTGCAATATTACACTGCAACTAGACTGTGCAATATACTAATCTTTCATTTATCCTTTACACAAACATTTTTATATTATACTTATTCATTTTTATTTTATTTTTATTTTAATTATTACTGCTGTGCTCAGAGCCATTGCATTGAAATCTCCTATTGATGTTAATCTAAATGACAAATAAAGTCTGTATAAGTCTAAGATATGTACATGTAAAACTGCACAAACTGCGACTGATGCTGCTATATTTTTAAAAACTAAAATTTATTACACCTAATACTGATTGATTAGTTTCATTCATTACTGTTTACTGTGCTTTTTATGTAGAGACCTTAAATTTAATGTAATTGTTCATATGTAAATATAAGGCATCTTTGTTTACACCATTCCTTTGCATGTGCCTAAGACCTTTGAACAGTACAGTAAATTTCCTTTAAGAAGAAAATCCAACAGAGCATATGGCAAAATATGTTGGTGGCTACCACTGAGCTGTTCCCAAAATTTGATGCAAGTATAAATAAAAATGGGAAGGTTATAAAAGGATAATATTTAGTCAAACTAATAAAAAAAGTCAAAGCATCATTATAGAAAATTGCAAGCACAATATGCCTTGAAAAGAGAAAGTGCATAACAAAAGAAATGAATAGAAACAGGAGTCAATGCATGAGACAGAACTGAATATGGGATTTACAGGTGAAACTCGAAAAATTTGAATATTGTGCAAAAGTTAATTTTAAGTTCATTTCACATGCTTGAAGTCCAGAGTGACTGCTGGTGTTGCTGCACTGTGCTTTATTAAGTCCAGAGTCAGTGCAGCCGTCTACCAGCACATTTCAGAGCACTTTATGCTTCCTTCAGCACACAAGCTTTATAGAGATGCTGACTTCATTTTCCAGCGGGACACTGCCAAAAGTATCAATGACTGTGTGATTACTGTGCTGGACTGGCCAGCAAAGACACCTGACTTCAACCCCACAGACAATATATGGGGCATTGCCAAGAAAAAGATGAGACATGAGACCGAACAATGCAGTGGAGCTAAAGTCTTCTATTGAAGCATCCTGGTCTTCCATAACACCTCAGCAGTGCCACAGGCTGATAGCACCCATGCCATGCAAAAAGGGCCCAAACCAAGTACTGAGTACATATGCAGGATTATACTTTTCAGAGGGCTGACATTTCTGTATTAAAAATCTTGTTTTTATTGATTTCATGTAATATTGTAATAATTTTCTTGTTTTCAGAAGCTGTAAGCCATAATCATCAAAATTATAACAAATTAAGGCTTGAAATATTTCACTTTGCATGTTATGAGTCTATATAGGTATTAGTTTCAACCTTTAAGTGTAATTACTAAAATAAATGAACTTTTGCAAGATATTCTTATTTTTCGAGTTTCATCTGTATATTTACTGTAGCAAAGATAAATAAAGATCAGCACTAGCACCTATATAAGAAGAAACCAAGTTTACAGTGGGCTGAAGAGATGCAATCGCAAAGTGTGGATGACAACAATTAGATTAACGAACCAGATGATGCTGGAACTTTGTCTGGTGCTGTTTTAATGAAACATAATAAATATGAGTTCCTGAAGAAACCAATCAAACAGACCACATGGACGGCAAGCATTACCTCAACACTTAGTAAACAGGTGCACACTGAAATTTTGGACATTGATAGAGTTTTTTCTTTTTTAATTTTTTAGGTTGATAATATGTCTTGTCATTGAGAAAAGAGTGTCAATGCTTTTCCCCAAGACAGGCTTCAATTCATTGACGTGTCAATAAATAGTCTGGATCTCAGTACTACTGAAAATTTATGGTGGAAATTTTAAATGGTGGTTCATGACAGGGCTCTATCCCACTAAGCTGATCTGTTTACTGTTATTTGAGAAAGTTGGAACCAGCTTGAGGGACAATATTGTTTTTCATTAGTGAGGTCCAGGGGTGGCATAGTGGCATAGTATTTAGCACGTCTGCCCCACAGCAAGAAGGTCCTGAGTTCAAGTCCCAGGCTCAGCGAGGACATTTCTGTGTGAAGTATGCGTGTTCTCCACGTGCTTGCATGCGCTTCTTCTGTATACTCCGGTTTCCTCCCACAGTCCAAAAACATGCACAGTAGGATAATTGGCTGTTCCAAATCACCCCTAGGTGTGAG
>JBCNYG010000006.1:27268582-27279634 GCA_039654305.1 Porochilus rendahli | reverse complement strand
CATGAAATTAATATGTACAGGGTTGAAACCTGGGCGTTCATTATGAAAAACATCTCTATGATTATAAAAGCTGTGGGTGCTTGTGCGATTCACACGTCCAGTGATCAGCTTTTACGAACTAGGATCAGCAGATTGAGAAAAGAGGCTCAACATTCGCTTCGCTTTTAATTGCGGAATACCAGAAGAGGGCAGCAGGATTGTACGACGGATCATACAGCAACTTAAAGACTCCTGCAGCTGGTCTCCTGACTTTATTGGCTCATGGTTCGGGCTGGTAATCTGATCGTGGTGTTTGCACGCGTTATCAATCACGCATTAAGGAGTCTACAACAGAAGCAAACGGCAAATGGCAGAATCAAAATGCACAGCAGAGCTCCTCTGCAGAGGCACCGCGACTGGCGTGCACGCTGACGGGAAGCTTATGGAGTGAGTTCTACATTATTTACGAGAGTCCTGTACACAGTACAGATTTATTTAGAATTTACTGAACGCATATCAAGCCCATTTTGTGTTCAGTGCTCTGGAGATGAACAAATGAATTATTTAATATCAAAGAGAATTGTGGGGTAAAACCTGCGCTGCATTATTATTTTTTATTTTTTTAGACCCCAGAGGTTATAAATACGGAGACGTATGCAAATGAGCTGCATAAACAGTAACACAAATTGGAGTGGTGTATTTATGGATATGGCTTCCAGGCTGACATTTAGGGCAAAAACAACATAATCATAAAAACTATTATCGCTGAATAATGCATTATATTTCACCAGGAAGTAAGAAAAAAGATTCTGTAGTGAGGTATGGGCTATGTTTGTCCAAAATTTCGCCCAAAAATTTGAAAATTGAGTTATTCGGTTGTTCAACAGCCCATGATGTGAATTAAAAAGCACTCACTGAGATTTTGTCCTGAAAAAACCTAGCTGTATGTGGCCGGTGGTGTAGCGGTTGGGTTACTGGGCTCATGGGTTTGAATCCCCGTTTGACCCCCCACCGTGCTAAGATCCCCTGGGTAAGATCTTAACCACAAGTGTGCCTCCGTCCACCCAGCAGTATAAATAGGCACCAGCTGAAATACTGGGATGGTAACCTGTGATGGATTTGCGTCCCATCCAGGAGGAGTTGAGCTCCTATTGGCCACGTTCAGTTGCCCATATTTGTGAGTGTGAATGGTTGTTTGTGTCAGGGCCTGTTCAAGGAGTCCCCGCCTCCCACCTAGAGTCAGCTGGGATTCCAGAAATTCGCATCTTTGGCGAAATAGCGGTATACAGGACTCTCCACTGAGAGGCTGCTGAGATGAGATGGCTGGCGTGGCTTATTGATCATTATTGATTCTGTTTGGGTGGAGGCATACTTTATAGAATCTAGCCTTCCTTCCATCTGTCTTTCTCTGATTTAAAGGGAAACTGGTGTGGGAATTTTATCTTACTGTTCGTAAAAATAAGAGATATTGATGTGACTTGGCGACGTGTTTTGCGATTTTTAAAGTGGACTGTTACCTTCCCAGTCTATAATCGCCCTAAAAGAAAAACGAGGCTGAGAAATGAGCCAACCAGGAAAGGGTTTCAAATGAAATAGTATCTCTAAAACTCAAGGAATAACATTTCACCTCTCAGGATTGTCTACAGAATGATTGCATTCTTTACTATCTATTCTCTTTTCCAGAAAAAAATCGAAAGTCCAAATATTTGTTTAATTTTATTTGTATCATGGTATTTAATCAGCACTTATAACAATACGACGCAAATTAAAGCTCAAAACGGAGGAAAATGTTCGCAGCTTGTTTACATGTGTAAAGCCTAGTTGATAAGTGTAACCAGTCTCGGCCACTTTCAGCACATTCCATATACATGCGATATACCAAGTAGTGCCGGACTTTTGTTTATGTCTATGCTGGAGCCATTTTGTCATCCATGACCCACCTCGAGCAACGCAGCTGAAGAAGGGGAAGATGGCACTATAGCTGAGAAGTGAGAACCCTGCAATAACAGGCGAACGGCTTGAGCTATCAGGCTAACGGCTTGAGCTAACGGCTTGAGCTAACATTTTGGACGATTTTGATTTTGCAGCCAACTCACTGATACAGAGTGTCGGTTTTAACCCCGAGCTTGAGTTTCTGTCTGTGTGGAGTTTTGCGTGTTCTCGTCGTGTCTGCGTGGGTTATCTGATTCCTCCCACTTCCCGAATCCTTGCAATCCTGTAACAGACTTACCTCGAAAGTAGGTAGTTCATAGTTTTTGATCTCCGTGTCTTTGAGGTACAAAATACAGAAAAAATACAGAACTTGGATGCCTCCATGTTCACGTTTTCTTAGGAAGAACCTACTGTAGTTAGCTGACTGTGATGACTGGTGTACAGGAGAGACGTGTTTACTAATCTGATATGTCTGCATGCTGATTGTGTATTCTGTGTATTCTGTATCTACAGCGGGACTCGTTTGAATGGAAGAGGTGCTACTTGGTGTATTGCTGATGCTGTGTAAAGTCACATCAAGGTCACATCACTTGCTGAACACGGAGTAAACTGCAATTGTGGAGATCATCCCTAGTTCCCATTTAGAATTATAAGAGGAATTTAAAAAACAGTCATTAAATTATCGAGGGGCGGCACGATGGTGTAGCGGTTAGCACGATGATCTCACAGCAAGAAGATCCTGAGTTCAGCTCCTGGGCTTGGCAAGGACATTCCTGTGAATATGTTCTCCCCGTGCTTGTGTGGGTTTCCTCCGGGTACTTCGGTTTCCTCCCACAGTCCAAAAACATGCATATAAGGCTAACTGCCAGTTCCAAATTATTCCTGGGTGTGACTGGTTGTGCGTGTGTTGGCCCCGCGTTGGCCTGGCGTGCTGTTGGGGGTGTGAACAGCATGGAATGATAGGCCGGTTAACTGTGCCTATCATGTTACCTCAGTATTTTCCAGATGTTGACAGCAATTCAATCTAAATAATATACACCAAACAGCCATAACATTAAAAACAGTGTGAGCACTGGTCGGTGAAGTGAATACGAGCAAACATAAAGCTCGGAGTGTCTCTGATTCGGGCCACACTGTGATGGCTAAACGACTGGGTGGACTCATCTCCAAAACAGTAGGGCTTGTGTGATGTTTCTGGTATGCAGTGGTACGTATCTACCAGCTAGTAAACTGGCAAGAGTGTCACAGCTGCCCAAAACTCACTGATGTGTATAGGGAGCGAAGACTAGAACGTCTGGTCCGATCCCACAGAAGAGCCACTGGAGCACAAACGACTGCAACGGTTCATGCTGGATATAGTAGAAACACACAGTGCGTACGGGGCTGTCCGTCCGCAGACCAGTCAGGTGGTGTTAATGTTATGGCTGATCAGTATCACGTTCACATTCAGAAGTTGAAATGGGAATCTGGAGCTTTGTTTACATGACAAAGCACTGACGGTGGTTTCGTCTTGCTGATTACTTCGTGCTAATGCTATTAAAAGGTTTAATCACGATATTTTGCATTGCATTAATCTGTAACTACAAAACAATGGAAACAAAAACCAATAGTACCAACTGCGCTGTGGTGTTTAATCCTATTAATGGAAAAAAAGAACACAATACACAGTTAGCTTTTCACCAGGGACCCAGTCTTCTGCATTGATTATTCCTTTATTGATTACTCATGATCTCTACTGTTTAGTACCATATTCTCACCTCTTTCGACACCTCCTCATTCCGCAACCAGCACCAGCATCACCAGCACACCCGCCCCCAAACATGAAAGCGTTTTCTTATTTCGATCTCATTGTTCTTTCGCTGTTTCATATCTCTGGTGAAAGCAGTATATGGCCATATCAACTCCACACTGTTTGGACATTTTGCACAAATCGTGGCTAGGTTATGGCACTAGTCTTGTGATCAGAAGGCATATTGACTTGTTTTCTAGCCATTAAAGGAGAGGAGTGAAATGGGAAGGGGGGGGGGCATTAGGGGTGTGTGTGTGTGTGTGTGTGTGTGTGTGTGTATGTGTGTGAATGTCTTCGGGCTGCAACTGGACCCATCGTGTTGAGTCTGCTGTAGTTCATTCTCTTCGGCATTGATTAATTTCTCCTTGCTGCCTCGTTTATAATCACCACGCAGCTGCTTTAGTGTTTTTTTCTTCTCTTCATGCCTCTCTCACTCTCTCACTCACACACAGGGAGGTGGTCGAATTCAAAATGTACTTTTACAATAGAGAT
This sequence comes from Porochilus rendahli, assembly GCA_039654305.1. NCBI lineage: Eukaryota > Metazoa > Chordata > Actinopteri > Siluriformes > Plotosidae > Porochilus > Porochilus rendahli. The sequence goes on along the minus strand of JBCNYG010000006.1, from coordinate 27,275,442 downwards.
AGTATAAAAGTGATTCCACGGAAGCATCTGGCAGCAGTGCAAGGAGATTCACTGCCAAAGCAGTGTGTGTGTGTGAGTGTGTGTGTGTGTGTGTGTGTTTTACTCAGCAGGTACACACTGTACCAGAGGCCATGTGTATCAAAGGGTCCGTGCCAAGCGGAGCCGCTGTAGGCCGTGATCATCAATGGATTCCAGAGCACGTATGCGCGCTAATGTTTGGTTGGTCAGCAGAAAATTCCCCCAGCCTACAGGCGAAGGACCTTCAGTACATCATGTGCTACAGCGTCGTCTTCCTTCCAGCCTTCACGTTTCTAATATCTAAAGACAAGCTGCCATTACGGTAATCGTGAGTGAAAGTGTGCACGCAGCCCTCAGCCTCTATAGTAAGTATTGTTAAAAAAAAAAAAAAAAAAAAAACATTGTTTTATTAGAGATATGGAAACTCTGGCATGGTGCTTGAGACTGGGTGTGCTTCCAACATTATCTCCACAGAGATGTCGAGTGAGGAGCTGACTGATGAGACAGAAGACATGAAAAACAAAAACGTTGTCAGGAGAACAGAAAGACTTGAAGAATGGATGTGGAATAAACAGGATATAACTGCATACGGAGTGAACCGCAGCAGAAATCAGAAGCGGAGGAAGTGTAGCGGGATACTGGTATCTATCAGGGTTTTAATTAATACAACAGCTCATGGACCTCTCACACATCAGAATTAACTTTACTCACTCACTCACTCACTCACTCATCTGCCGAACTATTTAATGCGCCGCGTCTATCTCAGCCGACTGAGTGCGAAAGCTCGCCAGACCAAACCACACCCAACCATCCACACCTAGATGTGATTTGGGACAGCCAATTAGCCTCATGCACATGTCTTTGGACTCTAGGAGGAAACCGGAGTACCCGGAGGAAACCCACACAAGCACGGGGAGCACACACAAACTCCACACAGAAACACCCTCGCCAAGCCCATGACTCGAATCCACGACCTGTGAGGCGGACGTGCTAGTGCTAACCTCTACACCACCGTGCTGCCCCGAATTGCCTTTAGTGAATTTTAAGTAGACAATCTGTCTTGTGAACACGGACTTGTCAGTGATGTCAGGCATGACATTTATACGATCAAAGCATTGTTTACCCAAACTCCAACAAAGGGCTAAATAATTCAGAACTTGATTATATTTCACTTTATGAAGACTGGGAGCAAATAAAACTAGCTTAACGTCAAGTTGCATTTAATTCTCTGTGAATCTCAGTCACTAAGCATATACAGAAAGTACAGTATAGCAAAGTCTCTCTAAATTCCATCTACATACAGAGTAACGCTATCTAAAACCCCTATCGCACTCAGCCATGTTCCCAGCACGCCCTCACAAAATGAAGTGGATGTGATAAGAACTCGTACAACGTAGCAGGAACTCAGGGCGGGAATCAGCACTGTAAAGCTCGCTCGAGTTACGAGTTGACCAAGTTATCTGGCCCACTCAAGTAATTTATTTGTAATCTGAAATCTGGATTGGTTAAATACTTACCTCTTCCCCTTGCTTTCTTCACTGCCACCCTTGCTCCGCTGTTACTGGTGTTTTAGGGACAGAGATTGCACAGACGGCACGGCGGCGCAGCGGTTAGCACGTCCGCCTCACAGCAAGAAGGTCCTGGGATCGAGTCCCAGGCTCAAGCATTTCTATGCGGAGTTTGTATGTTCTCCCCGCGCCAGCCAGTGAGACTCCTCCGGGTTTCCTCCCACAGTACAAAAACATGCATGTCAGGCTAAACAGCTGTTTCAAATCTCCCCTAGAGAGTGAGTATGGACAGGTAAGCTGTTCAGGGTGTACCCCGCCTTCGCCCAGTGTCGGCTGGGATAGGCACCAGTGTCCAAGCAACACTAATCAGATTAAATAGTTCGGCAAATTTGAGGGATGATATGAGCAGGATTGTATCGTCTTCGCTTCTGAACATCACGCCTGCGCAAAGCAGGGTAAACGTGAAATGGCGGCTTGTGAACATCCAGAGCTGCAACGTAAACACGGAAAACATTTTTGCCGTATTCTGAAGACACTATATAAAAAAGGCTCAATGTTCTGAAAAATCCCCTCAAGCCACAATATTTGGAAATTGATAAATGAATCAAGCTTTGGCTCCATCGTCCCAACACTAGTAGGAACACAGAAGAAAATGATAAGGATGTGGTATGGTCTCCATAGACGTGGAGGATGTGGCCAAACTCTGGATATGAAAAAAAAAAAAAAACACCATAGTGTGGACTGTGGTCAAAACAGCATGAAATAAGAACGTAGTAAGGACATAATGACGGTACTGACGTGCTAACAATGCAACTAAAACCAAGTATGGACTTCATTGTTCGCCTAGTGCGGGCTTGTTGATGTAGACCCTAAAAAAATTAACAACGTATTAAAAAAGTAAAAAAAGTACAGGTAATGCCACGGTACTGGTAAGCGCATGAAGTTGAAGTACAAACATAGCAGGAATGCACAGCAAGTGGTGCGCATGTGATCGTACACCTAGTTATAAATTTCTCACTTTGAGCACAAAAATGGCACGTTTTCCAAATTTGCCTACGTCCTCGCTGCGTTCATCAAAACATCTTCAGGGTCTGCGTCTAAGTGTGATGGGGCTTTAATCATGCCAGGTAATGAATGGAGCAGCTAATTCCCCAACATCCACCATAACATCCACAAAAAGGCACTTACAGAAAACAACAATCAAAAAATTACATTTCTGGGTTTTTTTTTTATGTGTGACAAATAAAAGGCTACCTGCTTTCTGCAGATTTTTTTCTTTTGTATTTTTGGAGATAGATAGATCAGTAGAGTCCTTACTGATATTATGTTAAAAAAAAGGAGGGTAATGCTCCAAATTTAATAGCAACAACAATGAAATCTAGATCAGCATGGTTCAGACAGTAGTGCCGGCTACAAGTTGATACTAACACACTTGTTCTAACTCAGTACCGTCCCTATACTAGTAACTTTAGAAGGAACTTCAAATAAAGAGGTTAAATACAACCATGTATAAATAATAGTTGATATTAGCTTTCTAAATCCAGATGTTTATTTAGTATTACTATGGACGGAGACTCCAGTGTGAAATTTGTAAATTTCAGAAATAAAACTGTAAGTGTTCTATTTCTATGAGCTTATCACATCTAGCCCTTGGGATTTTTGACAATTCTTCAAAGTTAAACTGCTCCAGCTTCTTCAAGATTTTCTCGTGCCCGTATTTAGCACCATAAGCGGTTTTCCAGTACTTGCTGTTGAAATACATCCCCACAGAATGATACTGCCACCACCATGCTTCACTGCAGGGATAGTGTTTTGTTGATGACAGGTATTGGGCTTGTGCCAGACATAGCATTTTCCTTGATGGCCAAAATATTCAATGTTAGTTCTATGTTTGGGAGTCTCCCACATGCATTTTGCTAAAAGCTAAACGTGTTTTCTTCTTATTTTTTTATTTATTTTAGTAATGGCGTTTTTTTTGGCCACTCTTCCCAGCTTTGTGGAGTGTCGACAGATACATCAGCCTTTGCTATGGAACTTTGCAGATCCTTCAGGGACACCCGCACGCTTTGTTGCCTCTCTGATTAATTACCCTCCTTGCCTGGGCTGAGTTCTGGTGGACAACCCACTCTGAAGAGGACTGTTGTGGTGCCATATTCTTTCCATGTCGTGTTCAAAGTTTTGGATATATTTTTTACCTCTACTTTTTTCACAACGTTGTCCCTGACCTGATTGGGGAGCTCCTTGGTCTTCACGGTGTTGCTGGTTTAGTTACGCCTCTTGATTAGTGGTGTTACAGACTCTGGGGCCTTTCAGAAGACGTGTAACTACACTAATGGACCTTATTTCACTAATTATGTGACTTCTGAAAGTAACTGGTTGCATCAGATCTTATTTAGGGCTTCACAGCAAAGAGGGTGAATATATATATGCACGCACATACTTACATATCATATTTTTATTTTATTTTTATTTTCTTATACTTTTTCATTTGATATTATTTCACTCACCAATTTGGATTATTTTGTGTAGGTCCAATAGATAAAATCCAAGATTCACCAGGGGGTTAATACATCTGCATGCCACTCTATATACCAAATATGTCAAACAAGATCAGTTTATCATTTGAACTAGTTGAGTAAGCTAGCTAACTAACCAGTAGGCTCAGTGTACAGAAAGTAAGTTATTATACTCTAATGCACGGACCACGATAGATTCAGACCATTAAGCAGATCACTGCTACATGAAAATAATGAGAGAGGGGAAAAAATAACTTCATGTGCACATTTCTTTTCCCTTTATCATTCCTTTTACAGTCTTGTTTAATGTCACCATGATCTAGATCCTGCAAACTCTAGGCATGAGTCAGAAATGCATGTAGGATGCAGTGTGGGAGGAAACCCGAGAACCCAGAGGAAACCCACGCAGTCACAGGGGAACGTCTGAATTGTTGCACCGCCAGCAACTGAGCTCGGGATCGATCTGAGGGAACCTGGAGCTGTGATGCGGCCATGCTAACCACCGCTCCATCATGTTCTCATTGTTCTTTTTCTTCTTCTTCTTATTGCTATTATTATGCCTTTTTTACAACAGTATTTATTCCCTGTGTGGTAATTGTGAACAACGCGCATGAATGACCCTAATACACAGTGTGAAACTGCAGCATTATTACTATAGGGAACCTCAATTCAATTTCATGAGCCATCAACTAGATACTCACTTTAAAGACATACCGTGGATCAGTTGTTTCCCCTCAGTGCCCTGTGCAAGCACACACACAAAATACCATCTGGCTAGCACAATACAAAATACAATAAGTGATGTGTATGTGTGTGTGTGTGTGTTTGTGTGTGCGTGAGATGCCTCTTCCAAGAGGCTCTGCTTTATATCCCAGCGAGTACCTTTATTACGCTTGGCCCGCAAGGACAGACCTAAAACATACATACGCGTACCTCGCATGCCTCCAACCCTCAGTCTGCTACGTCGCCGGCTGTTCTCCCTGATCCCCTGCAATCGATGAGATTACCTCCTGAATTGCTTGCCTTTTTCATCACACCACTGCGGATCCCATTGTGCTGGGAGGGAATTTCTACATGTGGCAGCACCGGGAGATTTATTGAATGGGATGCACAATGCTAGCGATTGCTTATCGTTCCCCTCACACCAGGCTGCTTTAAACAACAGGAACTGAACTCCCACTGCACAGTCACATGTTCACGAAATCACATTAAAATACTCGCAAGGCACTGGCAAACGTATATCCGAACACATTCTGGAACATATTCCAATCTCCTGCAGCATGTTTTCCCAACGCGAAACACGATTTATGGGACAGAAGCTCATCCGTGTGAGTGCTCAGAAGAGCTGTCTCAGCAAAAAAGCACCTGACCTGGCTTTATATAGATAGATAGATAGACAGACAGATAGACAGACAGACAGATAGATAGGAGTACCCCGCCTTCGCCCAGAGTTGGCTGAAATAGCACCATACTAGGATTAACCGGTTCAGCAAATGAATTAATGAATGAAGGAATGAATGAATAACAGATAATTAATAATAAACCTGCCTATAGTATCTACGATGCTGTCCCATCTTACTCTCTTGGGTTGGATCACCAGTTATTGAGCAGTTCCACCCTGTCCGATGCTTATTTTACATTCTCCACACATCTCTCTCGCTCTCTGTCTCTCTCCATCTATTATGTAAGCAGACACTGCAGAGTGCAGACTTTTTTCTGGGCGGGGACATAAAGTTGGACTGTATTGAAGCCCCGCCCCCTGCCGTTTCCCCACATCTTCTCCTCCATCACTGCCCCCACCACCACCACCACCACCTTCACCCCATCCATGCACCACTTCAGTCCTCTACACAGCATTTACATTCTCTATTACCAACTTCAAAAGAAAGAAAGAACGAAAAAAAAAGGGAGAAAAACAACTCAGAGGAAAGATTTCGGTTATGGTGACAACTGAACAGCTTGAAAGCTTAACCAGAAACAAATTACATAAATAAATCCCTACTGCAAGGAGGAGAGGATGCTTACCTTGGGATGAGGTGTACTGCGACAGCAGGAAGAAGGAGGAGGAGGAGGGGAGGAGGAGTGGGGGGAGAAAACTTCACCAATTGCAGCAGGATACTGAATTTCTCAGTCTCAGAAATTTTCACAGTACTTTCTTTTCTTTTGAGTTTTTTTTCCCACTCCTTATTAAAAAAAAATTAAAAAATTACAGCTTCTCTCTCTCTCTTTTTGGTTTTCTTTGTTTTGTCTTCCTTGTCTTCTCTTAAGGTCCCCCGCGTTCATAAACATTCACACACTCCGGAAAGCAGTGTTCTCACGGCGCGCAGTGTTGGGACCGGCGGATGCGCACATACACACATTTTCATTCTCACACACACCGCAGTTCTCAGCATCGCAGCCTCCGGCGCTTCTCTGCTGTATTTCCCGGCAGCGCACTCTGATTGGGCAAAGATTACCATCCTTCGCTCTGATTGGTTGAGCGTGAGGTGGTGGGGAGGGGGGGTGTTCGCAGCATGCGCTCCGGAATGGCCCCACCCCTTTCCTCTCCTACAGTAGTTCATATGCCTACTACATTAGTCAATATGTAGGTTCCGTCCCAAACCGCATGATAGCGCACTAAACAGTACATCACACACTGCATTATTATTAAAGCCGACTGTACACACACTCATTAGGGCGCTGGTAGGCGGTTGTGGAGACGTATGGATGTAATATCAGACTCAGACTGTGTATGTGTGTGTGTGTGTGTGTGTGTGTGGTGAGGGGTGGGGGGTTGGTTTGGCCGCAGATTCCCCTGCTCACTCAGCATCCCAGCGCG
>JBCNYG010000006.1:27248046-27259388 GCA_039654305.1 Porochilus rendahli | reverse complement strand
GATGAACTAGCATCCCATCCAGGAGGAGTTGAACTCCTAGTCGCTTCACGCTACAGAAACCGGGGATAAGTTCCGGTTGTGATGAGTCACTAGGCTCGGATGAAAAAAAAAAAAAATCTATGTCGGTGCTGGTAATTCCCTTGACATATGCGTCTATGTTGATCACAAGGGACACACTGAGGGAGAAAACCTGAGGCAGTCACACTCCTGTTTGGGACTAGCAGGGAAAATGGTATGAAACAAACAAGTAACTGCTGGGAAGTCTAATGTGCTGGTGTGATAGCAGCGCCACCTGCTGTGCAGTATAACACAACCTGCAGCACATACTGTACTGTACTGTACACATCATGGGCTCTAAACTGTAACTCTGCTTCCAGAACAAACTGCAGTGGCTGAGTCAAACACTGTTTACGTTATGTGTTAGAGAACTGGAGTGGGATTAAAGTGTGAAATATGAGTGTATACAGAGAGAGTATTGCATTGCATCGACATTCTCGAGCAAGCCGGTGTGGTTTAATCTCGACTTGTAAAGCTCTCCTCCCCAGATAACACCGACAACCACATTGCTGTTGATTACATCTGACACCTGAGCGAACAGCTTACATACTCCAGGTCCGAATCCAGCTTGAAATGTGTGCTGTTGTTTTCTTGAGTCCTGGGCTTTCTGTGTGGAGTTTGCATGTTCTCCCCATGCTTGGTGCGTTTTCTCCGGGTACTCCGATTTCCTCCCACAGTCCAAAGACATGCACGTTCGGTTATTTGGCTTTACAAACTGCCTTGAGGTGTGAGTTCCACTGCGATAGACTGGCACCCTGAACAGCTCGCCAGACCATTGCAGGACCAACACACAGCCATTCGCACTCACACGCCTAAGGCAAATATGGAATGGCCGGTTATCCTAATGTGCACGTCATTTGGACTGTGGGAGGAAACCAGAGCACCTGGAGGAAACCCACACAAGCATAAGAACATCCACACAGAAATACTCTCGCGCAGCACGCGACTCAAACCCATGAGCTTCATGCTGAGGCGGACATCTTAACCACTACGCCACCATGTCATCCCATTTTACTGTAGACCTTTTTAGAAATACTTTTGTACAGATTTAATCATCTTTCCTGGAATACTTCAGTTTTTTTTGTTAAGTTTGGCGTGTCATGTTTTCTTTTCGCACCTACTGTAAACACCATGAAGTCCTGAGAAAAACAGAGCCTCGTGCATGACAAACATCTCGTAACACCTCGTCTGACTCTCGAGAAAGTTGTGCTAATGGACGTCATGCAGAGTGGCATTCGATATTGGTGCTAAGTACCCGTGAAGGTTGCATGAATGGCATCCATGTGCAATACTGTGCAGTCTCTATATATTTCTGTTCACGGCTTCACTCAGTCCAAGGCTGTCTGTGTGTCGAGCCGGTTATATTCACCTGCTTATAACTACACGCACTAAACACTTTATACACAGCAGGCACACGTTTGGCTCAAACTAGCTCTTTTGTTCTGTTTCGTAATAAACCATTTAATCCAGAAGAATCAAGATATCTGTATCCTGGTGCGTTTTATTGGAACAGTAAACACGTTATTCAACTATGAACCATAGTATTTATTTTCCTCGTCCCTTGAAACCTTCAATTCCTCAACTTTGTACTCACCGAACCCAAAAATGACATTTAAAATTCTAACCATGAAACAATGCTTATCATGACATCACTTTTCCTAAACCAGCCATCATACATTTCCTAAGAGTCTAATTTAATCTCTTTATTCATTCAGTAAGGTTTACACCAAACATTTTTTCCCCAATAAGGCACACATCATTTGTGACAAGCATCCATTTAAACTCATTCCCACCCTATAGCTGGTCACACACTCCTATTATCAGTAAATAATGACTGTCATAACTATCACAACAGTAGTTGATAATAATCATGTTTTCTTGAAATCTTTTGCCCCCGTCTACACATAACAGAAACTACACAGATTTGGCTATGCCACATATTTCCCACTGTACCTCTGTGTCGCTTTAATGATTAAGGGCCTGTTTACAAAAAGAAAGTGCCAAAAACGAGAGCGTAACTTTAAACCATGATTTGAAAAATATGTCACGTTTTCATCCTAATTCTGGGCTTTAACTTTTTTCTTAAAACTTGGACATTAAAAATCTGAGTGTCCGGGCTGTTATATATGATGAGTAAGTCGGGGCATTGTAACATTTTTTAATGTCACAATGCTATACAGCTACACAGACGTTACACTTGTCGCATGTTTAGAGCCTGTTGACCTCCATCAAGTGTCATACCCCTGCACCTGTAACTAAAACAGCTTGGAATACAACACAAAAACATTACCATCTCACTTTTGGTACTTTTTTTAACAGCCCTTAGATGAACACTTCATAACTGATAAAAATAAGCAACGAGGAAAAACCTGAAGGCATGAATTTATTTTTAACAAACACTGAAAGGTTTCGTTTATCCGCTGATGATCCCTTTAACGAGCGAAAACTTGTTCAGAACAGAGCCAGGTACCAGAAGATACATACAGAAATTGAAACAAATGAACAGTTGTCTCAACCACAGGCAGCTGATGATGTACGGATATAATGGATGCGCTCGACATGTGATCCAGTGTTGCATAAGAAAAAAAAACGCTAAAAGTCCCTGGTTATTTCTGTTACATTATATATGTACAGTTCATGGGTTTATTTGTGTCAGCGACTGGTGTCTTCAAAATCCTAAAAAAAAAAGGGAATGAAAACCTCATATCAGATCATTTTTGATAACTACTAATCACTGTGTTATATGTGTGATATATGACATGAGCACAAACATTCGTGCCATTACCTTTTGAGCGAACTGTGATCCTGTTGCGCCTAATTTGGGACTGGAACAAATAGGCAGAAATGTAAAACAAACAGGTGTAAACAGCCTCTAGCAATAAACATGACAGCTGAAGCAACATAAATTGTGGTTGGTTCGACCTTTCTTGTTTCAACGGCTATTAATTAAATGCTCGCATGTTTTCTTTCCCTTCTTAAAGCAATTTATAAACATTAACATTATAACAACACAATATTCACCCAATGAGAAGAGCAAGCAATTGTGATTCCTCCCTTACCAAGAATTAGAATTTCCGTGCATTAAATATAGGCTGAAGGGTTTATTAGTGCAAGAGCTGCCGGCGAGTAACGGTAGGTTCACTAGGGCCTAATGGGGAGCTGGGTGCTGAGTAAGAGAAATGTGATTTCCTTCGCCGTTGTACACATATGGAGCCACACCAGATTTAATTTACATAGCAGCAGAAATCGGAACTATGCAGCAGCAGAGACTGCGCTATCCAAAATTAGTACCCACCATGTAAGGTAAGCACATGGGGGATGGGGTGAGAGGAGAGACAGTTGTCAAGACCCAAATAGATGTAAAGTACTTAAGACACTAATTTGCTTATCTGGAACACCTTGGCCTGTTATGGCTAGAAAATTATAAGCCCCTCGAGGGTTCATCTTGAAATACCTATAATAGATGCTCACAATGTCAGATAAATTGATCGGGGGTTCACCACCGCATTTAGTGGCACAGTAACTCGAAATAGATTTTGTCTAATCATTTATGTGAGATATTTTCAAGCAAAGGAACAAACAGTGATCTGAACCATATACTATTAAATATATATATTTATAAATATAACATGAACATGGCTCTTTACCTTCCTTATTTCTTATCAGCGTCAGGAACCACTGCCTCTGTAGGGGAACACAAACCATTCCACGTTACTTGAGTACAAGAAGAAGAAAATCCACAAATGTGGGTGTGCTTTGACCTGACGCAATCCAGAGTTCCCACCTCAAGTGGATTATTTTCCTACAACACCGTATCTGATACTTACTGTATATTTGTTTCTCTTAAAACACAGCTTGTGTTAAATTTTGCAAAATTATGTGCATTTTAATTGTGTGGGTTTTTTTTAATCCTTTATCATTTATATTATAGCGTCTATAAAAACGGATTCAGCACCCGAGTCTCTGTACTCTTTTAATTTAATAATTAAAATGAAATGAAGCCAAAACTTAATAAAAGCTTGCAAGCATAGTTTATGTCTGGTTTTATCAAAATATGCAGTTTCACAAAGTTTTTGGTGTAGAAAATATAAAAACGACCAATAAATACGCACACAACAATGCAAAAAGTAGCAAAAAGTCACACAGAACTAACTTGCATATGAATACATGGTGCAGTATTCTTTCTTTTATATGTAAGAACACACGCTATGTACATTCTATGTACATTTGCATTTACGGCATTTGGCTGACGCCCTTACCCAGAGCAACTTACATGTTTTCATACAACTGAGGGTTAAGGACCTTGCTCAAGAGCCGAACAGCAGCAACTTGGTAGTACAGGGTCTTAACCCACCAAACTCCTGATTGGTCACCCAGATCCTTAAACACTGAGCCACCACTGTATATAAACGGAATCATATACAAGCCTAGTTTCATTTTATTCAGATAGTTTATATCTCATTTGGTAGTTTAATATCTGTATAGTGTTATTATTGTCGTTAACTTGCCTTATATGAACTGGGGGATTCATGTCCTACTATCATGATTTCGTGCACTCTTGCCAGAAGGAAACAGCTGCCTTTTCACACTGCCTAATGCAAACTATCATACCGATCTAAGCAGACTGCAACTTGGAAACCACCTGATCATGAAAACATGCATATGTTTATATGTGCACTCACAATGCTACGTGTAACAGGAGAGGTTAGAGGGCTTTCCTTTCATTTCAATTTAAGTTAAAATAAAATTTCATGCTGTCATATTGCAAAGATTCCAGAAGTTTTCCGAAGACTTTCCCATAGCACCGATATAAGGGACTCCTTAAATAAAATGTTAAATAATGTACTTACATAAAGCATCACTGTATCCACCATTATATTTATTCCTTTGTTGAATCACAAAATATTTTTAATCGGTTAATCTCTTTTGAATCAGAAATACCGTCAGGATAGTGATATACTGCTTTTAAACAACCGTCATAATATAATACCAGATACCCTACATTAGTTTATTATATATAAAATATAGGAGATCACAAAACGGTCTAATACTGTGTTTGTCTAATGCAAAAATACCCAGCAAAGTTAGTGAGGTCCGTATTGTTTAGTCAGTTGTAGACATTGCATCCTGTCAGACGCTATGCTAAAAACAAGCCACGCATTGTTTATTAACCTGTTACAATTGTTATCCTTTGGTTGACTTACGTTTGACCTCCAGCTTGCAGGAGACAACTGCCTCGCCATGTTCATTGACGGCCTTGCACACGTACACACCGCCATCAAAATTCCCGGGCTTACGGATCTCCAGAGAGCAAATGCCCTGATTGTTTAGTTGCCTGTACTTGGGGTCGTCGCCGATGATCATCTGGTTCTTCATCCACTGAATCTTGGGCTGCAGAGAGAGGAACGGGGGATGAAAGTGAAAATAAAGGATTTGGCTCATAGTGCTTCTGACCGGTATTTCTTGATAAAATATGACTCTCGAATACATCATTATTGCTGACAGCTTGTTGATTTGCAAATTAAAGTCACATAGTTCCAAGAGCCCTACTATGCGTTCCTTTACTCATTTGTGAGTGGCCTTGGGTGTTAAATAGCACGATCGCTGTCAGGGGGCCTCTCTTGGCTACAAGCTACAATGCCACTCATCCAGTTCTCGCTAGTGTGAATTATTCTAGTTCATTTTTTCCCCCCAAGAGCTTTTGCAGTCGAATATGATGCGCTGGATCTAAAGCAGTACGGTTAAAGTGAGCCAACATACCTTAGGGAATCCTCTGACTGCGCACAGCAGCTTGGTGGTGTAGCCGACAGTCGTGGAGCGATCTGGCATTCCGGTGGTGAACTTGGGTGCCTCGCTGAAGTTATGTTCCTTGTACTCTGGTGGTTTATAGTCAATACCTGGTTGCAAAATAACACGAAAGTCAGACGTGCCATCTTTTTTAAATCTCATCCTAAAAATTCAGCCACACTGTTCCATTGGACAGACGCACATTTAGTGCATTGATATTACATGAAATGTCCCAGACTTCAAATAGTCAACAATGTTTAAATTGATGTTTTTGAGGTGTCAGCAAGTGTGGCAATATACAAGGTTTGGGGGTGGGGGGGTGACCTCATAAAAGTAAAAATTAGGTCAAATCTGAAGTACTGAGGTACTTACTCAAATGAGTCCAATGGTAACATTTTTATGGGCTATATCCTGCAAGTCAGGCCCAGTAATGGATTGTAATGGACATCTCTGGTCAGTCTGCGGCTATAAGACACTTGATATTCTACCAAATCCAGTTTAAAAGTAGAGTTGGTACCGCTGCCATGCAGCATTGATAATGTAGCAGATAGGCTCTATATGGGTACTGGCAATATCTAATTACCCATGTGCCTTTCTAACGATATGTAAGTGCATATATGGTTTCCTTTTAGTACTACATAGTAACAGCTTGTCTATCGACACTTGTTTCAAAGTTAATAGCTCTTTAAATCTAGATTTTGACCTTTTAAGGTCACTCAAGACCAAATGGAACTATGCCATAAGAAGGTGTGTATACGGTTTTCTATCGGTCTCTTATTGCATCGATGGGTTCATGTCACTCAATTTTAATTTTCACATCGCCAAAGATTTCTGACCTTGACTTTTGACGTGGACTTCTCAAAATCAAATTATCTCTAGAACGGGGCTTGGGTAGTGTTCCTACCAAGTTTGGCGAAAATCCTTGTCTGGGTGTGGTCAGGAGTTCGTCCGCATACAAACTGACTAACAAACCGACAGACTCACAAACACCGACGATGACAACACGGCCGCGACAACACGACTCTTTTTTTACTGCGTTGTGGGTGGAGAAAAGAAAGCATTTTGCTTCACCTGTCTTTTGGATCGTGGCGAAGGTCTTTGTAACAGTGGCATCCTGACTAAGTCCACACTTGTTTTCGGTGAAGACCCTGAAAGCGTAAGTATTTCCCATAATCAGGTCTGACACAGTGGCATTCAGCCTGTGGTAGTGTTCCAGCACTGTGAACCAGTCCTGTGGAGAAGAAACAGCAACATGAGCACAAAGTATTGATAAGCATTATCAATGGACCAGGTCTGATATTCCTAAACTGCAAAGTGTTTTAGTAAGGACCAAACCTACACTGACTTGTTAATTATGTAAACAAAAATGTATAGTAAAGTGGAAAAACTTGAAAAAATGATGAAGCACTTTTTACATTAAATTTAGAGTTAATATTAGAGTTGATGTTACAAAACTGTAAAAGAGGGCTAAATGGTTCACCGATCGCCCATAACATTAAAAACACCATGAGCACTGAGAAGAAAATAACACTGATTATCTGGTTACAGTGGCACCTGTCAAGGAGTGGGACGTATTAGAAAGAAAGGTTCTTGAAGTTGATACGTTGGAAGCAGGAAAAATGAGCAAACATAAGGATCTGGGTGACTTTATAAAAAGCACGATCATTGTTGAACAATTGGGTCTATTCGTTTTCAAAATCAAAGGAGGTCCAAAGAAGGACATCCAGCAAACCGCCAAGATTGTCACTGATGGGGAGCGAAGGCTAGTATGTCTGGTTTGATCCTACAGAAGAGCACAAACTACTGAAACTGTTAATGCTGGCTATGATAGAACACACAGTGCCTTGCAGCTTCTTATATATGGAGCTGCCAAGCCGCAGACCAGTCAGGTGGTGTTAATGTTAGGGCTGATCAGAGTACGGACATGTAAACTGCACGGTACAAACACTGTCGATTTTTTACACATAATATAAAAGCACCATTACCCAGACACTGAGTAGTAACTCTCTATTTCGCAGTAACCATATTATTTACGAAAGTAAGGCGATGCCCTCACCCCAGTTTTTTTGTCAGCCTTCTGCACAGTGTATCCAGTAATAGTCGTGTTTCCATTATCCCTCGGCTCGGTCCATTCCAAAGCAACATTGAACCCCCAGGTGTCCGTGATCTTTATGCTTGCTGGTGGGCCTGGCAGTTCTGTAATTCAGCACAAAGAGTGTCATGTTGAAAATGGGTTCTGTGTAGCGTTTGCATGTTCTCACTATACTTGCATGGGTTTCCTCCAGGTACTCTGGTTTCCTCCCACAGTCCAAAGACATGCACATTAGGCTAATTGGCTGTTCCAAATTGCCCCTAGGAGTTAGTGTAAATGGTTGTGTGTGTTGGCCCTGTGACGGACTGGCGAGTTATTCAGGGTGTGCCCTGCGTTCGCCCAGTGTCAGCTGAGATAAGCTCCAGTCTCCCTGCAACCCTAGTAGTCACAGGAAT
The DNA here is from genome assembly GCA_039654305.1 of Porochilus rendahli. NCBI lineage: Eukaryota > Metazoa > Chordata > Actinopteri > Siluriformes > Plotosidae > Porochilus > Porochilus rendahli. The sequence goes on along the minus strand of JBCNYG010000006.1, from coordinate 27,251,057 downwards.
GGGGCGGCATGGTGGCATAGATGTTAGCATGACCCCCTCACAGCAAAGAAGGTACTTGGTTTGAATCCCGGGCTCATGTGTGGAGTTTGCATGTTCTACCGTGCTTGTGTGGGTTTCCTCCAGGTACTCTGGTTTCCTCCCACAGTCCAACGACATGCTTATTAGGCTAAGTGGATATTTATATTACCCCTAGGTGTGAGTGTTAGTGTGAATCGGTTGTGTGTTGGCCCTGCGATGGACTGGAGAGGTGCTCAGGGTGTACCCAGCCTTTGCCCAGAGTCGGCTGAGATAGGCTCCAGCCTCCCCATGAATGTGAAGGATAATTCATTTCGGGAATTGAATGAATGGATAAAAAAAAGGAGTGAATAGCTCGAAGGCTTTTAATCTCAGAAGATGAAAGTGTTAAATCATTGGTTGTGAATTAAACCCAGAATTCTAAACTTACCAATAATCTGCAGAATAAACTGGGCTTTGTCTTCAAAGCTTTCCACTTTAACACACATCTCATAGACGCCAGAGTCAGCTCGCTCAGATGCCCGGATGAAAAAGATGCTGTCCCGGTCACTGTTGCGGATGTTCACTCTCTTGGTGTCAACGGGCTGTCCGTCCTTTGTCCAGGTTATGGCAGGCTGGGGTTTACCCTGTAAAGGGGAAAAGAAACCGAGACTGTAATGTTCAAGAGGTAAAAGCCACAGAGCAGGACTACGAATAACTATCAGTATTTTATTCAAAACATTAGCTCAATTTCAAGGTGGAAAACCATGAAGTGGGCTGGCGAGGAGTTCAACTGAGCTGAACTTTCACGCAACGCGGGTCGAGTGATTACCAATCAGAGCTTAAAGGTACTGTTGATTGGCACATGCTTCCAAATACGGACTTCCACGTAATGCTTCCGTGTGGAAACAATAAACAAGAGCTTAAATGTCCCGCCAACATCAACATGGAAGAGGAGCTCATTATTGCCGTGTGGGAATAACCTGTTGTTTACGACCGCACATGTAAATTATATAAGGATAATAATCTGAAATGTGATGCCTGGGTCCACGTTTCTGAAACAGTCTGCATTTCCTGTGAGTTTATTTTTATATACAAGTTTATTTAGAGCGACATGAAATGTACATTCTGTGGGTTGGGTGGTTTTTATAGCGCTGTTTCCTACTGAATCATGTTAACGGCTAAAGTTTAATAAAAATAAATAAACATCAGTAGATCAAAATAAATAGGAATAAAGAATAAAGTACTCAGTCTAAACGGAGCCCCTGAACAAGTCTATGATTCTCCCGGTGATGATACCGGGCTTGTATCATCGGATGAACCTGGCAGGAGTGGTGGCGTTGTGGTGCTCTTTCTCAAATCGAGAGCAGAGATGGCGAGGAGAGCGAACTATTCCTGTGATGAGAATATAAGTCAACTTAAACTTAAACAATATAAGATAACGACAATAAAAGCTCTACTAGAGCTGGTGTAGGGAAGCGTGGTGCTGCTTAACACGTCTCAGAAAAGTTGTGACTGGGGCAACAAAAGGCTGGAAAAGTAAGTGGTACTAAAAATAAACAGCTGGACGACTTTTTGCAACTAATCTGGTTAACTTGGCGCAGCATAAAGAGTATCTGCGCCAAGGTTCACCAAAGACTGTCGACAAATTTCAGAATAATGTTCCTCAACGTAAAATTGTGAAGACTTTGAATATCTCATCATCTACTAAACATAATATCATCTTTGCAAGCAAGGGACAAGACTGAAGACCAATGTAAATTACCCATGATCTTCGGGCCGTGAGGTGACGCAGCATTGAAACAGGCATTAGTCTGTCATGGAAATCACTGCATGGGCTCAGGAACACTTCCAGAGATCACTGTCTGTGAATTCGGTTCTCAGAGATGCGGGCGTCTGAACTCGACTCTGATAACAAGCCAGATGTTCACTCTCCCCTTTAATCCAGAGGATGCGGCGTCCATGTTTTACCAAAATAATTTCTAATTCCAAGTTGTCGGACCACAGGACTGTTTTCCACTTTGCCTCGGGGCATTTAAAGTCAGCTTTGGCCGAGAAAATATAGCAGCATTTATAGATGATGTTTCACTTCTTGTTCTTTGACTCAAAGAGCTTTAACCTGCATTTGTTTTACGGAATGGTGAAACGTGTTCACAGACAATATGACGCCGTTTCTAAACTTGCTTTTATACAAAATGATGAATATTTAAGGTTTACATACACTGAAGGGGATGACAAGATTCACTTTCTCTCCAACTTTCAACACATGACGCTGCCTCAGGAAACGTGGCAGGCGAATCTTGGGGCGATCTATGGGGCATAAGAAACATAATTACAAATATCTAAAAAAAATACAGTCATCCATCTTTAAATAACACTTTAGCATGGTAAGGACTGCAGAGTGAATCCACGGTGGATGTGCAGCCAAACATGGGGCTTGATACACAGGAGGGAAACCCCTATGAATGGGGAGAGCAATCAAAACCCCACATAGACAGAAACAAATGATATTTTCAAAAATTCAGACCACGGGTGGCCATGAGACAATCCCTGCTGATACTGGGTAGGGTACAGCATGGACAGGTTATAAATATTTTACAGAGCTAACACAGGGAAACAGACAGCCATTCACACTCACATATACAGCTATGGGTCATTTAGAACAGTATTGAATCTACATGTCTTTTGACTGTGGGAGGAAACTACAGTACCAGGAGAGGAAACCCATGCAGATATGAGGAAAACATGCAATCGCAGCACAGTGAGCTGGCAGCTTCAATCCCAAACCCAATCCTCAAACCTACTTGTTATGAGCTAACAGTGTTAAGCAGGGCACCATCATGACTACAGGGTATATTAATAGTTCAGAAACGTTTTTGGTGATGTACTCTCTGTGAAATATTTAATATATCTAATATCCCCTAACCAGCACTAAGCATTTTTGGTAAAAAAAAAAAAAAAAAAAAAAAAAAAAAAAAAAAAAAAAAAAAAAAAAAAAAAAAAAACAACCCCCCCCA
>JBCNYG010000006.1:27232342-27247314 GCA_039654305.1 Porochilus rendahli | reverse complement strand
AATAAATAAATAAATAAATAAATAAATAAATAAATAAATAAATAAATAAATAAATAAATAAATAAATAAATAAATGGATAGATAGATTAAATTACATTTTCAAAGAAAGAAAGAAAGAAAGAAAGAAAAACCCAATGCCCAGTACTCAGTGTCTGGTTTATTACCTCCACCAAGGAGAGAAGGTTATGAGATTATCGTGTCGTGTGTGTCTGTATGCATATGTGTGTCTCTTACCACAATAACTCGAAAACTAATAGACAGATTTCCACAAAATTTTAAGTAAATGCGGCCAACAAACAACTGATAAAATTTGGGGTGTGATCCAGGTCCGGATCAAGAATGGTTTGAAAGGGGCATTGCATGACAGGTCAAGGAAGCTGAAATCACTCAGAATGCGTCGGGAGAAAAAAATACACAGTAATTGTGTGTATGTATAATATCATCTGTCACTATAATGCATGTAAATATGATGATGGAACTATCTTGGTGGATGTTTGCATTCTCCGAGTGCATTCCTAGCTAAAATGTTTATTCATTTTTATCTTACATACTCCTGAAGTACCTCCACATATCTCCAGAGGTACGCATATAGGTATATGTACCACACAGTAACGCCCGAGCTGGGAATCGAACCCAGGACCTTCTTGATGTGAGGCGGACGTGCTAACCACTACACCACCGTGCCGCCGTAAAACATATTCAATAACTTTAAACAAGTCCAGTGACCTTCTTTTAGCACCTATGATTTGCCATGACCAGGACGACTGTGAACCTTCACAGACCCGTGCTACATATTATACTGTATAGTTTATTTATTAATTTAATTTGTGTTGTTTATCTTATATAATATTTGGTTTTATTTACTTGCCACGATCTACTTATTATTAAATATAAATGTGATAGTCTTCCTTTTATGTGCAACTCTAATATCTATGCCAGTTTTATGTCAATGTCACCTAAGTGCCCCGAGTTAAAATTAGACTGCTAACCTTATCAAGCTTTGAGAGCGACACATGTTAATTGGTTTAAACTGCTGAACTTGCTCCTGAATATTTTATGGTGATTTAAGTATATAAAAGAGATGTATGACTAAAATCAGATAAAACCTCTTGTTAGAATGGTAAGATTAAACAATACTCCTGATATCATAAGTCCTGCCTCGTGGTTCTCTGCTGCACTAATCACAAACTTGTATTAAAACCTACTTTGGGCTGTCGACATGCTGAGCACAGGCCTGTTCATCTCATCACAGCTGTAAATAGGCCAGTCTGACACATCCTACCCTCTTATGATGTATGATGGAGAGCTTGAGTTACGTTGTGTAACTAAAACACTGAGCTCCAGGAGCAAATGTAGGAGGCAGGAGAGTTCTGATTTCGACAAATTTTTTACAGACCAAGAAAAAACAGGCTCCACGGATACCGCAGGTTTAATAAAAGGTTTAGCGTTGGGTAAATGTCATCTCAGCGGGCGTGCTCTTATTTTACCTTTACACCTACAGTGCCAACAAGACCACACATGTAGCCATAAAGTCTTAGTGTAAACAGATATACCCTCAAGTCACTGGCATCTGTTGCCAAATTGCTGCCAAGAAGTGTTACCGTACACACGGATCTGTAGTGATTTAACGAATACTTTAAAAGCCTTCAGGAAATCGCACCCGGCATTAAGGGCCGTTTTCAGCGCTCTACCTTCCCGGATCCATGGCCTGGTTCCAGATAAATAGCGTCTCCGGTAAACGCTACTCGGAGACGCCCTCAGCTGCGACACAGTGTGAGAACACATGGGAATGTCACCACCCCCTCAACCCCCCAAATCCCCCAAAGCATGAACTGTTCACATTTGTCACCATCGCTCTCGGGGCAAGTAGCTTGACACCGCTCAAGAATGCAGTCTGTGCAAGCCATGTAAAACGTTCCGCATGTAATCCGTGTTAATGAAAAGCACTTCCCAGTCATTTTCCCGTGATTTGTGATCGGGATTACCATACATATTTGTGAAGCCAATTCATAAGATACCTAGCTCCATTGTGCCGTCAGTACTAGAAAAGAACCTGCCACTGTACACCCTTCCATGTGCGCCGTGCGTAGAAAACGCGCGTCGATTGGAATCAAGTTACCTTCCAGTATAGCTCAATATAGCTGTACTTTCCGTTCCGCATGTACGCGCTTTTAATTTAGGTTCAGTTTATTGCACAGTTAAGCCGCTCTTACACAACTACACATTGTCCTGAGCAGAATTTCGGTACTTGGGAGGAAAACCTTGTTCAGAACCAGATGTTTTTCTGGCACCAAACTGGCTTCTGGTGGTGTTCAAGCCACATGGTGTGAATAACACTATCCTTGTATCCACGTTTGTACGACAGCCCCATCAGTGAGCCTGAGCCGTCAGCAAGACGCTCCTTTCTGCCAACGTTTGGCAAAATCAATTCCACAAAAAACTTATTATATAATAATAACTTATTATTATAGTGAATTTAAACACTATAAGGCTATAAGCTACCCTTTAAACCCATAGATGTTTTATTATACCTTGTATTTATAAGCTGACGTTATTTATTAGCCTACATGTTCTGTGGTTTTGAAGTTTGCCGACTCGCTCCTTTGCCGTGCTGCTTAATCCTACCAGGGTCGCTGGGAGACTGGAGACTATCTCAGCCGACACTGAACAAAGGTGGCACATACACACACACACACACACACGCACACACGCACACACGCACACCAACCATTCACATCCCCACCTAGGGTTAATTTGGAACAGCCAATAGCCTTATGTGCATGAGAGGAACCGGGAGGAACCCACACGGGCACCCAGAGAATATTCAGACTCCCACAGAAATGCCAAGAGCTGAACCCAGGACCTTCTGGGTGTGAGGCGGACGTGCTAACCACTATGCCACCATGCCACCCTGGTATCACAGTATGGACATTTACCTACAAGAACAACTTACAATGCCGAGTTCTGCCTTACAAAACCCGTTCAAACATTTCCCCCAATATTTTGCAGGAAGGCAGGCATGCCCCTTAACCAACACACATCGGCAGTTTTACTCATTCATTCATTTGATGAACCGCTTTATCCCTTTAGGGTCGCGGGGGAGGCTGGAGCCTATCTCAGACGACTCTGAGTGAAGGCGGGGTGCACCCTGAACGGCCCACCAGACCACCGCAGGGCAACATATGCAACTATTGACACTCACATCCACACCCAGAGGCAATCCGAAACAGCCAGTTAACCTGACATGCATCGTTTCTGGCTGTGGGAGGAAACCAGAGTAACCGGAGGAAACCCACGCAAGCGCGGGGAAACATGCAAACTCCGCACAGACACACGATTGTTGAACCCGGGACATAAACCCAGTCAGTACCTTCTTGCTGTGAGGTGGTGTGCTAAGTGCGTGCACTACACCTCCGTTCCATCCCAGTGACCGTTTTATGTCTTTTGGAAAGCCTAAGCTCCAGAACACCTGCGCACCTCATATTGTCCATGAACTTACCAACCACTTCTCTAACCAGGACGGCATCTGGTAAAGTGGCAGGGGGGCTTCGGCCACCAGCATTCACAGCTACCACCCTGATGTTGAGACGGTCACCGGTGGTCTGGTTCTTAATGACATACCGGCAGGAAACGGTGAGCTCCTCGTTAACAGCCTTCCAATCACCAGCTGCAAGAAACACAAGTTTAAAAAGTAAATAAATAATAAATAAATAAATAAAAACCTGTTCAATTCCAGTGCAAGAAAACGCGAGGATGTTTATTCATAAGACCAGAGATGTACCTGCACCTTCATTAGCAGCGTCTTCTGTCTGACTGAACAATGCTAAGTGAAAAATGTTTTATTTTATATTTAATATCTGTAGTAATCTCATATATTTTCCTTTATTTTCTCCGCACCAGATTTAAAAACTGAAACCTGTTTCTGCTACAAGGATGCACGCTGTTCTGCATTCCCAAGAGAGTGCTCCTGCTAGAAATGCCTCACTCCTTATAGGGCATTGAGAAAGGTGTGGGTATAAATCTACTGGTGACACTTTGAGGGCAGGTGCAATTGAGAAGTCTGACCAAGCAATGAACCTGCATCTTCTAGTTTTCTCTTCACTGCAGTGTGACGAAATGTAATTTGCACATCCCCCTCAAAAGGGTCCTGGGTTCGAGTCCTGTGCTCTGCGATGCTGTTTCTGTGTGCAGTTTGCACACACACACACACACACACACACAAACACACACACCAAACCTCCCCCCCGGTGTCGGCTGAGATAGGTCCCAGCCTCCCCGTGACCCCTGTAGAATTAAGCGGTTTGGCGGATAAATGAACGAACGAATAGGTTTGATCTAACGTCTTGGGTTTATTTACCGTTCACAGACCTCACAGTGTGAAATAGTGTTTTCAGAACTATACAGAGACTTACTTCCTTCCTTGCAGCATTCCACTGTGTATCCATCCAAGCCAGCATTCCCAATGGTTGCAGGAGGTCTCCAGTGAATAGTGACTGAGACGTCATTGACGTCCTCTACAGCCAACTCCAGGGGTTCGCTGGTGGGCTCTAGGAGAACAGGCAACGTTCAAAATTACCACGTTTGTTCATTTACTCATATTCAGTAAGGATTTCACCTCAATCAGAATGAGGAAGAATATACCAAGGATATACCCCCCCAACACACACACACACACACACACACACTCACACCCTATCATTCATACTTCTGGATAATTAAGCGTAGCCAAACCCCCGGAAAATCCACAGAAGGAGGAGAGGAGAAGCAAAGCACATGATTTACCTGCAGAAGGAGGGGGTGTCGGAGCTCTGACCTCCTCAGCTGGTGGCACTTCAGCAGCAGGGGCTGTTATTAAATAAGCAAGGCTTTATTAGAAGCAGCAGACAGCAAGCAGATTTTCCTTCACAATGAAGTGGTGCAGGAGGTCTTAACGTTCCTATGGCAGGCGATTAAAGTTTAGATAAGGCTGACCCTCGGACGCTTTGAGATCTTTTGGAATGGAGTAAAAACGAAGGAGTCATGATAAGCGAATAATTAAATGTGTGTCTGAGTACAGAATGCACTGTTACTACCTCGGAGTGAAACATGCAGAGTTAAACATTTATGGCATTTGGCAGACACCCTACATTTATCATTTTTATACAGCTGAGGGTCAAGGGCCTTGCTCAAGTGCTCAATGACACAACCCCGACCGTTGGATCAGAAACCCAGAGCCGTAACCACCGCGCCACCCCACCATTTTTACATCCTGGATAATTCCACACGGGGGCCTAGCATCATAAACGAACAGGCGTTTGACACTTTTGACATTTGAGCCATAACATTTTTTCCCGGAGTGTGAAAAGTGAGATCCAACTCAGTGTGGTCGATCCCAACATGAGCTGGACAAGACATGATGGAAATAGAGAATATCAAAAGATCTCCAGATGGGCTTCAGAACATTCGTCTTGGGGGAAAAAAAGAGAAATCTGCCCCCAAATACGATCCGTTACCATCATCGCCAGCTTATCGTTAAATATAAGAAATTACTTTGAAATGTCTAGATGATAAAAGGCAACATTAAAAGGCTTGAACTTCAAGCATAAGTGCGTGATGCAAAACAGAATGCGTGTTGCATAAAAATGGAAATGTGAATACTAAAACGAGGATGCACAAAAAACAAAACAAAACTAAAAACAAACACTGGAAGCAAATAGCCAAACGATGTTAGTACTAGAAATGTAGCTTATATTAGGTATAAATCTGGGTAAAAGTCAGTACTAATATACTAATACTAATCAGGATACTAATTCTGCGATGGCCTGGTGAGCTGTCCAGGATGTACTCTTCCCTCGCCAAGAGTCGGCTGAGATGGGCGCCCGCGACCCTAATTAGGACAAACTCAGTGAATAAAGGTTGACGGTCATTAACCAATTTGCCGAACCACTAACTGATTTGCTGACCCACTTAACCATGCTAGGGTCACGGGAGGGCTGGAGCCTATCTCAGCCGACACCGAGTAAAGGAAGGGTACACCCTGAACAACTTGGCAGACCATCGCATGACTTATGGTCACCAAGGAGCAATTTGAAGCAGCGAATAAGCATAATGTGCATGTCTGTGGCTTGTATGAGGAAACCAGAGTACCCAGAGGAAACCCTCTCAAAGTATGGCGACAACACGCAAACCCCAAACAAGATATGTCCTGGGTCGTGACCCAAGGACCTTCCTGCTGTGAGGCGGGCGTGCTCACGGGCATGCTAACCACCAGGCTGCCTTATATTTATTTCTTTGGTTTGAATGATGTCTTTGAATATCAAGAGGACAATTTGGGCGATACCGAGAGCCTCGGTTCCAGATTCCTGCCGAGTAAAGCCGTGCCCTGAAACCTTCTGCCATAAGCGCTCAGCTGTTTTCTGCCGGCTGTGGATGCCTCACATGTCCAAAACAATGTCAATGATTCCGCACAGTGCTTCTCAAAGCAGAGTAAAAATAGCTAAACAGCATCGTGTTTCTCAAAGAGAAGACTGCTGAGGAATTCAGAGGGATTCCTGCAAACAAATGCTTGATAAGAATAAACCCTGTGGCTACATTGTGACGTCACTGAACTCTCCTCAGCTGGTTAGTGCTTTACCACATGCTCGACTCGGACCGACTACATTACATCCACTTTCCCCTTTAAAATTACTTACAATAAAAGAAAGATGTGTGTATGTTTTTTTTTAAGAGGGAAAAGGGTTATGGGTTGTTGGTGTCAGGACCCCTAACAGTACCGTCTTTGGGCAGCTCCGCGGGAGGAGCCTCAGCTGGAGCTTCCGCAGGGGCCGCAGGTGTTTCGGCGGGTGGAGCTTCAGCTGGAGGGGCTTCGGCGGGTGGAGCCTCAGCTGGAGGGGCTTCGGCGGGTGGAGCCTCAACTGGAGGCGCCTCCGCTGGTGGAGCTTCAGCCGGCGGTGCCACAGGTGCAGGTTCAGGCTTCGGCGGTGGCGCCTCCTTCTTCACCGCCTTGACCCCTTTCTTAATGGGTGCTGGCTTGGCCGGCATGATCGTCCGCAAGAAAGATCCCTCAGGCAAACTTCACACTTTCGACTGCGTCTCACAGGAGGGGCGGCTTTATATAGACATATATAGCGCGCGCGGCGCGCCTGGACTCCGCCCACTGCCTGTGCGTTTACGTCATGAATTAATGAAGAGGGCGTGTGTTCGAGTTCTCATTCACTGTGTACTGAATATACTTCTGAGGTTGCAAGGGAGGGATATAAGTGCTATATAAGGATAATCCTTGAATAAAAAATCACAGTGATTCCTCAGTAAAGAAGTTAGCACTTAGGCTGTATTATAAAAATATAATATTGCTAAACTGAAGAGATAAAACAAGACAAACAAGGATAAAGAACATGGTGTGGTTTTATTATGGCAGATGGATAAGGTTGAACTTGTGGTTATGGAGACCTCTGAAAGCATGCCGGATCCCCACAGGTTTACAGGGTCACTCCAAACAAACAGCTTCTCCCTCACAAACCACATTTCTCTACTAGTTTTCTGATCCTAAATGATTGTTGTCGCAAATGACTTGGCTATTTACAATGTATACAATTATGACATTATGTACAAAAAAAATAAAAAAGAAAGGAAAGAAAATTCATTGATTTAAACAATTATTTCTGGGGGGAAAATTACAAACAAGAAGGCTATACTCGATTCGAATGGCCAGACATTAGGTAGACCATTTCCAAATTCTTTTTCACACAAAGGTGACATGCTTTTACGACATTTAAAAACCCATTGCACATCTATTGCACATTGCAATTAGTTACATTAGATACCATACCTTTGATAAGTAGACTATTTAAATTTTGAATCAATAATAAGCATTGCATGAAGGTGGTGGACTGTTCAACAACTTGTGACCTGGGGCTGGTATCATAGCCCGCTGTTTTGTGTATTTAAAAAAAGAAAAAAAAAGAAAACCAAACAAACAAACAAAAAAAAAAACCACACACACAAAAAAAAAACCAACAACCCAGTTTTATATTCACTCATTCATTCATTTTCTGAAACACTTAATCCTAATTAGGGTTGAGGGGAGGCTGGCCCCTATCTCAGCCGACTTTGGGCAAAGGAACCCTGAACAGCTGGCCAGACCATTGTAGGGCCAACAATTACACTCACACTTAGGGGCGATTTGGAACAGCCAATTAGCTTGTGCATGTTTTTGGAGCGTGGGAGGAAACTGGAGTACCTGGAGGAAAACCACATAAGCACGAGGAGAACATGCCAAACCCAGGACCGTGCAACCACTGTGCCGCCATAGTTGTATAACCAGGCAAGTAACATCTGATGCAACCAATACATTTGGGTAACATTGCAACGTTGGCCAATAACGTGACCATGAGTAATCAACACATGGGCGGGTAGTACAGTTTATGCAGTAGTCTAGCGTAGATGTGCTGTGGCTAAGAACATTAGTAAGAAAGAGCGAAGGGGGTGGGGGCACAGCATCACTGCCATTCTCAATCTCTTCCAGTCAAAGTCAACAGTAAGTTGTTGAATAGTCCTGTTAGGGAGACACAGCACAACACAACACAGCCATCACAGTTACAGGCACAGGAACCAGCGACGTGATGCAGACAGAGCACAAAGGCTTCTGTTACTGACATCCTATTTCATACAGGGGGAAACATGAGGCACATGTATAATTGATGGCAGGGAAGTTTCTTAATTCCTTTCTCATCTGTTGCATCATAGCAAGACAAAACACACGAAGAAAAGATTAAAAAACACCCCCTTGGGTTAAGCCATAATTTCCCAATAATACTGTTACATTATAAATGCTAATCTATGCTCATAACATATTTGGAATTAAATATAGATTAGCAAACGGGACCAGGAGTCCTCTAATCTCTTTTTAGTAAACAAAAGCCACTGGAAGGGCTTGGCAAATAAAGCCTTGACGAGCTGTCGTGAGTCTTACGGGATGTAATTAAATGGAAATCTCCCACAGCAGGATGGGGAATAGCAGCGCAAAGAAAGTTCAGAAATAGACAATCTTACTGTATGTGAATATATGTAATACCTATCTAAAAGATTCTGAAAGATTATCTGGCACTTTTTTTTATCACTCATCTAAATAACAAACCCTATATGACCATTTTAAGACCCTTGTATCCCTTTTCTGTCAGTGACATATTTACACTGATGAGCAATGACAGAATACAGTGCATAAGGCAAAAATAAACATTAACGCAGAAATGACTCGGAATGATGTAAAGTTTTGATCCACAAACATCTAATCCACTTAAATCAGTTTTTGCCTGTAAACATGCACATATTGATATGCTTTATGTTTTCTGGTAAAGGCGAGGGGAATTACTGGTCCACCACTGCTTATTTTGAGCAAATGCACATCCTCAAATTGATGCACTTCATTCCTTAAGATAAGCTTATCGATGTTCATGCCTCATATTTTTACTACAGGGCCTAATGTCTTCTAATAAAGCAGCACGCAACAGTTCCTTTAATTTCATTACCAGAAAAACAATCTGATGTGCTGAAAAAAAATGATATGCTTATGATCAGTTCTGATAATAATTACCAGATGAAGGATAGTGTGAAGACATGCCACGGCCATTTGAATTAGAAACGAGTGCAATAAGAGGCAGGTAAAGTTACTGAATGAATAGTCAGTGTGTAATAGTTACTTCATGATGATGCCAATGTAAGCTATGAGACCGTAAGGCTATTTTTACTCAGATAAAGCACCTATACTGTTAATATAAGACCACTACATGGGAAAATAGTAATTTTCCTAGAGGTGGGTGATATCGGATAGCACCAAATAAATAAAAAACAGAACAGTATGCTTTTTCTGGAGTTCTCTTGTCACAGCTCTTAATGCACATCCGTAGGGGCAGTTACTCTCCTACTCTAAACACATGGCTGGCACTGAGCAGGTATTTGGTTTTTGCATTGTTGAGATAGTTGCACCATATGCTACAAGAGAGCCTTTTAACCGAGTGTACAGCAATATTAAATAGTCATATCTGAATGCCTGAGATTACCCACCCCCTGAGCTGAGATTAGTTTCAAAGCCGAATAAAATCTAACTACACTACTATTACATAAAAAGAATACAGAAACGTTATGCTGTTTAGAGAGCCTACAGAAATAGCACTCAGCCACTGCAATCTGTATGAAAGCTCTCGGTGCACTTAGCTATGTATGGCTGAAGTGCTCTCGCTGACTTCCATAACAGTGCAGGCGATGTAGATTTAGGGATGAACACTGCCCCCTACAGGGGACGCGGTGGCACACTTTCCCTATTTATGGCATTCCTATTTTTTATTAATTTTTTTGCCGAAATAATATACTGGAAGTAAAAATGTAAGAAGGTAAGAAATATAAGGTGTTTGAGGTTCGTAGTAATCACAATCTTTAGCATGCAGTTTGAATTTGGGGTGGACGATCACTGAAATGTATGGCTAGGCGGACGTGTTTTTGATCTGCCCACTCATTGCAGAAGTCTGTGCATAAAGACGGTGCTCGACTGGATGTGTGTGAACTGTTTTCCTCTGTTCAGAAGCTGTGAAGTGAATGCAGTTTGGGTTAGCAGTTAACACCTGCTTCCTTGAGTTGTACTGTGGGCAGCAGTGGAACAGTAAATGCTCCAGAAAAGAAAAACATACAGTATAGCGATATTCTGTGTGTAAACTGGATAATGTATATGATCTGCAGGTACAAGCATTATATAGTTCTGTTTGTAACAAAAGTACCTATCTGCTTGTCACTAAAAGTATCTATTGGCTTTTATGACACGTTTTTTATAACAAATATTCTTGCAATGTACATACATTATTATATAAACAGAAAAAGCAAAACGAGGTGAGCCAACCAAGAAAAACGACTTATGTTCTTTGTTAAAAGAATACAAACATTTTTTGTTTTAGTTATTTATGACATGAAGATATATTTCAGGAGTTTGCATTAGGACCTCTGAGTTTCGTCAGAACCGTTGGAGAGATGAAAGAGATCAGTGAAGGCTCAGTATATAATTTTGAGTTCATAGCGTGGGCAGTTTTGGGTCTGCCTCTTTTTCTGGCGATTCAATATAATTGGCTGCCTCCTGCAGTTTTAGCAGCATCGCCATCTGCAATAAAAATATATACAACAGTGAGGTTAGCTGGTGTATTAGCCATAACATCATCACATCACTACTGTGTTTAAGTCACCCTCTATTTAAAATGAAGAACAGCTGTATGCAATGGTGTAACTATACTTCCATTAAAACAGTCACACTAAACTATCAACCTACGGAAACTGTATTTAATTTAATTTAATTTAATCAATCAATATATTAAATAAATCAGGGTGACCAACCAGTGGGTCCGACTCCATCGAGCTGGGAGGGGTTTCTTTGTGAGGTCGCTCATCTCCAGCTTGGCTAGGACTGGCTGGCCCAGTGCTGGGTGGAGGCAGATGGAAGAGCTTGGCCTGGTCCTGTTGGGCAGAAGGCCAAGGGAGAGAATCCCGCACCCACTCCACTGGGTCCTCCCACACTGCCTTCTGCCCATGTGCCTGTGCCAGGAGAATACATATGCATATAATGATTAAAGTATAGAAGAAATGCTCTATAGAAGACCCGCACTACAGTTTGTTCGTCTGGATCAGCTCAAGAAAACCTCAAATAGCTGTGAAAAATAAATATCCGACTTCAGATATTGGTGACTTTTCTATTTCCATATGCTGCTGTGAAATGTGGGTGATTGTATGCAATATCCCCCACGGTGTCACTTTTTGGCAGCGTACAGTGTTTACAGTTTAGTATTATTGCCTCTGCCGAGGGCGAAGGTTATGCTTTTGCTGGCGTCTTGCATGGCTTTATGCAAAATGTTATGAACCGATTTATGTGAAGTTTTTCGGGAGCGTGGAGAATGGGCCAAGGAACAAATGATTGGTTTTTGGTTTATGTCCACCAAGAAGGTTTGCGCTGATGGAGGTTTGCACTCTCCAAGTGTTTTCGGCTATTACCTTTGCCCTAGTTTTTACATTAATAACTTCGAACTGTTCATGTTTAATTTTTTTTTACTACTCTGGTGGTACTGGGGCAGCTGTGACCTAATGATTGGAGAAGCAGGTTTGGAATGTAAAGGTCGCTGGTTCGATTCCCAAACCAGCAGGAAAAATGTGTGGCGGTGGGGGAGTGAGCTGCACCAACCCTCCACACATTCATGGCTGAAGTGCCCTTGAGCAAGGCACCTAACCCCCAACTGGTCTTCGGGCACCCTCACTGAGTGGGAGCCCACTGCTCCGAGTGCATGTGCTCACATGTTTGTGTACTTTGGACGGGTTAAATGCAGAGGCGAAATTCAGTTGCAGGATTAATACAATATAGCAAAATAAGAAAAAAAGTCCTGAAAGGTAAAAATGTTATATACAGATTTTTTTATTGAGCAAAATGATCGAGTATTACATATCTGTGAGTGGTAAAAATATGTGAACCTTTGCTTTGAGTATCTGGGACGACAATCTTATACGGCAGTAACTGCACTTTCATGTTTCTTTGCAAAGTCAAGTCACCTTTATGTGTATTCCACATTTAAAAACATGTTGCAACAAAGTGCAGTAAAAAGGCATAGAATACACACAATACAGAACAGAATGAAGACAATAAGAATGACTTACTCACTCACTGATTTTTTTATTTGTGAACAGTGCCTATCTCAGCCGCCTCTGGGCAAAGGCGGGGCACACCTTAAACAACTAGGGCCAATACACACACACACACACACCAGAACAATTCACACTCACATCCAGGGGCAATCTGGAACAGCCAATTAGCCTAATGTGAGTGTCTGGACTGTTGAAGGAAACCATAATACTGAAGGGAACCCTACACAAGCACGTTGAGAACGTGCAAACTCTACACAGACACACCCAATCCAGGACCTTTATTGAGGCAGACATGCTAACCACTACGCCATTGTGCCGCCCCTGAATACAAGCCTAGATGTACACTAATCCTAGAGGTTCACATTCTTTTGACACTTACTGGTATGTAACGCTGGATCAAGTTTCTCAATAAATACATGACAAAGTATAAAATTTTGTATCAGTTGTTTAACTGTTGATCTACTTTTAGGTCTTGTGTGAGAATTCAATTATATTTGGGATCACATTTATGCAGAGATATGAAAAATTCCAAAGGTTTTAAAAACTTTTAAGCATTTTCTTGTCCCTAGGTAGGACCAACACACCTTGATACCATCTTTGGCTCCCTCCTGCAGGTAAGGAATGATGGAGTGGTTCCACAGGTCGATGAACCAACAACGAAAGTCATCAACCGTCACTGGACAGGACAGGAAAAAACATGGACCTATACAAACACAAGGACAAAATATTAATTTCACTATTACTACTATACTACTGATTTCAGAATAGGTATGAAATCTTAGCATTCATATTAATGCTAAAAATAATCATAAAGCTGTGTATTAATGAGCAATTAATAATAATGACTCCTACCAATGAGGAAGTCAGAGGTGCTGTGTTTCTCCAGGAAAGTGTGGAGATGGTACCAGAGCTTAGGCACCCAATCTAGTACCCGCAGGAGATCTTCATTCGTTAAGCTTCTGGGGTCTTCTGCTTCCATTAGCTTCCGGTGCAGGTAGCGTACTAGAAAGCCATTGGCTGGCTCCACATTATTAGAGAACATAACCATCCTTTGAAATCAAAGGGAACAATAACATTAGAAGGTTATAAAAAACCATGAACAAAAGCCAATGCAGAGGGATAAGCCAGTGTGTGTTTACCAATTATTTCTTATTAACTTCATTTATTATTAGCACCATTATCCTTTCAAATGGATAACCACAAAAATTCAGCATTACAAAAATTACTACTAAATTTGTAATGTTTTTATGCTTTCAATTGCTTTTTTTCTGTGTATAATTAGGAATGAGCCACCTACCTGAAGCTGAGGTGCAGGCTGTGGTTGGGTGTCATCTTTACTGGCTGATTTGTTGTTCCTATAATGTATGGACTGTGAAAAAATATAGATTTTAATAAAGCCTTGTTGAAATAAATTATATCTATAATGTATATATATATATATATTAAACTGACTACAGCATTCACTCACCACTTGTGGTATTTGCACGTTAAAGCACCATTAACTAATTCACTGATGGATGCAGCATCATGTACATCATCAAGCACGACAACCAATGGGATTTCTGATGTACTAGTCTCCCGATCGATCTGATTGGCCAGATTAGACAAGTAAAGTTGGAGATCCTTGGGGAAAAAAGAGAACACTACTTAAAATCTACAAAAGGGGGTCTTCTTAATTAAATCATTAGCGACAGTGGAGGAGATAAAAGAGAATATGTTAATAACATGCATCACTGAGTTTTAGCAGCTCATCTTCACACTACACATTTCCAGATATTCTAGGATGCATGGGATATGTCATACAATATCAAACAAACAACAACCAAACAAATGCAACCAAAAAACCTCTTATTTATTCACGGCCAGTGTAGTGGCATAAAAAGGACACTACAATATACTTTAACTGGTCCTGTAATAGACCCCTTTCAGAATCCAGACCTGTCGACCTGATTTGTGAAGTTTACCTTGCAGGTTTGATGGTGCATGTTGAAGGAGACCGCAACAGCAGGGGTGATCTCTCGGGCACTGCGTTCCACCAGGTACTCGGCAAGGCGGGAGGCGAGGTAAGTCTTCCCTGTGCCGCTGGGCCCTGACAGGATCAAACGCCGGTGCTTCAGCAGCAGACTAATGTAGTGCTGTATCATAGGCTTCGGGATAAGCGTCTCAAACACCACATTGTCCACGCACTTCTCTTTCAGACCTGGTGATAGAGATGAGTGTATAATGCAAGGGTCTCAAACTCGCTCAAACATGCTGTGTTCACAACACTTAAAAAAAAGTGTTTTTAAGTTGCTGCCCAGCAGGACATTAAACATATATAAATGTGT
>JBCNYG010000006.1:27210021-27232242 GCA_039654305.1 Porochilus rendahli | reverse complement strand
AACCCACGCAAGCACGGGGAGAACATGCAAACCCCACACAGAAACGCCCGAGCTGGGAATCGAACCCAGGACCTTCTCACTGTGAGGCGAACGTGCTAACCACTACGCCACCGTGCCGCCAAGTAGCAATACCGAGATATCTTAATATATAAATAAAATTAATATCCAAAGAATTAGGTCACGGAAATTTATTTAAACTCGATCTTGTACACCAAAAAACTACAGAACAACCAATAGTAATATATGTACAGTATTTAAACTAACAGGGTACAGGGCCATCAGTTTTCACAAACATCTTATGCTGGACTCAAAAGTACAAATGCATTTCAAGACAATATTGTCCTTGTAGGTGAGCTCCACACCAGTTCGTTATGTCCTCTGACCTTGGATCTCTCTGGCTCCTGTATTAAAATATCTCGGATTTACTTAAGTGGAAAGATGAATGGAGTAGACTTGAACTTATAGCAGTCTCAAATTATATAAAATGATGGTCTACATTACCTTTTGTTTTTAAAGGAACTGTTTCAGCTGCAAACAAAGCAAGAAAAAGCAGGGAGTTCAAAACCCTGTTCTTAAACAAATTAGGGTTCTCCCCCCCTCGTATGCTAATGATTCATTACTTGTTGAGAAAGTGCTCATTCTTTCAGGTGAATCTCCTTTCCTTGTGAATGAGTCTTTGTCAGTCCATCATTTCTCTGGCATTACCTGCCAAAGAGTTTAAGAAGATACGTGAAACATTTCAACCAAATTATACAAATGTATGTTTTCACATTTATGGTACTGTAACATTGATAGGTTTCATGCACATCCCTAAACCTACTGGATGGGGGTTCTTTACAAAGAGTCAAAACTGAACTCAAATGTGTCCAAGTTCAGTTGCTCTGTAAAAGACCCTGGCGGTGGGGAGAATGAAATTGCCATTGCCTCTTC
Source organism: Porochilus rendahli (assembly GCA_039654305.1). Taxonomy (NCBI): domain Eukaryota; kingdom Metazoa; phylum Chordata; class Actinopteri; order Siluriformes; family Plotosidae; genus Porochilus; species Porochilus rendahli. The sequence continues at coordinate 27,231,312 of JBCNYG010000006.1, read as the reverse complement.
GGTATCCAGAGGATTTTCGTTATTATTTACTCCCAACATCTCGATGTTGTCCATTATTTCTGAATTGGCTAAACAGTCTAGAGAATCGGCTTCGTTCCTGCAATCAGCTGCTTCCATGTCCACGCTTGCACGATGCTCTTCTGTTTTGGAGACAAGTGATTCCACTTCGATATCAAACGTTGTTGGTTCAGACTGTTCTCCTCTGCCTTCAGACGGCTCCTCACACTTTAAGCTGGAGGTCTCAGTTGACACCGGATCCTGCTCCTTTGTTGATTTTTCATCCAGACTGGTCACCAAACTTCCTGAATCAGTTTTAGAGTCAGCTGGTTTACCACGTACCTTACTGCCAGCACTAGAGCCACTGCAGCTCGGCATGGTGTTGCTCCCATAGAAAATATCAAACAAGTCTTTTGCTTTCGCTGCGGCCAGACTTGTTTTCGGCTTGTCCGTTTTTGACAAAGTGAGACCGCCGAGGCTCTGGATTTTAGGAGGAGGGCGGACCATGACCGTTAGTTTATGTTCCTCCTCAGGTACTCCAGGTGCAGCTACGTCAGACTCTAGAGTAATCATGCATTCAGTGGGAGCTTCGACCTCGACAATCTCCACCTCCTGCACTGTGGATGATGGCGGTGGTACAGTTGAAGTGGTGGGTACAGAGACAGCAGCAGTAGAAAGAGTGGATGAGTTATCAGCTGGAATGTCCAATCGCACCTCCTCCCCATCAAACGCCTTCGAGATCTCATCAAAGCACAGAACATCATCATCAGCACCATCTGCCGATTGTTTTTCTACCACATCCTCATCAGATTTGCTGCTTACGTCCATAGCTGGTTCAGGTAAGGAGGGTGTGTCAACAGAGGCTGGCTTGTTTTGGAGGCCAACATTTGATTTCCTCAGAATATTAGAAGGGGTAGGGAGATTAGGACGAGTTTTACTCTGGTTATAGGCAACCCATTCTTGGGAAGGGGCAATAGCAGTTTTACCCGTGAGTTTGATAGCAATACTCTTGGCAGCAGCAACAGACTTGGCAAAAGCATCCTGATCCTCAGTGTCTTTAGTTGCTGCTGCGGCTACAACACTTTGCTCATCTTCCCTCATAAACTGCTCTGCGATTTTTTCGGCTTCCTTCTCCAGTGCAGACTTCTCAGGCTTCTTCCAAGCAAATTTTCCAAAGGCAGGACGCGAACTGGTCTCCTCATTCTTTTTGCGAAGTTTTGCAAGCATGGCTGGACTTGGTCCACAGAGAACCTTAGGAAGCTCATTAGGCTTCTCAGAGTCTATCTTAGCATCTTTCAAAGAATATTTGTCTTTCTCTTCTCTGCGGCCTCCTTTTTGGTGTTGCTTTTTATCATCCTTTTTCCCATACTTAGGCCGCTGTTCTTCCTCTTCATCCTCGTCCTCCCATTTTGATTTTAGCAGCTTTAAATCCTGTTCCTCTTTGTATCTGGATCTCCTTTCTTCGACTGGTTCGTGGCCATATTTGTATTTCTTGTCGTCCTCTTTCCGATGCCTAGACTTTTCATCCTCCTTCTTGTATTTATACTTGTCATGATCTTCTTTGTACTTGTATCGGTTTTCTTCCTTGCATCTATACTTGTCGTCTTCCGATTTGTACCGATTCTCATCCTCCTTCTTCTGTCTGTATCTCTCTTCCTCTTCCTTCCTAGACTTGTTCTTCTCGCTTTCATCCTTTGCATGCCTAGACCGCTCCTCCTCCTCCTTTCTACATTTGGTCCTCTCAACCTCGTCTTTCTTACATTTAGGTTTTTCTTCCTCTTTGATATATTTTACTACTTGCTCCTCTTCCTTGATGTATTTGGTTCGATCCTCTTCTTCATTCTTGGATTTGATGTTTTTTACTTGATCTTTGTTGGAATTGAGGTTTTTCGGCTCATCCTGAGAGTAATCTTCACGCTTTCGCTTCTGCTCAGGCTGCTTTTTTCCACTCTCCATGCCAGCCTGGCGATCCAACTTCCTCCGTTGTTCATAAAGAGGGTTGTCGTACATTTCTTGCTGTTGAGGAAACAAGACAAAAATAGTAGAATTCACACTTAATGGATATTAAATTCACATGCCAAGATCTAGAGAGCGCAAACGTATCTGGTTGATATACCGTTTGAGGGGATACAGGTAAAATAACCATTTAGAGGCTTGAACTGTTGCACTAAGCATTCTGTACCAGTCTAAGGAACTTCGAACACAATTTAGTTTCCATAACCTTTAAACCGTCATGGTGACCGACAGGTTGAGTGAATCATAGTGATTGTCTCGTTACAGTGCCAGTGATTTACACTTAATTGACTTATTCCCCTTCTAGAATAGTTTCTGGAGTAGTTACACCTAGCGATTCAAGTTGTCAAGAAGAAATGTAGAATAAATTTGACCATGAACTACAAGAGCTCTCCAGAATTTAAAATAAAACAAACAATATACCTTATATTTCTCGTTGTGTGCGTGGCACAATACATGCGTCTCAGCACAAATCGGGTCACCAAAAAACTCTTTGCACAACTGGCAAAAAAATCCTCTCACAGGTAATACAAATTCAGGGCCTACAGAAAAGAAACACAGCAGGGTTTAAGGCACATACACAGAATCAGCGACGTTAACAATGAGCTGAGAAGTAACACAAAAAGAAAATCACGCGACAAGTCCCACCAATCCGACTCTTTTATTTAAAGCTGTATTTATACTAAAGGTACTTATAGTATTTTCACTTCATTTATTGGTAGGAGTGTAAATCTACCTTTTGCTGGTTTAGAAATGAGTTCACCAGTAGCGTGCTTCTCACGCTCAGCATTTGACGCCCAGGGTCTGAGGTAGGGATCTAAAGTCTTTTGTATAAATTAAGGCAAGTTATTTAAATAAGCAACTTAACACAGAGAACAGCAACAACAAACAACTACATATCAACTAACAAGATAAAGTAAATTATATCTGTAATAAAAAAAAAAAAATAATAATGATAATGAGTATTTACCTTTCTGTGCATTTTGCTGTGCAAGTGTGTGAAAAAATCAAACATGGAGCCACTAGTAATGTTGCAGTTTTTGCACCAGTGGTTTCCTGCGTCATAGTACTCTATCTCAGTTAATGTATCTGAACTGAGGCTGGTTCCTGGCGCTGATGACTTGGTACCCTAGTTTAGGAAGGACAAATTACACTTTAGTAAACAGCACAGAAACACAACTAAAAGGGGAAAAGCAACAAGATTTAAAACAATATATAAACCCTGATTCCCTTTTATTGATGTTTCACAAGGCAGTCTTACCTTTATAATTTAGGCCATCTGTGCGCCGACTGAGAGGAACCACTGCTCTAGTTCAAAGCTCTAACAACTAAATCTGTACGTGGATCTTCAATATTCCAGGTCTGAGACAAAACGCAAACTTCTAAACTGATGCCTGACAAAATTATAACATGAAAAACAATGGTGCCGACAGAGTGCTTCTCCTTTGCAAGCACTCAATGCTAAAAGAGATCTTGCAGTGATAAGTGACTGTTACTGAACATTTGAATCCAATAAACACTGGGGTGATATACTGTATATAATAATTGTAATAATTATATTTCAGGATAAAACATCAAAAGGGACTATTCATTAATATCCGCTGAGACTTATAGACCTCAAAGTATTTTTAAAAATATTTTAATCAATTTAAGCATTATAATTATTAAATGAGGTAAAATATGATATACACAGTTATGCAGATTGAGAGAGTTTTATTCTATGGTGGTTTTCCAGCAATCAGAAATAAGAAAATAATTCGAATGTATAATGATGACTTCGTATATACCACAAGGGAAAGGCACGATCTGATTGGTCCACTATTTTAGGATGAGAAACCGTTTTTCTAGCACTCAAGCAGGCAGAATGATCATGATTTAAAATGGAAAAATAAATCTGAAAAACTTGTTTTATTTTCCCTGCATTCTTTTGCAGTATATACCAACATGCGAAACATGTCTTTACAAAGCTGGTTTTCGTCTGCGTTTGTGTAGTATAACGGCTAACCTCTGAATGGAAATACACTCCAATCAGCTCCACAACAAATACGGGGCTCTGCTAGCTCCCTTCAAAGTGCACAGGCCACCTGAACAGTCTGCCTAATTTTAAATAGATAACCATCAAATATTAGTCTTTTTTTCATTCAATTTTACATATCAAATAACACCGAGCCAGTTGTTTCCTGTTTACACAGCACCTGCCTGCGCTAGGAGCTTGTCCGCTTCCATTACAATAAAAAAAAATGAAAATAAATAAATTAACCCGAAAACGAATTCGACCGGTTGTTACCAATGCGGAGCTCTGGCTCTGATTGTGGAGACCTAATTGCCGTGTCCAGTACACTGAACTCCTGGAGCACCCCCCACGAGATAGCCCGACTAGCTCTCACAGGAGCGATTCGCAGCTGAGCGTGAAGCGGCTGGGATGAGAATCAGCACCTCCATGTCCGAGGCCATGATTCTCAGCCGGAAAAAGGTGGGATGCACCCTCCGGGTCTGGAATGAGGTCCTGCCCCAAGTGGAGGAGTTTAAGTATCTTGGGGTCTTGTGTTATGAGCGAGGAATGAATAGAACAGCAGATCAACAGACGGATCAGTGCAGCCTCTGCTGTAAAGCAGAGCTTGTACCGGTCCGTCGTGGTGAAGAGGGAGCTTAGCCGGAGTAGAACCGCTGCTCCTCCGTGTTAAGAGGAGCAGGCTGAAGTGGCTCGGGCATCCGACTAGAACGCCTCCCGGATGCCTACCTGGTGTGGTGTTTCGAGCATGTCCAACCGGAAAGAGACTCCGGGGTTGACCCAGAACACGCCAGAGGAACTTTGTCTCTCAGCTGGTCTGGGAACGCCTCGGTGTCCTCCCGGAAGAGCAGAACCCTCAACCAGAACCCGGATTAAGCGAAAGATGAGGATAAACAATAAGAAGCTTGTTGTACTGTGATGTTTTTGTTTTTGAGTCCCCCTGTAGGATATTAAAATATGTACACACCTCGGTGCATATCTGTTAATATTCTAAGATGTATGTAGACGTGAATGCAACATTTTAGCTCCACCCACTCAAAAATGACCTGGGGTTACTAGACTATGTATAGGTTTATTCATTCTTGACAATAAATGAGGAAATGTAACTGTTGTAATTTGTTCACACTCGCAATACATGGATCAGACAATGCACGAGTATGCTGTGGAAAATCATGACACAGATCAGGTGATGTCAGTTTTATGCCAACAAATACCAAAGTAATAACATCTCAAGAACAATGTGTCCAAGGCTTCAGATTCAAACCAAGGTTTCTCAAAAGGTTCACAATAAACCTTTCCTGAAATGTGTGATCGATGAGTTTAGATTTAAGGAGAGGTACACACTGGGTTTAACAAGCGTACTGAACGGTCCTTGCACAACACCTGTATGACACTTTATCTTCATTATATCCCTCACCCACAGTACCTGCTCTACCCTGATCAGGGTCGTGGGGGTTTAAATTATAAAAAGGTATTTGGTGATATTTTTGGAAACAAAATCACTGGACAATTTATGAAATATCTTTGAAGGGCACAAACAAAAACAACAGCAGATTGTATCGAGTCCCTATAGGAGAAGAAGCACTAACATTTTTTTTTTTTTTTAAATGTCACACCTCTGTGAAGGAGATTAAAGACAGCCTAATCATGATCATGAAGAGCAGTGCACAGCACAGGACAGTTTCCAATGGTTACTGTGAGTTCTCTTCAGGACAGAAATGCACTCTTATTAATGAAAATGTTAAGTATTGCATGTAGAGTTAATTTTCAATTAAGCTATAAATTTTACATAAACAAATACTACATTAAAATAAAATAAAGAAATCTTAAATTAAATAAATACACAGTTATAAATTATGCAATTATATATGTTTTCAAAATACTCTTGAGGAAAAATCTCAGAAATGTCAACTCCCTTTCAAAGGATCAGGGTTTTTTCACAAAAAGGTGTCACCAGACAGATTATTTATTAAAATTCTTTCTTCCTCACAAAAAAATGTTATTATTTTCAAAAACTACCATCAGACTTGCCTAAACACGGTTAAACATAATACAGATAATATGAAACATGAAATGTTGTGCTCCCTATTCCAGGTCTTTTAAATCTTGACGTATGAAAATCGCTGTTCTTATTAATTACTTTTGTGTGAATACAGTGAAGCACCGATTTTTGTTCGGCAGGAAATTGTGTATGTTTGTCTGCAGTACACAAGTGCACGCTCAGTGCTAGTTATTCAGTTCAGCATGACTCTGATTAGCTGAATCATGTTTGGATAATTTGAAGTTCAACTTCGTCTTCAAGTTCAAGAATATGTGTGTCCAAAGAATCGGAAGAGATACGTTTTTAAATTTGAATTTTTCCACTAAAGACATAGCAAATAATGTCATGACAGTAGTAATGCTATAATAGAGACAGTTGTCTGGTTATTTATTTATTTATCCAACTACAATGCATTTCACCCTGGATTTCCCGTACCCCTATTTCCTGGATTTCCCGTACAAAATTCGGCACCGGACGTTATTTGGTATTGCCAGAAAAATGCTCGGACAAGTCCGGAAATCGATGATGGAAGTCCGGGATGGTCACGATTGGACATGACTTCCCTCCTGTCCTATTCCCATCCGAGTGGATGGACAAAAACGAAGCAGCAGAGGGGCAGAAAATAACGTCTGATGAACAGATAGTGGCATTAGTGGCAGGAGAGCGGAGTGAAAATGAGGACAGTGATGAGCCGGAACCCATTTTTTAAATGCTTGTGATAAAAGAATGTGCTGATAGGCACCTTAAATCTGTGGAAACTCAATATTGTGTACTGAGTGACGGAAAAGTGTGTAAAAGTCAAGAATTGCTGCTAAATAATGTCGACTGCCAGACAGATTATGGTAAATGTCCAGAAAAGGGTAGGGACACGGACATTAGCGACTGCCGGACTTTTGAGGTTCCCAGACAGCCTATCCCCCGCTAATAATCCGGGAAATCGAGGGTGAAGTGTAGTTAGCTTCGCTGGCAGGTGACACAATTAAAAGATACTCTTCCTGTCTTACTGACTATGGTGTGATTTCACCACTGACATTTTCAAGATCACACTAAATTCCTTAAAACACATTATTAGTTGAGGTCATTCTAGGCCATTCAGATATTCACTTATATTTAGAAAATAGCTTAAAACATGGTTCTACATCATTTCTAAGCTTTCAAATTAAGGGAAAGCCTCCTCTTATGTAGAACCTTGCTTTGCATGCAGAAGTGTTTGGAACATGGACTCGTCCCCATTTCTGGTCAAGCATTCTTCTCAGAGATTCTCACTCCTGCACGGGAACTCTAGGTTTACACTGGAGCGCGACGCCCACCATCTCCACAATTTGAGTGTGGACAGCGTGAAATCTAACATTTTCCCACAATTATTCCGCTGTATAACGATTTTTCCCCACTTGCGATAGAACGTGGGAAGCATGGAAAAGTGCAGAACAATCCTTGATGCACCATCACAGGGGATCTTGGTGAACCTGGCAACAAGATTTCTTAAAGTTTCATCTCCCGGATGCAAGCGGTTTTCATTTTACTCCCCAATCAGGCTCCAAGCATGGAGGTCTCCATTTTTAATTGCAGAGATCGTGCCCCAGTGTAAGCCCAGGATAATGGACAACTCAGCAATTTGACAAATGACCTCACGCATCAGCTACGAAAGGAAAAAAAACGGTCTGAAGTTAATTACAAATACAAAAGTTGGTTATAGAGATACCACACACTTAAATGCGTTTATGAGCTACAAAATAAATAATATAATTGGATTTTATTAAAAACACATCAGTGGTGGTGTTAATATTGACAAAAAGACTTTGTTATATTTGATAAAAATCTGTTTTGCCTCAAAAAAAAAAAAACATCTGCCTCTTAAAATCATTACGATACCTGCAAGGCTGATGTTGACGTAGAGCGGAACATTTGAAAAATCATTTACATCATGAAAAAACCTCACACAATACGAACACTCTGTAATCAGATCAGAATGGGGTTAGGCTGATAGCTGTAGATGATGTTACACTCTAAATAACCCAGAATATAGGGGGGATAGGATTTACCATTCGCCTTCCTCTCTGGCTTATCCACTAGCAGCAAAAGTAAATCTACCTGAGTGGTGGAAGTGATGGATGCAGATTTAGATTTCTCTAGGCTTCTGGAGTCTTTCGACTTGCTATGAGAAGGTGCATGCTCTTGCTGCCCAGAGCTCCTAAGATTTTTGTGGTCCAGCCCGAGGATTGTGGCCACCTTCACCAGTTCTTCATACTTCTTTTCTGCTGCTTCCTGCTCAGTGCGCAAACTGGATATCTGGGCCATCACATTCTCTTGAAGACGACCAAGCTCCATAAGGATGGGATCCTTGTGGCCATCTTTCTCCCTCCGCTTTTTCCTGAGGAGCTCCCCTATGGTACAGCACAATAACATGGCATTTCATCAACAACTACCAACAATGCATCCCAAATATATAATCGCATTTCCTCAGTAACAGGAATCGGCATGTGCAGGGAAATACCTTGCTGCTTTTGCAGTGTGTCCAACTCTTTCATAAGACTTTCTTTTTTCTTCGTTCGTGACTCTCTGTCTTTCTTCAGCTTTTCAAGCTCTTCAGTTACCTAGCCATGAAACAATAGTATTTAAGCCCTACCCAGTTGAAGGAGAAATTGGCAAAGTGTGTTTAATAGCTTTATTGGCACACAGCTAATTTAAAGCACTTTTAAAACTTTTATAAAATATTACCAGTATCAGTGTGTACCTCAAACAAAATTGAACAAAAGTGAAACATTTTCTGATCAGAATACTAAAGTTATTTCATGTCATTTCAACAAATACAGAAAAAGATTGTTGCATGACCTATAAAGTAAATTTACTTTACATTTTATCCCCGGACAGATCCATGGGTGGATTGAAGCTAAGCCATGTTTTACCCTTACCTAACAGGTATTTATGAAGTTATGACTTGTTAAAATCTTCATTTTTACATTTGAAAATAGTATTTCAAAGTGTAGAGCCTCAATTGGATTGGCTATAGCTTATGACTGAACAAACTTTAAGCTTGATATTTTATATATATAGTGTTTCTTTAATTATCAATTAATGGAAAAAGCAGCTGAGCACCTTTTATATATACGTGTGTTGCACAGATCCCTGCAAAATCAGTAAATAAATTGCATTCAGTTAAGAAAATTAATTTAGCAAAGATTGTTAACTGAAGTTGTTACCTTACAGCAATTTAGTAGACTCAATGGGAAAGGTTTTGAATGTGTGACGAAAGCTGGAGGCTGAGCTCAATATATTTCACTTCAATATATTCTGTGATTCTGTAATGTTTTTTAAATAAAATATATATAATCGTCCCAGCACGCTACATTCATTCAGATATATCTATATCTATAGACTATCTATATAATCATTCAGATATATCTATATCTATAGACTATCTATATAATCGTCCCAGCACGCTACATTCATTCAGATATATCTATATCTATAGACACATGCCAATGGCACTTACAGAGTTAATATGAGGTCTCTCTCTCTCTGACAAAATAAATCAAAGTGATGCGCACACGGCGAAATGAAAAAGAAAGGAACTCAATGCAGCCGAATGAAGTCTCCATTCACATTGCGACACCATCGGCAATAACGGTCCCCGGTAACCCGGACCAGTTATAGGGTCGCCTTTTCCCGTAACAACAGCACGGCGGATTACAGTCTGTGAACAGTCCCCTTTTTTGCGCTCGTTGTCCCGGTACTTTCTACCATCTACAAGTACCAAGGTGTTCATGTCATCATGAAAGACATGAACATCGAGCGTAAAAGCGAAGGGGACCGCTACCGGGCCTTTACCCGCCGACCACCGTGCTGCAGTTACGAGAAAAAAGGAAGCGGAAACGACGTTGTCCGTGCGTCGGATAAAAATGCTTGATTGAAACTTCAAGGCCAGTGAGGCTGATAATACTGTAATACTGCTGATAGAACTGTTAATACACACATTAATCTGAATACAGCCGATATAGAAGACTGAAGAAACCTCATACAGTCGCTTACCAGAGAAATCTAATTATTAACATTAAGATTATTAGTATTTTCATAATTTTATTTATTTATAACTGATTGATTGATTTATTTTCTTATTAATTCTTAATTTGTTTATTTTTTCATCCTATCTTGTGTTAAAAAACAAAAATATGAAATTTGAAAAGATTGAAATTGAGTGTTCCAGGGAGACACTGGATGAAGGAGGGGTACACCCTGAACAGCTTGCCAGACCATCTCAAGGTCAACACTCACACAATTCACACTCACACTTAAGGGCAATTTGGAACAGCCAATTAGCCTAACGTACATGTCTTTGGATTGTGGGAGGAAACCAGAGTATGTGGAGTAAACCCACACACGCATAAGAACATGCAAACTCTACACAGAAACATCCTTGCCAAGCCCAAGACTTGAACCCGGGACCTTCTTTCCTGCCACCCCTGTGCCACACTAATGCAATTTTAATTGGTTCTAATGCTGTGCCGAGAAGAGAATTCTCTTAGAAGCTTTAGACCTCAGGAAAATAACCACTAGCAATAGTAACAGACAGATAACACCACTTAGTGAGCATCCACAGAGTGGGTGAATAAATTTAACTGTCTGATGTTTATCACAATAGCATCCACACATGGTCTCTATAAACTGATATGAATGCGGTCACTTGCATGACCATGTGTCATACAACTCTTACACAGCAGTGAAGGGGTGAAAAGAACCACTACTGCCAGACAGGACCTCATAGAGCTTCCCGTGTTTGCACCTCATGCTGCTCATTGGGGTTAGTAAAAAAAAAAAAAGAAATATTTAATCACTAGTTCATAATGAGACACGAGCAGTATTTATTCCAAACCCAAGTGTGGTTCAGTTGTGAAGGTGAGAAACACATGAATCGTGCTCAGGTGTGGATAAAAGTGACCGGTGCAGGACAATCCTCATTTAGTGGTCTCAGTACGGTTTCAAACTCTAGCATGGCTCAAATGATTTGGTCTTGAACTGGCCCAAATACCAGACGGGGAAGCAATAATGATGTTCGTTTTGGGTACTGACATTTATCTGTAGAACCACAAACTCAGTCAGAACTAAGTGTTGCAGAAATATGAAGTGAGATTACTTGACAAATAAACAGTGATAAACAAAATGCATAAACTAGTTATTTTCCTGAGTGTGATCCATCACCTTTTATTAAAGAGTGTATTTCTTTTTCCATTTGTCATATTTCCAAACAGGTACCACCGTACATCCGCCTCACGGTGTTTAGTCCGTCCCCTTGCTTGCATGAGTTTCCTCCAGGTACTCCGGTTATCTCCCACAGTCCACAGACATGCAAATTAAGCTAACTGGCTATCCCTAGCTGTGAGTGTGAGTGGTTTTGTGTGTGTGTTGGCTCTGTGGTGGATTGGTGAGCTGTTCAGAGTGTACCTGCTTTCACCCAGAGACGGCTGAGATAGACTCCAGCCTCCCCACGTCCCTAATAACATTAAGTGGTTCAGCAAATATATGGATGAACAATGGATAAACGAAAGGTTTCAGCCCTATATCACCCACAGCCCTTTTTTTCACTTTTTCTTTTTACTTTTTGTGGGTTTTTAAAAAAAAAGGATTCATTTCACACTTGATTCAGTCACAGGACCCAGGCAACTAGGTGTAAAAGCATTCTAAAATTAATTTTCCTCCGATTTTCCAGGATCGGGTCACAGAGGCAACAGGTCTAGGGGGAGAAACCCAGGTATCCCTCTCCCCAGCAACACTTTGTAGCTCTTCCTGGGGGATCCCAAGGTGTTCTTAGGCCAGATTGGAATATTTAACCCCTCCAGCAAATTCTGGGTCCATCCTGGGGCCCTCCTTCCAGCTGGACATGATTGGAACACCTCTAAAGGGAGGCGACCAGGAGGCATTCTAATCAGAAGCCCGAACCACCTCAACTAACTCTTTTCAATGCAGAGTACAAGCGGCTCTACCCCGAGCTCCTCTGATATTTAAGCCCAGACAATAAAAAAAAAATAAATACAATCAAATAATCAGTGTATTCCTGTTAGCCTAGTTTTAGCCACTAACCTTTAAGAGTCACGTTGATGCAGGTGGAACTCTTGCTAAGGCAGCGTACTGGTGGAGTCTCGGGTGGCTGAACTCCAAGCACCCTCTTCAGATGACTGAGGCTGTAGCTGTAGATGGAGTCCTGAGACAGGCCAAGGCTGGAGCTCGGGTCCACCGCTGATAAATAGTCCTTAATGAACATAAAGAAGGAGTTGAGGATACTCAGGAGGTAAAATTGCTAGATTTTTCAAAATCAAACAGCAGAAGTACTTATGATTTATAATTTATTAAAAAAAAAACTTGATAACTGATATTACTTAATAATATTATGTTAATGCCATCTTCTGCAAATCTTTCCAACACGTAACAGTCTATTTCAGTGTTCAGCTCTATGTTATCCAGGCTGCATATTGAGGATAATGAATACTTTATAACAGGAGTGGGTGGTGGCGGTGTAACTCACTTTAAAAGCTTGGCAGACGGCAGAGTCAAGTGTGCACCAATCAGTCTGCCCACTGAGTTTAATCAGGCCAATAAAGAATTCCAGCTGTTTAGCCTCCTGTGTGAAAAGTTTAGTAATGTAAATTCTGTAGTTAAAGATTACTGTATATTATGACTGATAAGCGAATATGAAATGGAAGGTACGGTAGTAGTGAGAAATACCTCATTAAAGACTTGTTGGTTGGGTATGCGCACTAGCACTCTGACAATGCTCTCATCCTTCTGCAGGGTCGAGGTAGGACTTTGAAATACATCTGGCAGAAAAAAAAATAGATTGCATTTAACTCTTTTGTGCGTAAAACATCACAAAGGCATTCATTCATTTTCTGAACCGCTTAATCCAAATTAGGGATGCGGGGAGGCTGGTGCCCATCTTAGCCGACTCTGGGCGAGGGGAGGGTACACCCTGGTCAGTTCATTAGCACTTTATCCTGTTTAGCGTTATGGTGCATCTGAAGCCTATTGGGCAACAGTGCACATGGGGTGCAAATACAAATCGGATGGGATTTCACCGTGTACACACATTCATGCCCTCAATCTAGGAAATCTAGCAATCTAGTATAAGCAATCCAGCCCCTGATATATAGTTGGGCACTGGAAAGAAACCAGTGAAAGCTGAAGAAACCCACACAATGGGCTGTTTGCTTTTAAGTATGCACTGTGTACTATACACTATTCCACACCAGGTATGAGAAGTTTGATGTATTTTACTAAACTAGTAGGTCGTCAGTATCCTCACGAATGTACATGTGAAATGCCATAGAGCTCAGTTAGTAGGCATGATATTCAGTTACATTAGTGAGATAGTATTCACTATCAGTTGGGAAGGAAAGCCTGAATACTGTGAAAGAACGCGAGCTAGCAATAATACTAATGTATCACATAGCACGCCTCTTATTTACGTTAGCAAGCTAGCTAGCATTTGCTTTCAGTTGTGCAATTCATTCTGCTAAAAAAAACTAAAATATGTAACTTTATTTATCAGTTGTGAATTTATTATATTTTTTTCTGTTACTTATTTTACTTTTGATGGAGTCCAAACCACCACACATGTTTCTGAAAATTGTGTGAAATCCTCGTTTTGCATCATGGGATACAGTAGCCAGTAAAGCGTGCTCTGGCTGTACACTGATCGGCAACATGTTTCCATACACTGCATATCACTTTCCCATTAAGATCGGTATAGAAACATTGTCCAGTATCAAGTTTTAAACACAGCCATGGAGAAAAGATGCAAAATTCCACAGACGGCAACCAAAGCTCAGCATTATACCTCAGGACACTCTTGTGATCTCCGATCTCTCAGACAGCACTGAATCAATCACTGTCATTCATCCACAGAAAATTTAACCACATGGGGTAGGGATAACTTTGGCAATCCTTTGTCAAACACAACAAGACAGAGTTACCGCCACAGATGCCTGTTAAAACACCTTAAGACCTGCTTGCAGGAAGAATGGAACAAAATAACACCGACAACGTTTTATCAAATGAAGTTCACTTATTTGCTGAACCACCTCATCGTACTATGGTCACAGGGAGGCTGGAGCCTATCTCAGCTGACTCTGGGCAGAGGCAGGGTACACCCTGAACAGCTTGCCAGGCCGTAACGGGGCCAACACTCACTGACACGACCATTCACAGTCACACCTAGCAGAAGTTTGGAAGAGCTGTTCGACTAATGCGCATGTCTTTGGACTGAAGGAGGAAAAGGGGGGTATCTGCAGGAAACCCACGCGAGGACGGAGAAAGCATGCAAACTCCACACATAAACCGAGCCCGGGACTTGAACCCTGGACCTTCTTGCTGTGAGGCAGATGTACTGACCCATACACCACCCTCACTTGATGTTTCAATCCATAAATGCCTTTACAGTGCTGCGAAAAGTAATGGTAAGACAAATGGTAAATGCTTTACAATCCCCACTTTTTTTTTTTTTTTAAAGAATCAGACATTTCAACATCCCAGCATCAGGGTGTATATAGTGAGCACATATCCTCACCTGTGTTTAAACTTTCAGTTGCTCCCATGCTAAAGGTTTTGCTAAATGATGCCACAGACTGCCGTGGTGACGAGGTACCCAGTGAACCCAGCCCCGAAGACTGGGAAGTGGAGCTTGGCGGTCTGGAGACGCCCGTCTTCAGCTGGTCATTTTCTGCCTTTAAATTCTCGACAGTCATCTGTATGGAAAGACATTTACAGAGCTCTGAAATCTCTACTGCTACACAAAATGTACTGCTCTTCGCGTGGGGTGGTGGCAGGCTTCTTCACACACCTGCATATTTCTCATGGTTTCCTGCAACTGTTCCAGCTGGTGAGCTGAACTAAGGGCCTCTAGCCGAATATCTGTAAGTTTGCGTTCCTTTTCCCAGAGTTCAGAGCGCAACTCAGACACCACCTTCTCGTCAGTTTCCGTGGCCTCACCGCTGTCTTCCAGTCTGAGGTGAAAAAACAAACAAACATTTTCTAAAACCTTTGCATGTTTTTTACTTTACTAATTAGGGTTAGCTGAGCCTGGATTTTATATCCATGCCATCAGGGAAGAAAAGCTCATTAAACCTAGAATTTGGGAAATCTGGAACTTGGGCAACATCCAACTTGATGTTATTCCAATGACGTAAACCCAGTTAATATAACTGAAATACTACATGCAGATATATAAAATAATATACATTTTATAAATAACAATTTTTAGGTTTGTGTTGATAAAATGGACAATAACTGAAATAATTTGGAATTTTTGGTGATCAGTGATTTCAGTATGTGAGTTAAGGTACAGTGACGACCGCCCCCCCTTCTTATAAACATAAAAAGCAGTCAAAAGAGTCCAAAGTAACTGTCTCCAAACGTTTTTAACGGGTACTGTATGTCTGGTTTGAGGTCCACAGTAGTCAGGATACAGAATTAAAATAGAATAAATTGTTTGTTGTTCGAGAAATCATCCCTTACCCAGCAGCCGAGGCAGAAGTAGATGCATTCGGAGAGTACGGTGTTTTTTCCACATCATGGTGGATTTTAGGGGAGGAAGGTGTTGAGGATTCAGGGGTAGCAATTTCCTCAATATCGGAGTATGACTTGGTGCCCTTCTTATAGAAAGCCTTGTTGAAGGAACTTCTCAGCTGCAGAAACAGAAAGGAGAAGAATTAATAGATCTTAATATCTCTGTGATATAACACAGCACAGACAATATGAGAGCAACAGAATGAAAGCACACCAAGAAAATGATGCAGCACAAAAACTGATGAAATGAGTAAGTATGTCTCTTATTACAAAAAGATAAACATGCTTATAAATCAGAAGTAAATGACAGTAGTTACAAATTTGTATATTCAACAGTCTGCAATGGTTTGGTGAGCTGTTAAGGGTGTACCCTACCATCTGAGATATTCTACTAAAATGAATAAATAAATGAATGAATGAATAAATAAATGAATAAAAGAATAAATTTATGACTGAATGAATAAAATAATAAATTAATGAATAAATGAATGAAATGAAGTAATTAATAAATGAGTGAATAAAAGAATGAATGAATAAAAGAATAAATGAATTAATAAAAGATTGAATGATTTAATTAATTAATTAATGAATGAATAAATGAACAAATGATCTAAATGACCCGTTGAACATTTAGACTTAAAGCCATTGCACAGCAAGTCAAAAATTTCAGACTAAGTATTCAAAAAAAGCATACAGGTCTTTAGATACGTGTTCCTATTTGTCTTTGCACACCAAGAATGAAGTGTGGTGGAATAAAAAAAATGGATTCAGATTTAGTTTTATAAAATAACAAGCTAAACAAAATAGCAGCCGATGTAGCGGAGAGTCAGCTACGCGCCAGCTTCACTCGTGTCTTGTTGCCCCGCCTCCTGTCTCTCAGCTTTAGCTCTTGAACAGGATTATCATCGTCCGCTCCAGCACCGTAAACTTAAATTTTCTGTTATGCATGTCTGTCTTCATAACTCCAAGATGAGTCCATCATTCCACTCAGGACAAAACTATTCAGTTGCAGCTTAAAATAAAGACTGAACACAGCACTGTATACAAAACCACGGTTCACACTCATTTCTTTGTGCATTTGAATCAAATTTTGTGTCTGATGTCCGATTTTATACATACAGTAGTGTGCAGTGAAGATCACTATGGCTAATAAATAAGAACACTGAAAATAATAATTTTTCAGAAAATGTAAACATTTTTACATTTTTAGACTTTTGCATAACATGGATGAACTTCGCACCATATGGAATGGTTTAGTGAGTGAAGTAATTAAAAAATATGTGAACACTATGCCTAAAAGGTTAAATGCTACAATAAAAGGAAAGGGTGGCCACAATAAATATTTTTTTTTTTCTCAAACAGAGACTTTTTCAATTTAATTCAATTCAATTCAGATTTATTTGTATAGCGCTTTATACAATTGACATTGTCACAAAGCAGCTTTACACAGTAAAATTTATTTTTGTTATTACTATAGATTTTTGTTTACTTATTCTCATCAATATGATCCAATAATTCATGAATTAAATACTTGAAAAGTACTTGGTTTCTGATTTATCTTCATTTTGTTAAGTGTACAATCATTGCTGTATTTTTTAATTTCTTCACTCGTTATACCATTCCATATGGTTTGAAGTTCATTCATGCTATGCAAAAGTAAAAAAAAATTAAAATTGCTACACCTTTCAATTTTTCTAAAAAATTAGATTTTTTTGTGTTTTTGTTTAAATATAATCAATATACTTGTCGGAATGATTAAAAAAATTTTTTTTTGGTTCTCATTGCCTACAATAGCATTGTTCAGTGTATTTTCACCCAAAAATTATAGAGAAGTAATTTTCCCCTTCTTTTTATTAGGAGGATTTTTAGACAAAATCTTCACTGTACACTACTGTATATGTGTATAAAGAAGTTATCCTATATTTTATGGCATTAATGTATGAGTCATTGGTTAAAGGTAAGAACTCATCATAAAGTAGGGTTACAGGAAAGTAAATGGTTGGGTGGGAATGGGATAATCACTCACCTCATACACCTTAAAGGAGAGAAGGGGAAGGCATAGGAAAAAGATGAGACTCATACTTAATGATGTTTCCAAGGTACAATGCAACAGCACAATAATATATGCACAAAACAAGTAAGAAAGAACTGAGAGAGAGAGAGGGAGAGAGAGAGAGAAAGAAAGAAAGAGGTATAAATAATAAAATAATTAAATAATTAAAAAATAAAGATCATTGGTATCATGATAGCTTCAAGTTCAGAGGAATGTGAACTTTATATTACAGTGAGGTGTAAATGATAGAACAAATATATATATATAATATACAGCTGTAAAAGCATGTCAATATTCACAATTTCTTAAAACAAAAAACAATTATAAACACACACACACACATATAAAATATATTTTTTTAATGTAAATATAAAAAAAATCTTTTATTTTGAACCATTACCCTGAAACAACATGTGTATTTATATGTGATACCAGATTCAAACAGAACTTTAGTGTTTTTAGCTATATTCTTTATCTGTGTGAAAAACTGGCACAACATATACTACTATTACAGTTACTGTTACATCTGTTCCGAAACAGCACTGTTGTGTGCTATCTGGTACTACAAGAAATGGTATTATAAAATTAGATTTATAGTTAAGAAAGAATTGGAGTATAACTAAAGCTTGAACTGTCATGTGACCCTAAGAAAACAGATCTGCATGACTCTGATCAAAAATAAATAAACAGAGTTGTGGGGCAGCATGGTGGCCTAGGGTTTAGCACGTCTATCTCATAGCCAGAAGGTCGTGGGTTCAAGACCTGAGCTCAGTAAGGGCATTTCTGTGTGGGGTTTGCATGTTCTCCCCGTGCTTGCGTAGGTTTCTTCCTGATACTCCGATTTTCTCCAATAGTCTGAAGACATGCCCATTAGGCTCACTGAGTGTTTCAAAATTGCTCCTAGGTGTGAGTGTGAATGTTTCCAAAAAACGCATGGTGTCACCTGAGATTGGCACCTGTCTCCCCACGACCCTAGTAGGATTAAATGGTTTGGCAAATGTGATGGTGAGGATAATGTTGGCCGGATTGTTCTTTATCCAAAAGTGCAAAAGAACAGAATATGCACCGATCATCTTACCCAGCTTTTCTTCTTCTTTTTCTTGGCGTCTTGTTCCTTCAGACTGCCCAAGCTGGAATGACTGGTGATACTGTTCATGCTGGCAATGCTCTCAGAAGAGTTCTGCCTGTTAATCTGAAGTTCTAGAGAGACAAAGAGAGAAGTGGTGGAGAGTGAGCCCATTGCTTTGGTAACAAGAACAGTAGTGTTTCCATTTTTGTTCATTAATAAGCTTCAGGTCATTTTCACTGGTTGTATTAAAAAGGTCCAGACCTTTGGGTGCAGACTCGGGGTTGTTGAGTGCTCCATGGATGATAACCTGGGCCTCTGTGTTCTTGGACTTCAATATTTCAATGGTGTCCCTCAGGTCCTGTAGCTCAGCATCCTACCAGTACAAAAGAGTAAAGAAAGGCAGCCATCACAGATATGCAGATTTGGTGAGTAACACTACACATGCTGTACAGGGTGACCCAACAAATCCTCCCACATTTCAAAGACAAAAGGTTTTAAATATGCTCATCCTGCAAATGGTGGCCGTCATTGTCTATACGCGTTTGGAGGTGGTTTCTGAAGGCTGCCATGGCTCGACAGGTCATGTCGAGTGGAATGGCAACCTTTAGGGCTTCAAGAGTTTGGGGTTGATGAGTAAACACTTGTGATTTAAGGTGGTCTCACAAAAAAAATCACAAGGGGTGAGGTCAAAAAAATCACAAGGGGTGAGGTCATGGGAATGGGTCGGCCAACCAACATTGCGACGCAGCGAGATGATCCCAGTGATCTTCCAGCTGTGTGTGCAGTAGCTCCATCTTGCTGAAACCACACATTGGGGATGGGCTTCATCTATGATGATGAAAAAACTATGATGATGAAAAAAACTTGTTTTCTATTGACCTTTGAAATGTGGGACTCAAAATGTTTTTTGAGTCACTTTTATTTCACTGAATGTAATACATGTCTCCTAGTCTCTCTTTCTCACCTATCATCCCCATCAAACCGGATTAAACACACAGTCTAAATTTCACTCAGAGTGCGTTAAGAGATGCCATGTATTAGTGGAGCCCTGTAAGTGGTTTAATAAAGAACACCTTAAACATGTCACTGTTTGAACTGAGCCAACTTCTCCAACCAGTTTTCAAAGTGTACAGAAGCACAAAGCACACAGAGTCTTAATCAAAAAAAAAAGTAAAAACTGGCGATACCCAACAGGAGCATAATACATCGCATCAGAGGCAGAATTTTATCTCACTCAAAACTGAGAGGATCTACAAGGAAAACTAAATGAATACAGAGGCACTTTTTTCACAGAGGTTCTGGAAACCATCCTACAACTCTAAAATGAATGCAGGACGAAATGTATCTCAGTCCAGGTCTTTTCTGTAACCCAGTGTTTGCTCAATATACACGAGAACACATTTTGCATTTATTTTTCCTTGACATTACTGGGTTGTATGAAAATCTTTATCTATCCAAAAGCTGATTCATTATGACCCAGCCAGAGGTCATTTCTACCCCAATTTCTGGATTGTTCAGCCTATTTATGACATAGACAGAGCTTCTTTAGTGGACCTACATAACTGCAAGCTTGCATTGACTTTTCTATGGTGTAGCTGTTTGTTTGCCTTTTGTAAATAGTGCATTTAGCTTAAGATGTATTTAATGAATGCAGTCTGTGAATGAGGGACGGCACGGTGGCATGGTGGTTAGCACATCCACTTCAGAGCAAGATGGTCCTGAACAGGCCTGGCTTGATCATAATGCCCCATTGTCACTGACGCACCCTGACCCGCGGAAGTTCACAGAAATGCTTCCGCTAAATAGCACAGAGCAGCGTGTGATCGTCGTCTCTGCTGAGAACCGTCGGTACCGCAGCCTTCTGCAGCTCGTTAATTTAAATGTCCGTTTAACGAGCTCATGTTCCGAGTTCCTATTCATGTTGTTTTGCTTAGACAAATGTTTGTCTGCCTACCTGAGTTAGAAGCCTGTGGCACTATGCTCGGGAGCTCCGCTAAAGCCCTTCTTTGTTTGCTTTGCGCTTTTGCACCAGTCAGCACTCAGACACTTTGCAGATCAATAATGTGGGACTAGGCATTATTCTTTTTCAGGACCGTATTATTAGACTTTTTTGTCATGTTGTTCTATTTCCTTAGCCAATTAATCATAGGCAATAAAAGCCCTGAGCAAATGGGTTGACTTGCCCTGGTTTTATAATTATACTCTGAGTACTGGCAAGGGTTCTTTGTTGTGGGTTGGGACGGCTCAAGGGGAATGAACTTCTGCCCTAAAAATTAAATAAGTATTATGCACACACACTTACCTTCTGCTCAGAGCTGACAGACAAGCTCTGCAGGCGAGAGGTCATAAGCGTCAGGCTCTGTTCAAAAGCTGCCACCAGGTTGGCCTGCAACAGAACACTAACATTAGTGATGCACAGACAGTTGCACACGTAACAACACTGAGTACACCTCACACACGAGTGTGTGAGAGTGTGGTGTGTGCGTGTGTGTGTGTGTGTGTGTGTGTGTGTGTGTGTGTGTGTGTGTGTGTGTGTGTGTGTGTGTGTGTGT
>JBCNYG010000006.1:27199026-27209483 GCA_039654305.1 Porochilus rendahli | reverse complement strand
CACGCGCGCACACACACACACACACACACACACACACACACACACACACACACACACACACACACACACACACACAGCACTGGGATCAGACTGAGATCAATTGTACATGTAACACAATTCCTAAATACTGCCAACAGTGCAACAGAGGTGCTGGATTTCACTACCGCTTTGTGTTTACTGAACCCAGTTCTGTATAAAAAAAGGCTTTTAAGAGGAGCTCTGTTGGATGTAGGTTTGTGAACGGTGTTAGTAAGAGGTGGAATTTAATGCTTAACAATTCAGACCGGCAATAGGTCATGCAGATTTGGGATTTCATCACCACGCTTCTTTTCAAGGGAAAATAACTCATTACGGCAATCAGAGCACGCTGAAATATGTCTCCAAACTCTACAGTGAACGACAACATAATGGCCCTCACGCTAAGGTTTTTGTTGGAGCGCCATTAGTCTTGATTATAGCATGTAATCACATGGCGTTGTGTTGACAAACTGAAGGAACATCACAACATTTATTTCCACTCAGTGTTGGGTTCCTTTTCTCACCGACATCTTGAATTGATGAATTGGGAAAACTGAACCACTCCATAAAGTCTTCTCCAGCACATCCCAAACACATTCAGTAAGGTTAAGGTCAGGACTCTGTGGTTTTAGGTCATGTGTGAAAATGATTCCTCATGCTTCCTGAACCCCTCTTTCACTATTTGAGCCCCAATTTTACATCCGTACCCATAGGCAAGGAAAAAGTTAATTGCTGTGATAACCTGCTCATTCAGTACATTCAGATCATCAGCTTTATTTTATTGCCACACAGTGTTGCTGAGCCTTGATCCGACCAACTGGAGCAACAATGCCATGGAGATTACTCTGTGTAATCAAGGTTAAAGGCGCTCCAACAAAATATTAGATCCGGGACATTTTTTGGTCGGGCAGTGTAGTTGCTTGAACGAACAATATGTCCAAAAAAATGGTAATCTTGCCATGTCCTTAAAAAGAATGTTCCAGAAGAGTCATGCCTTCACGCTATATGAAAGAAAGACAATATGCCACGGCAAATTCAGATTCTTTCCAAAGTGAAATTAACTTTAATTAGATCACATCTAAGAGGAATTTTACTTAAAGATTAAGATAAAGGCTCAGGCTAGATAGTTGCTCGTTGCTGGCTAGAATGTTATTTGTAGAGCAGGACTGGAGACTCAGTAAGGTGCAAACAGATGACCAGGGAGGACACATGTGGCCACTGAGTAGGGATATTACACCAGCTTGGAGACGGAAGGGAGATGATTAAAGATGGATTATCTTAATCTATCGTATATTTTATTGCGCATTCTGCGGCAAACAGCGTGGAAAGTGTTAAACTGATTTAATTATTGAAATTATCTGTTGTTGTTTTTTAGTACTGATATTTAATATTCAAGTCCGTGACGGGTGAAGGGACCGGACTTGTTGCAAGCCAAAGTTCCCCGATGTGCATGTCTGATATATCATTACATTGATGCAATCTACCCTCTTCCGCATACATGAGCCCAAACACCCATGATTTCCAGATGATTTTGGAATTGTATGATTTATCTTTCTATGATAGGACGAATGTTTTTCTGTTGTACCACTCAGGAGCCTGATAATAAATAAAAGAACCTAGATCTAATGGTAGGGGAATTTGGGAATATATAAATGACGGCGCATGAAAACGTTTAGAAAAAAGCAAAAAGCCATTCGCACAAACAACAAACAAGATCACATACAGGACAAATAAACCATAAATTAATAGATAAATAAATAGATAAATAAATAGATAAATAAAGAAGGCACATCTCAGTGAAAGCAGCTGGCTCAAGAAACTGCTGCATACGAGTTGTTCTGCTGGTGTTTGCAACGTTTCGGTACATACGTTAGCAGAAAGCTGACTCGTCAGGTTGGCCACTTTGTCCTGAGATACTTCGAGTTCACGTCGTAGTTTTCGGATTTGCTGTGAAGAAAGACAGGTCTAGCTATTAGTCTTCTTATCGTGAATACAAACCAGAGATCAATGTTGTTTTTGGAAATTAGTGATCTGTATGATCATAAAGTTTACACAAGGAACAAATTAAAGATTGCCACGGATTATGGAAAGCAGCCACAGCCAAAGTTATAAACATGAAAAAGAAAATAAAGTGCTGACAGGAAAGACTCACCTCTCCCTGCATTCTCTCCTCTGTCTGAGAACGCGTGATGAAGAAAATAGAGGTGGACACAGTAAGAAAGAGTGATAAAGCTCAGGATAGAGAGCAGAAAAGGTTTTGCGGCCAATGTTATACAAATAATCACTAAATTACATTGTGAGTTCAGTAGAAAATTAACTAATATATAAAATTATACATATATAATTAAAAACGAAGAGAAATTATCCATGGGTTTTCCTATTGGACCCTTAAAACTTACTGATGAGTAGTTGGATGAAGCATTGGAGGCCAGGGACAGGACAGAACCATGCACTGAAACAGAATACACAGCAAAATAATTGGCACTAAGGTCGTGGGGAGGCTGGAGCCTATCTCAACCGACCCTATGCAGAGGCAGGGTTCACCCTGATGGTATTAGTTAAACTATGGTATTAGTGGTTTCATTTGGTAAAATTTGGTTGGAGTCTATCTCAGCCAATTTTGGGTAAAGTAGGGGAAGACTCTGAACAGCTTGCCTGACCATCGCAGGGCTAACACACACACACAACTGTCCACACTCACGCTTAGGGGCAATTCAGATTTTAACATTTTTTATTTTATTTATTTATTTTTTACATTTAATAATTTAAACCAACTGTCATTTAGGATTTTACCCTGAAAGCCACATTACAAGAAATAATTTTACTACCAACAACAACAAAAACAATACTTACAGACTAATCTATAGAACGTCTATGGAAGGACTCACCATCCTCCCCGGGCTCCCTGAAGGATCCAGAGCGCATCATGCTCTTTGGTCGATCAGCCAGTGACATTGAGCTTCCCAGTGGGGAACTTGCATACAGGTCATAGCTGCCTTCATTGGCTGGGATGCTGTTGGAGCGAGTGATGCGAGGAGTGGTGCTTGAGCTTGTAATTGGAGCCACTGTGAGACAAAAAAATATACAAACAAAAGTATATGAATCAATACACACATGTATACAAAGTTGTCCAGGGCGGCATAAATATTTAGACATGGAAAAGCGCAGATGCTTCATTAACCAGTGAAAACATGCTCTGAGTCAGTGTGGAGCGTAAACAGAATACAGAACGCACACTAATCATTAACCAGCACTCCCGAACACCCGAACACTTGCTTATGGAATTAGCTGATCAGCCAATCATGTGGCAGCAGCACAATTAATTAAATCACAAAGACACAGCTTAGCATTCATCTGTTATTATTCATGTTAGACATCAGAATTGGGATAATCCCATCACAGTGCCTATACGAAAGAACGTGAGAAAATCTCCTGGGAATTTCATGCACAACAGTTGTTTATATTTCACATAGAATGACAGACATGTAAAGACTGCAGTACAAATTTATAACGATCTAAAATTCTCTGAGATCTCTGAGATTTTTGCGACTGTTGCATTTCGGAGCGTTCCTTTCTGAAGGTGCAAAATATGGGGCGGGGAATATTTAAGTCTTCTCTTGTAGAGTTAAAAAGTCTGTGGCTGAGTAAATCACTTGATTGGTTCAAACCAGTCATTACTGCAGTTGTTGTCATCTCAGCCGACTCTGGGCGAGGGCCGAGTACACCCTGGACAGCTCGCCAGGCCATCGCAGGGCAGAAACACGTGCAGCCTACTCTTGACGAAAATCAGCAACGGTTCTTTTACATTCCTCTCACCATAGACAGTGAGAGACATGGCCGGCCTTTAATAACCCAGTTAGCTGCACTGGGGGGACAGCAGTGACAACCTGCCGATAGTGGGGCTTGAACGCCCGACCTTGGGATCAGTAATCCAGCACCCTACCACCAGGCCACCACTGCCCCTACTACACTACATATGTTAATATAATCAAATGACCATCAGATGAATCAATCTTTATAAAAATGTGTTTACATCATTCATAATGACACAAAACCTGGTAGACTCAACATGGAATTATTAAGATATTAATATATATGAGCTATTCTATATCTGCTATTTCACCATCAGATGTCACTGAAATAAAGCTCTGAATGAATGAACCTCTTTACGATACAGTTGATGAAGTGGTTCTCTACTGTTTCATTGCTTCATTTGCACATCTCAACTATCTACCCATCCATCCATCCATCCATCCATCCATCCATCCATCCATCCATCCATCCATCCATCCATCCAGCCATGCATCTTTTTACCGCTGCCATCGTTTTGTACAGGACAGTGTATATAACCTATGTTTATATGATTTTCTGATTATAATCAATAAGCTGTGCCTGTCCTATTAGTATTTACCCACAGCTGAATATCATCTGATTATTTGTGACCCTGTGCTAAATTGAATCTTGGTAGCTTGGCAGGTCATATTTAAATGTACTGGCTGTACCTGTGTTTAGAAAACTGGCCACCTCAGCACTAGTTAAGACTTTGAACAAACGTTTTTTTGTCCTGCCTAATAAAAATGGCCTCTATTCTGCAACGGGCTAACAGTTTAATCTCTTATTTTCTAGCTGTAATTGCGTTGTTTAAATATTAAAGAGATGAATAACATAACATAGGGAATACTAAGTATAAATATATATATATAAAAAATATATATATACAAAAATAAAAATGTACATAATCACTATGGTTAAATCCTTTCACAGACTCTGCAGGGTGTCACTTGCCAGTTGATATACTCACCCACATTGGTGGGGGGTGTTTTGCCAGCAAAGGATTGGCTCAAGTGGGTGGGTGATGGGAGTTGGGGTGGGCTCTCAGACTCAGTCATGCTCATTATTGTGTGGGAGTGGCGGCGCTCCTTCCCATCTCCTTCTGACTGGCTACTGCTATAACGACTGCAAGGACACAAAGCAAACATGATGTGCATCCAGCTGAACAGACTTGATTGATCATCATCATCATCATCATTTTCTCCATAAAAACAAAGCATTAGAAATTAACCCAAATCAGCCAGTTTTATGTTCAGTGTTCATGTTCATGACCATATGCCAGTTTTTTTCAAACAAAAAAAGAAAAACTGACAACAAAAACTTTTTTTGTTTTCTGTGAGAAAACAAATGTCTGATCCTATATCACTGCAAATTATACAATGAGTCATATTTTCTCCCGCAGTAGTGTTTGGTTTGTATTTTAATGTTTGTAGTTATTGTAGCTATTGTTTTGTGTACAGACAATATTTAAACGTATCATTATTATTTTTTAACAGTTTGAGTGTATCTGTCCCTCAGTCTCAGTTGTTTTTATATTACTTATTATTCTTAACAGCCTGCCGGTCATACTATGATACGATGTGGTGTGGTGTTCCACTTCAGATTCTTTCACACCTTCAGCTGTTAGAACACAATTAAAATGATAAACAGCCAAAGTTATATTTACTCCTCAGTGATCAGGCTGTTGGGGTACTATCATTGCCTGCGTTCGCATTCACGTCACTGTCCCCATTTCGTCCTCACCTATTTCTCAAGAATTCTTCAACGAATCATTCTGAAATTTTACATGCAGGTTTCCTGTGGTGTGTTGGTGAGCATAGGTCTGCAAGTTTTTCTGTCCAGATGGTTTTAACCTTGCAAATTTTATCCGGGTTATTTCTCAAGAACTGCTGGGTGACTGAGGGGTTTCGTCATCTCTGATGTTTTATATTTAGAAGCGTAATCCTGATTAATGGGCTGCAGAGACACTGAAATGGCTCAGTGCCCTTAGAGATGTTAGTGCCCAGTGTAACTTTGAAGTATCAAAGAGAGTGGATCAGACTGCACAAGTCTGCTGTAACATTAGCCAACCGAAGATAAATACATAGGTTACATCCAAATACTCAGAATGTCCTAAACACCTACTACTCAGCTGTCTGTGAGCGAGTACGCAATCCCACAACTCTGATGCATTCCGCCAGCATCTCAC
The DNA here is from genome assembly GCA_039654305.1 of Porochilus rendahli. Classification (NCBI taxonomy): domain Eukaryota; kingdom Metazoa; phylum Chordata; class Actinopteri; order Siluriformes; family Plotosidae; genus Porochilus; species Porochilus rendahli. The sequence goes on along the minus strand of JBCNYG010000006.1, from coordinate 27,203,446 downwards.
GTGTCCTTTCACATTTTAATGTTTCAAACTAACTAAGCTAGATAACAAGTGTAAACTCATGTCGCCTTGTAGTTTCTAAAAACGTGTAACTTTAGGGTCCTTATACTAAAAGATGACACTCAAATGACCTTTACTTGATCAGATAATAATGATCTATTCCTGCAAAGGCAGAAATACGTAAACTGTTACATTCATTCGCCTCTTTTTGGATGGCGGCTTCATTGCCACCATTTTCATTCTATTATTTTCCCGAAGGAATTCTCGGTGGTTCCGAGGATTCAGCTGTGATACCATAATGCAGCGTAGTGTGGCACCATCACATGCTATAATTTAGTAGATCGTCTGGGTATCAGTTGACTACTATTAAATGCTTACTGAGTATTCGGACACGCTACATACTGTATTCTGCAAACTAATAGCACATCACCACTTAACTCTATTAACTGTAAATAAACAGTACATTTCTAACATGACTGGCAGTGATATGAAGGTAAAGTAAGCGTACCTTAATCCTTGCTTGGGTAAAGTGTTCCTGTCAGTTTGTAAACTGAAGGATAAAAGAAATAGCACAAATAAATACCTCAACCCACAGGATCAGATTTAACATTACAACAAGAGCCACTTTACTGGAGTTCAGAGACTACAGTACTGTAAGATTAAGAATTATCGTAAAAATAAAATTATAAATATAATACTAAAATACTATTAAATATACCCAATAATACTATTAAATAATACTAGTACTAATAAACTATTTGATATAACCAGTAATAATAGTACTATAATACAGAGAATGTATTTCATCATACAGTAGGATCTCTAAATTTACTGAATTCGACCACTGTTGTGCTATGCTGTGTTCGTACCAACAGAGGGCAGTATTTACAAGCGCAAATGAGATTTAAAATGACACTGCGCCCATGAGAGTTCCCTCCATGCTGAAACACGGGTAGCCAATCCTGCTCCTAGAGATCTACCTTCTTGAGAACTTTACCTCTAACCCTAACATGGCCCATGTGACAGATCTAGTCAGGTCTTAAGTCTGCATTTCAAAGTATTAAGCCTTGATTAGATGATAAGATGGTCAGGTGGACATGGTTAGGGTTGGAGGCAAGGTCTTCAGGAAGGTAGATCTCCAGGAGCAGGATTGGCCTCCCCTGCTGTAACACAATTATGTCTGTAACACATACATTTCAGCCCACCTGTCATTTAAGGTGACTGATGTGCGAGTGCCAGCCCCCCACGTGCCCGTATTTCTGCCTTTGGTGTCCTCCTGGTCCCTGAGATCCACACTGGGCGGCAGGCTCATGTGCAGGGACAGGGACTCCATGCTGCGGTGGACACCGGACATCTTGGGGGGTAGAAGAGGGGAGCTGCTCAATGAAAGTGGCTGACCGGAGAAGCAGCTTGGCGAATCGATGTTGAGCACTGGAGCGGGGCTGGGAGTGAGACGGCTGGGTACGCGCGAACCCGCCAGGTCCTGTAGCTTGGAGTACGGTGGAATCTTTGGGGGAAGGTCTTCGATAGTCACACATGAATCCAGGCTGTTGGAGTTGAGCTTGTCCAAGTGTGCCAGGCTGGGAGGGTGGGCGAGAGACTTGGCCAGTATTCTGTTACATTAACAATGACACTTATTTACTGTTATTGTACAACAGGAGAAATTTAGTGCAATGAATTACGTTCTAATGAAACTCAGGTTTGATTATTACACTCGCGATGTTACAAAGTGATAACTCTCAGTAAAACCACACAGATCTACTGAGGGAACACCATAAAGCGACATCCACACAGGAAGTGATGATTGACAAGCAATTCGAGTGACATGTAGATCACTTTTGTGACACATGTGAACTGAGCTCTGGACAACTGTGGTTGGATTTTCAACCACTGTGCCGCAGCACACTAGTGTGCCGTGAGAGATTAATTAAAAAAAATTTAAACTAATTACAGTTGGCCATTGTCCAATGTCCGTGCTGTAGTGACTGGCAGAATAATGTAATACTCTTCCATGTCAGAGAGTGGCAGTAGGGAGCTTAATTGCCTAAACTCTTTGTAGAGACAAGAGAATTCGTGATTAACGGAGCCCCTATAGGGACATTGGGGGGGGGGGACGACACACGTTAACCTGAAGTTTCTTGTGCGCACTAGAAACTTTTCGTGTAATTCTCCCCCTTTTTGCCTGGCAAGTACTCTTGTGAGACTCTTGTGCATCATGAACTGGGAAGAGTAATATATATATATATATATATATATACTCAGAGGAAATGCCGACCGTTTCGGACACATCGACCCAAGCATGGCGTTTTTGTTATCAGGTAATAATGAGCTGCCCTTCCATGCTGATGTAGGCGAAACCAATGAACTCGACTTTCACTTGGAAAATGTTCTGCAAAACCTGTGTTTGGCGGCATCTGTCAGCCAACAGTATCTTTAAGCTCTGATTGGTTATCGCTCGAATCATGGCGCGAGAAAGTTTAGCTCAGTTGAACTCCATACCTGCCTTTTCGATGGCGCTAGAGAAAATTTCGCCTCTCGCTGCTCATTTTGTCGACCCTGATTGACTTTGTATGGCCACTTTTCGATCATCGTTCCTGTGTGGACTTAGCTTTAGTACATGCAGGCGCAAATAAAGAGAATGAGCACAGACTGTACTGTGATGTAAATAATTAAATATCAGACCTTATGATGAGGCGGTAAATTATCCACTTAAAAATTGCTTAAGTGCTCAAGAACTACTGATATCAAAATGTACAGCATGTCCTTACATACTTCAGTTATGAATGCAGCTACGCTTTAAAACACTGACTCCACCAGAAGCACTGCCGTGTATTACTGGAAGTTTACTTTTCTTGTGGTAATTATGAAAATAAAGCCCTACCTTGGCGTGGTAGTTGGAGAACTTAGTTCGGAGTATTTGCTTGTGCTGGTCCTGCGTGTCCTGTGGATCTGCTCTGCATTTCCTCCACAGCTCTCTCTCTGGTTGTCGCTCTTCAGAGAGTTGTTCTCCAGGTCTGCTTTGGCTTTGGCTCTCTCCTTCTCCTTGTCTGTCTGGTTAACAGGACCGATGTTGCTAGTACGGCTTCCTGCCTTTAGGCTACCTCCGTCCTTTTCTCTAGTAGGCATGGTAGAGGATAAACTAGGCATGGGCTTGAGGCTAAGGAGGCTAGCATCAATGCTGCTGCTAACAGGACGAGAGGAGGCTCGTCCCGTTAAACTCATAGCACTGGACTTGGCGGGACGAGGGAGACTTCGGTACTGAATGCTGCCACGGGCGTTGGGTGCTAGAAAGCCGTTCTCACCGTTGCTGGCATCTAGGCTGTTCTTTCGGCTTCCTCCTCCAGGCACAGGCTTGGTGGGGATGCCCGAAGACTTGGGAGTTTTGCCCACTGTGGCTGATCCACTGGAGATGGTGGCACCTCCTGCAGTCATTACAGTGGCCGTGCCAGTTGTTGGGGTTTTCCTGTAGCCGAAACTGCCTGCAGTGGGTTTGACGAGGCCTGAGGGAGGTTTGCGGTGCTCCACATTGTCTCGACCTGCATCTGAGCGGGAACGTTGTAAGCCTGAAGTCTTCAAGGACAACCTCTGCTTATCCACAACCTTGGCATCTCCTTTAGATGCTGCAGTAGGAGAGGATTAAATATTTAAATCACAGTGGAGGCTTTAGGGTTTTGTGAATAAAAAAATACAAGAGCTAATTAACCCAAATACATTTTTCATTTCATTTTTATGTCGAATAAAACTCACATAACTGAATAGCAAGCACTCTCAACAAACTTCACTTTTACGTCAATACGGCTACTGTGGTTTAAATCCTACTTAATGTGATTCAGAGTTTACAGACACGGAAGACAAGTAAGCACAAATCCATCTGCATTTACTTAAGGCATAGTAAAATCAGATAGCATCTAAACTGTCACAGAGCCCAGTACACAAGCCAAATAACTCATAAAAATGCAGAACACAGCTAGACCAAAACCACACAGCGTGTCTGCCGCACGTTTTGTACAAAACGAAGGTAGATCTACGCTCGGCTGTGAGGAGGAAAATTTACTATAGCAGCAAAGACTAATGGAACATTAGTCTTTGCTGCTATATGGAACAAGTCGGACATATGAGTGTTATGGTAAAGTGTCCATAAACTTATGCCCATAGATTGTATATATACTTCACCCTCGATTGTCCCGGACTATTAAGGGGGATCGGCTGTCCGGGAACCTCAAAAGTCCAGCGATCTCTAATGTCAGGGGTCCCTACCCTTTCCCGGATATTCACCATAATCGTTCCTGCAATCGTCATTATTCAGCAGCAGTCCTGGACTTTTGCAACACTTATCCGACACTTATCCTAATGTCCATTATCGAACATTATTTCGTGCACACTCGTGCATTCACTCGGACGGGAATGTCGCGTACTTTTTAAG
>JBCNYG010000006.1:27187436-27197795 GCA_039654305.1 Porochilus rendahli | reverse complement strand
CTTATGCCCATAGGTTGTATATATACTTCACCCTCGATTTTCCCGGACTATTAAGGGGGATCGGCTGTCCGGGAACCTCAAAAGTCCAGCGATCTCTAATGTCCGGGGTCCCTACCCTTTCCCGGATATTCACCATAATCGTTCCTGCAATCGCCATTATTCAGCAGCAGTCCTGGACTTTTGCAACACTTATCCGACACTTATCCTAATGTCCATTATCAAACATTATTTTGTGCCCACTCGTGCATCCACTCGGACGGGAATGTCCCGTACTTTTTACGAAGCACACAGTCCAAAGAACGTCCACTCCAATCTTCATCTAATTAGCTGCAATATTCTTTGAGTTACTGGAATTTAAAGTGTTCAAAAGCTTAGGGCTGGCGGCACGGTGGCGTAGTGGTCAACATGTCCACCTCACAGTAAGAAGGTCCTAGGTTTGAGTCCCGAGCTCTGGTGTAAAGGGTGTCTCTGTGTAAAGTTTGCATGTTCTCCCCATGCTTGTGTTGGTTCCCTCCAGGTACTCCGGTTTCCTTCCACAGTCCAAAGAAATGCACACTAGATAAGATGGCTGTTACAAATTGCCCCTTAATGAGGATGTGAGTGTGAATGGTTGTTTGTATGTACGCGCGTGTGTGTGTGTGTGCATGGCGTACCCTGCTTTCGCCCAGAGTCGGCTGAGATTGGCCCCAGCCTTCTCGCAACCCCGGTACGATTAAGCGTTTCAGCAAATGAATGAATGAATTCTTCAAAAGTTGTAACCCATCACACCTGGCCTTCGGTTACCTGCGACTGGCCTGTGACATTTAAATATCATGTGAACAGAGATTTGTCATATAAAATTGTCATTAACAAAATGCCATTTCTAGGTAAAAGAAGAACTAAATGCATTAAAAATTGCACTCTCATCAAATATCCCTGTTCCTTTAATAAGCAAAGCGGCTGTCTGGAAAGAAAGGAGAAAAGTAAGGAGTGTTGGATAAGGATCTCTCCCGATTCTCCTGAAGGCTTTTTACACTAATCATATTCTGGCATCCAGTATCCAGCGTCTCACTTCATCGCCTGTGATATGTGCTGAAGTTACATTATTCCAACACTATATCTGGTCTTCATTCTAAGAGCTTATGTTTGACGGCAGCTGCTTGCAAAAAATAAAAATATCAGCCATTAACACTTCTCCTTTGTTGAGTGAGACAGTGCATTTAAACAAAAAAAAAAAAAGAAAAAGAAAAGGCTTTGTGTTTCGGATAAGATTGGATCTATGAAGAGAAGTCCTGTCTGCGTGTTAGCTGATATGCACATTTACTCCAGATCATGCAGCAGAAATGCTATCTCTATCATCAAGACATGGGAAAAAGCTTTGATGCTTTTGATGAGAAGGAATGCAACCACGGTGCAGGTGTGTATATGGGTACGAGTTTGTGCATTGTAAACGGAGACTTGATCTCACGGTCTCATCTTTTTGGATCGTGTACAACTGCGTGTGACTGCAAAACAAAGTAAACTAGGATAAGGTGATATTTCTCACCTGCCACTTTCAGCACGCTCTGCGACGTGTGTGTGATGGGAGATGTGACGCCAACAGGAGGGTTTTGACCCTTTTTGAAGCTGCCCGACTGTCCGAGGCTCTGTGGTTTTTTCAGCTCTCGTCTCGCGGTCTTTTCCTGTACTGCTCCCTCGACTGGTCTGCTCTTTCTGTATTTGCTGGAGGATTCCGTCTTCAGGCTGCCTGTATCATAGGCTCCACTGTCTGCTTTCTGCAAGGCCTTGTTGTCCTCGCTGTACCAAGCAAGACCGCTTTCCACCAAAGAGCGCTTCTCGGCATCTGTACGCAGCTGACAAGACACAAACACACACACAACCATCCATTCATTCATTTTGCCAAAGTGATCAGTGTTAAGGAGGCATAACGTTAGGTTCACTGCAGAGAAATTAATCTTGTCCTGAGCTTTAAACAATAATTACTTTTGTTCTGCCTCTTCACGTCATCTTAGGGAATATTATGTCACACTGTGGACCCTGTGCAGTCGGCATCAAAGTTTGGTAAATTTGGTGAAGTGTGAAAGCAGTTTTTAGAGAACCATCTGGAACCCACTTCCACCGAACTATGTTACGGCCCACGCCTGGTGTAGAAGCTATCATCTCTGAATAATGAACTTGCTTCATCTTGTCGCATTTAAGGAAAATAAAAGGAAAGCCTTTAAACTCTCTTGTTACAATGAATATATATATTTTCATCATCAGGTGTTTTTTACTTACATTGGCAAAGTAACGGTCTGCTTAAATGTGATCGATAGCTTGTATTAGCTTGTTTGAAAAGCCAACATTTTTGTAGTCTTTTTCATTCTGGCAAGAGTGCGAAATCATGTGAATAGAACATGGCTGCATCAGTTCCATTATGGCATGATGCCAGCAATGATAACAGTATACAGATACTAAACTAATAATTCAAAAATAATATTATATATACACATAACACTGTATTTATATACATCAGACAGGAGTGTGTTCATTTACATGAACACATGGTATATGAGTAAACATGATACACATTTAATGCACAACATTTTTGCGGAACTGTTTCTTTAACGTCACTCCTGCCCCACAGTTTGAGGATTTATCACTCGTTCCCCCCTGCCTGTGAGCTCACTGTCGACATGTGTGTTCTCACTTTGGTTAAAATGCAGAACCAAACTTCCCATGTGGGATTAAGAAAGTATATCAAAATCAAAATAAAAAGAATATATATTTGGCAGCTATTGTTAAAAAGTGTCATGCCATACATTCAAAAAGTTCTGATCAACAACAGTTTAGTGCAGCAAATGGATAAACCTTAAGTAGTGCCTACTAGAGATATTTTAATAACATTTCCCCCCCTCACAGTACCGATATCTGGCCTTTCAGTACCTGCTGATACTGATCCAATAACCATAAATCAAAAATATTATCTTTGACATAAATTTAGAAAAAGACAGGGTTCTTTAACATTAATGAAACTTTTCCACAGTAAGTTAATGTAAAACTTATGCAAGATCATTTTCAAAGATTATTACAATTCAGGTAAGCAAGCTGTTTAGCAGCGTCTCCTAAACGAAGTCATTAAAAGTCGACTGACTGGTCTGTTATCCTCTTGTCTGTTTTGTCTATGTAAAATAGATCATGCCATCTGAAAGCACTTTGCTGAAGTTCATTTCTTTCCCCACTCCCTTACCTCGGTGAACTCATCATACTCTTGCATGGCGGGTCTTTTTTTTAATATACTGGCTTGATCTTGAAAGAAAAATTACACTCTGCTTTTAACTCACTCAAAGTGCACACATTCTGAGAGCAGGAGCACGATGGTAAAGTAATGGGAGGACTCACTTCACCAAGCCCAGTGTCTCACTCCCTGCCGCTGCCTCGCATTTCTCCTGCTGGTTCGTTCTTTAGATGCTTTAACCAAGATTTATGCACAGCCTAAAAGCAGAGCACCGAAAAAAATTCTCCTGATAAAAGGTTTTGATGTGAATTTGTTTTGATGACGCCATCGATGATGTAACGTCATGTAACCATCATGTTATAACCGCCCCCTCCCCAAAGTTTTGATTTTGTCTGAAAGTGTACACTACTGAGATAAGATTTCTTTAATGGAAACCTAATATTACACAGGGTAGCGAGATGTCATTCCGCTGGGTAGGTCCACGTCCATAAGCACGTTATACGCTCCAGAAACGTCATGCACTGAGTAGGCAAATGAGTAATGCATTGCATGCCAGGAATAGTTTCTTTTACCAGTTGAAAATACAAAGATACCTAATGCATATGGAACACAGAATTGTGTTAACAATATTAAACAAGGATTTTACTTATTTAAAAAAGTGTGTTATATTAAAACAGTGTTTTATTTTATGGCTTTAAGAGATTGGAGGGGAAGAAAGAGTAGAAGTAGTTTCCATCACTCAGACATTCATTCCCTTTACGATGGTTATATACAGGCATGCGAAATATCACCACAGGGTTCCCACGTATACACAGACACGATGTACACGAAACAAAAAATCAGATCAATGCTATACCGATTCCTCTTAAGTATGGTGCTCCGTGCGGAGCTCTGCTATGAGTGTTGAATTTGGCAACACTGGTGCCACCCCTCCATAAGGTTACCTTGCTCAACATACACGTCACTGTTTTACTGATATTTCCAAATTTCAGACATTATGCTAACAATAGCTAGTGTAACTTACAACTGGTTCTTCTTCTTCTTCACAGCTGTAAACAGAAGCTGACAAAATCAGCATCTAAATTTGTGTAAAATCACTGTTTGGTCATGCGGTATTGGATCAGCACATGGTTTGGGTACTCGCCAATAGGGTATGGGTATCAGCACAAAAGTGATGAATGGAATTGCACCATTCTGAAAGCGTCTTATGTGAAAGCAAACCATTGCAATCTTTAGGCCCCTCTCGCAAACAATCCGAACCATTCCTGGGTCCAGACTCAGGTATTCCGACGGAAGTGTGAACACGAATGAACTTATCATTAAAATCACTGCAATCAAAGTTACCCACCGATGTGAGGAAAATGCCACATCGTCTTCCACATAGCTGAGCAATAAAGTAAGTTTATTGCTTAGCCATGTGCAGACTGTGGTATGATAATGATGAAAAATGGCACGATATTACATTTTCACATAGGCCGTAATGGAAAACACAAACACAGCAGTCAAATGAATTAGGTGACTATTCAACCATAATGACTTGAAGATAATAATATAGTTTGAAATGTATAAATGGCTCAGCCATATGTGAGTTCACTTGACAAGTAATCCTTATTCAATGGAAAAGCCAGCTCGGAATGTTGCAAGGCTCTTGAATTAAATGAAACCCTGTCGTGCTATCTTTGGGTATGAATGGATCTGTGATGACCATTTATTGACCTGAACATAAGTGCTTGAAAAATGTGGACATCACATGGTACAAAAAAGATTCACCCAAAAATCGTCTATCCTCCCTTTTATAATTCATTATAAATATGTAGTATGTACCCATCATATCATAATATCTCAAAGAGGACGCATTGCCATAGCAACCAACCCTGCAAGTCTATTGATGTGGTTTCATTTCTCTTTAGTTTTGCTGAGACTGAATTTCTGCACTTTTATTTCATTTCAAGTATTACAAAGCAAAGTTATAGTAAATATGATTCAGGAAAGAAGGAGGAAAGAAAACCCAGGACTGTCATCAGCTTTCGACTTCCATGTTGCATAATTTTCGGTTATTATTTTTGTGGCCTTATGAGATCGGAGGAGACACAGGTAGAGGAACTCACACAGATTTAAATACACACATATCTATTCTGGGTCATGAACCGTAAACTAACAGAGGAGAGTTTTGATCCACAGGCAGTAAATTCACATTGAAAAAAAAAGTAAGGTCACATGCTCTCTCACTCACGTCAAAGCTCCTAATCTTTTTAGGGTCGCGAGGAGGCTCAGCTGACACCTGGTAAAGGTGAGGTACACTCTGAACAGCTCACGAGACCATCACAGGGCCAACACACAATCATTCGCACTCACACTCACATCTACACTCTATTTGGAAAAGCCAATTAGTCTAATGTGCAAGTCTTTGAAGTGTTGGAGAAAACTGGAGTACCCAGAGGAAACCCATGCAAGCACAGCGAAGAAATGCAAACTTCACACAGAAACGTCCGGGCCAGGGACTTGAACCCAGGAGGTTCATGCTGTGGGCAGACGTGCTAACCACTACGTTAATGTGCCACCCCAGGCTACATTCTGACCCAAAACATCCAGTCTCAGTAAGTACCCAAAATAACACCTTAAACTGAGGTGCTTAACACCCGTGGTTTCAGAATGTCAGATTGTTTTGTTGTAGAAATCAAAAATCAGTCCTTAAATAAACAGAAAGTATTAATACAAGGTTCTGTAACAAAAAGATAATTATAATAAACAATCAAATTATTGCTGTGCTGTACATAAAAACAATAATGTTAACTAATATGGGTACAGTCAGATTACATAATAAGCCTGTAGGTAGATATTTACACTTAAAGGGACTCCTGTTTTCTTTACACAACATGAAATCAAATTAGAGGATGTAATTATACTAATTATAATAGCATATTATACTAATGACCAAAGATAAATTCAACTGATTACAGAGGGAGTGTTACATGGTTATCTAGTACATAGTAAGCACCACATATCTAATTAGTAGGAGTGCCGGAAAAGAATCGCCGTCTTCGCTGAAGGCAAATGTTTGCACTTCAGATTTGATCATTTCCAGGTAAAAAGGAGCGTGACATGACATGTGGTGTGCAAAATAAAAGTCAATTATTTCAGGAACACTTCAAATCCCTCAGCCATCACCCGGAGCTAAATGAAAGCACGACCAACTCCTGACCAGCGCACACTCCATCACTTCACTAAACTCCCAACCAACTCTGAACGAGCAAAGCGGATCAGTACATCTACAAAACCAGTCGTCTTGTAACATAATTTCTTTCTTTCTTATAGAAGACTTGTTCCTGACTTATAAAAGAATTTAGTTACTCGTGAAATTGGCTCCCTTTGTTTGTAATGATTATGAATCAAACATCGGTTTGAATCAAGAATCAATTCTGAATTGAATCGTCACCCCAAAAATCGGAATCGAATTTGTGAGTTGTTGTTCGATTCACATCCCTACTAATAAGTATATAATACATGGAATCAGCACGTTGTGATTGGTCTGCTATATTGGAAATAAAAAAGCGCATTATTCCGAGTGGATAGTGCTTGAATCAAAACGGCCAATGCTCAGTTTTTCATTAGGAGCAAGTGGTGAAATCACTTCATGCTTTAAAATGGAACAATAAACCATAAAAATTTCATTTTAGTTAGTTTTACTTGTGGTTCTCATAGTACATACTAAAACACCTTCAGGGAGCAAATTTTATGTTTGTTTATATATTCTATATTATAACTGAATGGTACCCAATCATCTTAAATACGATCCGTCTTAAAGAATATTCAGCTACATCCACCTTGCCTTTAGTGCATGATTGTTAAATATATGCAAACATACATTATTTTTGTAAACATTTAGTGAGCGAACTGCAAAGAGTCAACAAGATCATATCTATGCTGTTACAGTTCGAGCTATGTCTCACTCAGGTTTGAAATGGGCTCCAGCCTCCCCGCGACCATAGTAGGATTAAGCGCTTGTGAGTGAGTGAGGGAGTGTGTTTCTGTGGTAGATTTCATACGGCAAGCATTTCACAAAAAAGGATAAACGTGTTATTTCTGATATGGTGCCTATCAAGGCAGTTCCTGGAAAATCTTGAGGACAGAGAGAGCATTGTGGTTTCTCAGCAACAGGACAAGCTGCTTTTTGCTTTCTTATGAACTTTAAGTCAGTGAAAAAAGATGAGTTGGTTCAGGAAGCAATCCCTTTTGTAACTTTTGATAGTTGCTAATGATAACAGGAACTCATTCATTTCATGAACATTTCACAACATGAGTAACATGGCAGTAACATTATGCAGGGGAGGAATTTAGCAAAACTAAGCTATGGCCAACAGGGCTGGTGAAATTATGAAACTACTAGTCCTCCTTCATATGTATCAGTCAGGAACACTACATCCTCTTTTCCTATTGGGTTTGTCGGGTCACCAGCAGGATGACTTGCTAGCTAATTTCACTTGCCCTACAGATTTAAGACTCGACACAGGCCAGCGGACTAGTATTAATTTCCACCCCTGATTATGTCTCCTGTGCCCCTGAATAAATATAGGACTATACAGGGGAGCACCTGACACAGAGCACCAAAGAGCAGTACAGGGGGTTCCTCACACCCTCTTCTTCCAGACTTTATAACTCATCCCCTACACAACATCTTCACCTTTATTTAAATTATTCATCCTTTTTTTTTTTTTTGAAATATCACACATTAGATAACTGCCCTATTCTTGGGTAAATAATGGGTTTAATTAATTAATTTATTTAATTACTGCCTTGTGAAGAGTACTTCCCAAATTTATTAAGAGCAAATATTATGGCTCGAATGGCTATTTTTCTAAACGTACATTTTTTCCCATATTTTCATCAGGAAACAATAAAAACTTTCTTGTTCATGTCTATGTTGCGGTGCTGAATGTTCGTTTGCCTCCATTCTGAGTTCACTGTGCTCTGTGCGTTTGTGATGTTCCAGTAACTTTGGTTTGCAGGTTGCCACCTGCCATAAACCAACAACAAGAAAAGATTGCTTAACCCACCATAGTAAGAAGTTCTGTGGTTTGTGGTAATGATTTATAAATGATCTACAAAGAACTCAAAGCCATCATGTCCCAGAGCACCTACAGGACAAAACAACCACCTCGGCAAGTTCCTAAAAGTGCACTCACATGATACATGATCCAGCTTTCCCCCGATCATATTCCAAAGTTATTCGATTACATCAGAAGACACTATAATTTCAGGCAAAACTTTGGGGGAAGTAAAATATTTTGGACGCGTTGATAGATTTGGTGTTTTTATGTTATGTTTCTGCCCCGCGATGGCCTGGCGAGCTATCTAGGGTGTACTCTGCCCTCACCCAGAGTCGGCTAAGATGGGCTCCAGCTTCCCCGCTACCCTAATTAGGATTAGGCGCTTCAGAAAATGAATGAATTAATATTAGATGCATCAAAAAAGTACAAAAAAAACCTTAACCTGTTATATATATCGTCACCTCAGGAAATGCATTGAGTTACATACCAATTACAGGGATTAAATCAGAACAATCAACAGTAATGTCAGTATTACTTCAGAGGTAACAGTCTGGTTGTTCATTTCAGTAACATGTTATCCTATATAATCGAAAGGTGTCAGTGATAACATAGGGTGTTTTAAATGATTAAATCTAAATGTTCCAGTTTAAAATGGGTTATATGGGTATAGATTTTCAATCGAGGACACTTATGGATTAGTGGTGCTGTAATTGTGACATATTAAGATGTGTTTTGTGTTGAATAACTTCATTTGCACTCCTGAGTGCCTCCTAGTGAGGGTCAACTAGCACACAATTTTCAGAAATATAGAAACATTTGCTATTTATTTACAAATAGAAAGTAGCAAAAATCTCTGTACTCTGGTGTTTTTCCTCTGCATTTGTGCGTTTTTCAGAAGCACACTGACTCATTGCACCAGACGTTCAGTGAACTGTTGATTTACATGGTTCTTGCAGTTTTACATTCAATACTGGTGGTACTTTTCTACAAAATGCTTCTACATGGTGACATGTCTGGAATGGTCTGTGTGTGAGTCACACTTTAGCATGTCATTGTCCTTTCAAAATCCCATCCATTCATGAACAAGGGCTCATAGCGTTTTACTTAATAATCATATGCAGCATTCTTGACATCATATAAGCACCACAAGCTATCACTGACATAGTTCCAAATGGTTTTTGAAATTCCACCTAGTGATGTTTATGTAAGAGGTAACTGAATACACACAAGGTGGGAAAAAGTGTTTACTCTCCTGAACAATGCTGTTTATTAATTTAAATCACAATGATCATATTACATCAACTAATTCTTTTGCTTTGTTACTGTTCACAGGTATTAGCACTTGTGTACTTATCTTTTATTGGGTGTCTGATGTACTGGTATATTTTGTGAGCAGAAATTGCTTTTTAACTACTTACTCAAAGGTTGATGATTCATGATTTTTTTTTTGTTAGTATTATGAAATTTTACATTATTAGCCAGAAAGACTTCCTCTATAAGATAAGCAAAACAGGACAGCAATGTGAGGAATGTTATCGGTTAGTGTTTTTGGCACACTGTGGTGTTCTTTTTTTTTTTAAAAAAACCTTCCAAATCAGTTTCATTTTATGAATAACAATATTCCTGCAATAGCCTGGTGAGCTGTCCAGGGTGTACTCTGCCCTCGCCCAGAGTCAGCTGAGATAGATTCCAACCCCCCGCGACCACAATTAGGATTAAGCGCTCCAGAAAATTAATGAATGAATGAATTGATGAAGAGCTAAAATACTGTCGAAATGTCCAATACTGCTTTCATTTCCTACAGAACACAAAACTTGTAGCATACATGCAGTTCATGCCTCTGATCCAACAGTAACTGAATACTATCATGAATAGAAACCTTGCTGATGTGTTCTCCCACAGACTGTTTTGATTCAAGCAATTTTTAACAAAACCTTCTTCTAAGATTGAAACCTTATCGATTTCTCTAGCACGATTCTTGTCTCCTTTTTGTAGAACTTTGTCCATTGTATAAATGATTGAGAGGCGGCACGGTGGTGTAGTGGTTAGCACGTCTGCCTCACAGCAAGAAGGTCCTGGGTTCGATTCCCAGCTCGGGCGTTTCTGTGTGGAGTT
>JBCNYG010000006.1:26965386-26975673 GCA_039654305.1 Porochilus rendahli | reverse complement strand
GCCTTTGATAACCCAGTTAGCTGCACTGGGGGGACAGCAGTGACAACCCGCAGATAGTGGGGCTTGAACCCCCGACCGTGGGCTCAGTAATCCAGCACCTTAACCATCAGGCCACCACCTCCCCGAGCAGACTTTATGGAGTGGTTCGATTTTCCTGTCAGCAGTTCAAGGAATGGACCGAAATAAATGTGATGTTGCTTGATTTGTCGAAACAACACTGCAAAAATACAAGTGCATGAGCTGTTGTTTTTTTTTTTTTTTGGCAGATAAACTGCCCTTTTTTTTATATCTGGTCCACTTGGCATTGGACTATGTGCAATGTGGCACGTTACCTAAAATGTGCTTGGTACCCCCTGGTCTAAAAGCAGGGTGTGATTCATTACCGTATAAAGTTCTGGAGTTCCCACGCCTGCACCACTCTGTGAGGGAGATAGGAATCTTGCTCTCTGGAATACTCAGCATGCAGCTGTTGGGGAAAAGAGACAGCGCTATAGCACAGGTCTGAACAAATGCCTAGATACTTACCAAAACTCAACTACAAACTTACATGAGTAACGTAGACATGCACCATCAACCCACTGATATTCAGCAGTAATTTCCCAACAGCTTTACCCCCGAACCAGTCTCCATGATGGGCCTGACAGAAAGGAATACACTCTGATAGTCATGCAGCTCATGTTATCGACAAACACAAGATCTAGCACCCTGAAGGCCTGAAGGAAAACCTAAAAGTGGTGTCTCTACTTCTGACTTTTACAAAGTACTTAAATTCTAGACCAGGGGTGTCAAACTCATTTTCACTGATGGCCAAATAACTACATTTGAAGGTGATCAAGGGCCAAATAGTCACTGAACATCTGGGCAACCATGAAATCTACATAGCAAAATGATTCCTGATGTCCTCTTTTCCTTTATTCACTTTGCTTCTCTGACAATGCCTGACAGTGACAAGCTAGCATGCAATCTTTCATAAGTCAGAAATGACTAGCTGTTTACTTGAAATAAGCTGCCTCCACCTAGTGGAAGGATGATGAATTAGGTTTCATGGTAATGGCCAATGCAAGAAGGTCCTGGGTTCAAGTACCAGGTTCAGACGTTTCTGTGGGAAGTTTGCATGTTCTTCCTGTGCCTGTGTGGGTTTCCTCCAGGTACTCTGGTTTCCTCCACATTCCAAAGACATGCCAAAGACATGCACATTAACCCTCTGTTAACCAAGTCCCTTTCTAATTGTGTTAAAATTACTTCCCTAGGCAAAAATGTTGATTTTGTGCCAATATTTGGGGGAAAAAAAGTAAACAAAAATGTTTTTTTTTTTTTTAAACCCAGGCTGTTAACCCTTTCACGTCATGTAGCAGATACGCTACACTGGTTAATAGAGGGTTAGGCTAACTGCCTTTTTCAAATTGCCCCTAGGTATGAATTTGAGTGGTTGTGTGTTGCCCTCCAATGGTCTGTCGAGCTGTTCAGGGTGTACCCCGCCTTCACTCAGTGTTTGCGGAGATCATCATTGGTGCTAGAACTTGGACGATGTCAATTTAAAACTTTCCCTTACTAAAAAAATATTTTATTAATCACAATAATATGAAGACAAAACGCAGACTACGTTGTCCGCTGACAGCATTCCGTAACGCTATGCATTTGTCGTCTCTGTTATGCCGTAGCTCGGAAGTGTTCGGAATTTCACGTGGCGTGCATCCCTGAATCTTGAAACATGTTGGTGTTAGAAGTTAGTCTTTCAAAAGAAAAAATTAAAGAAATAGACAAACACATTAAACATAAATGGCTAGAGGATTGGATATATGGGTGAAAGTTCACAACATGGTGTCGTAAAGTAAACAACTGCCTGTCTGTTTGCTTTGCATGCCAAGATTCGGTATGGAAAGAATTCTCTTCTCATTATTATTATTATTATTGTTGGCATTTTTTGAGGGATGGTTAAATTAACTTGCAAATATAGCGTTATTGCCCTTTGATGATCATGTGACTTGGCAGCCATCTTTGGAATCACCACATGTTTTTATTGATTGAAGTTGGACTCATCTCTAGTTTTTTTATATTTTCACTTTCCTGTCCTCACTGTGTCCCATCAGTTACCCTCAAAGATGGGTTTTAAATTAATTATAGTCGATGCAGTGTATTGACATTTATGATTTACTATTAGAGACTATTTTTGCAATGTCATGCAGCCTTATTTAGTTAAATTGATTTCTTACTTCAGAGAAATCACATTATTTCGAACCACAGGTGAAAACCTGGGGACGTTTTCTGCCCCATCAGTTACCATCTTAGTCCTGGCTTTTCATGATAATGTTATTAACATTTTGAAATAATTTATATCCCATAAATTCATGTCTTTTTTTAATGCAGAAGAAAAGTCTAAATGTCCCACCAGGAATGTGCGTATTATTAATATTATTATTGAAATTATTATTATTAAAAATTATAATTTTTCTTGATGGAATACTATTCACTCATATATTGTTATAGTTGTATTTAATACCATACTACACTCATGTTGTGTTTGTTGGTACAGTTGTGTGAGGTGGGCGTTGTCTGTTAGTTATAAATTCTAAATGTCTGTGATACGGATTGATTACCCAACGTGGTGTATTTTTCCATTTGAATGTAGAAATGACTTGGGCTTATATGTCTTCATAAAATACAATGTAATCATTTTATAAGGTATTTATAAATCACATTATCTACACTTCAATGTTACTTTTCTGTAGCAGTTACAGTCTGTCCTGTTTTTCAAGCCATATTTCTTAGGCCCCTCATTTGGGATTGTTTTTATGATCCGTCCCAAATGAGGGACCTAAAAAATATGGCTTGAAAAACAGGACAGACTGTTTTCAAAATTAATTTATTAGGCCTGCTCTAGATTATCACTGTTATATGGTTTATGAAAGCATAACCTACATTTCAGACAACACTGCCCTTGTTAGCAGTAAATTATCAAAAGATATCTGGGGGTGTCCACCAGACCGCGGGTGGGAGATACCCGCACCCTCCTCCATACTGCTAAACGCCACGATGGCTCGCACGGCTTCTACGCAGCCTTCGCCTCTGGCTTTTTTTTCAGTCAATTTCTTTTTCACCTGCTAACACCCATCTGAGACAGGCTCCATACTCCCCACGACCCTAATAGACAGTTCAGTGAATGAATTAATGAATTAATGAATGAATAAATGAAATATTAAAAGCAGTGTTATCAAAAATCTCTGTCAAACTGGATTTTTATCTCCACCAAAAGGGGAGGTTATGAAATTTCGTATGTGTGTGTGTGTGTGTGTGTGTGAGAGAGAGTGTGAGATGATGATAACTCGAAAACCAAGGATTTTAAAGGATTTTTTTTTTCATCATAGAGGCGAAATACCCAGAATGCGCTGGGAGAAAAAAATACTGCGGTCAAACATAACTGCGGAGCAGGCCAAAAGCAGGCCTTCTAATTCTATCATGTGCTACTATAACCCATGTAAAGAAGATAATGCACTACCTTGGTGGAGGTCTGCACTCTGTGAGTGCTTTTGTAGTTTTGAAGTAAATCAGATTGACTGTACTCACCATGTAAGGATAACCATTTAAGGAGTATTTGTGGAGAAAGACATCATGGATTCTATGCCTGGAGAAGACCGCTAATCCACTCCCAAAAAATCCACTGAGAAACAGATTCAAAGCAAATTACTATCTGGTATAGACTAATATATACATAACTAGGGCTGTCCTCTGAAAGACCAGGATTCATATAATCAGTCAGAGACTCCTCAGTCAACTGAGAATTTTTCAGTCAAGCAGTGTTTTTTCTTTTGGTTTGTTTTATATTTATTTATAAAAACAGTATTAAACAGATGGAAGCTGACAGCAATGCACGGAAATAACATTTCTAGTTAAAATTATAAAGTTGGGGGGGGGGGTTGTATAGTTCTTCAGTTTCTGTTAGAAGGTTATATATACAAACATGAACGCTATGACAGTGTTAGACTTTCAATGATTAGTCTGCGTATCGACAGAGACGCAGAGTATTACTGTACTACAGTCACTGATCTTTATTATTATTAGTCTGTGGTTGGGGGCGGCACGGTGGTGTAGTGGTTAGCAAGAAGGGCCTGGGTTCGATTCCCAGCTCGGGCGTTTCTGTGTGGAGTTTGCATGTTCTCGCCCAGAGTCGGCTGAGATGGGCGCCAGCCTCCCCGCGACCCTAATTAGGAATAAGCGGTTTAGAAAATGAGTGAGTGAGAGTGAGTGAGTGAGAGTCTGTGGTTGAATGTCTGCAGACTGTTGTCCTTTTACCGGTAATTTATATCAACTTATTATTACTATTCCAGCTAACATTTTGGACGCTAATAAGGCAAAACTGTTGGGCCCCTCAAAGTGAATTTCACATATGTTATTGGCATACAGGCGTAGATTATTGCTATAAATTTTTTCATCAATCGTCATCACTAATTAGGAGATATTAACCAATTAATGACTTTTCTATGTAACTTTTTATCTCGGAAACTATTGGACTGATCGAAGTCAATATCACATACGTTGCTGAAAACTGGCATTATATCTGCAGACGAATTTTTAACCAAAAATGTTATTTCTAGTTCTTATTATTCCAGTTTTTGCACTTTTTATCAGACAAAATACATGTTTCAAAAATGCCTCTGTTGCTATGACTTTTATCACGGATCCGGATCACACATCTGGAATTATCTGGAAAACATCTGGATAAACGGGCATTTAGTTGATGTGCAGACGCAATTGTTCTTGGACAATTTGAATTCTAGTTTCTTTATACTCTTTTCACGGCGGCAGATTAACTGCACAACATACATCCTTAATAAAAAATAAAAAAAAATGTGTATATAAATATGTATTTATTTTCTGAAATCAACACCAGCTCAAAAATGTACACATGCCCACGTAGATTAATAATTCAGTGGTGCTGAAAGTTCCTGGGGTCTTTCTATGTGGAGTATTCATGTCTCCCCATGTTGGTGTGGGTTCCCAAGAAATGCACATTAGGTCAAATGACTACTCTAAATTACCCATATGTGTGTGAGAGTGAGGGGGAATTGTTGTATTTGTCAGTGGTAGCCTAGCAACAGTTTGGGGACCTGTTAAGGGTGCAACCCTGCCTCTCACCCAAAATCAGCCAAAATGGGATTGGCTCCAAATTCCGCCACCACTCGGACAGACAAGCGGTATAGGTAATGGCTGGTATAACAGTTATACCAAATAAATAAGACTATTTAATCATGAATATTATCTCTAACACAGCTTAAAATAATAACCTGCATAAACTGCATAACTGCAGTGTCTGGATCTTACCTTTTAAAATAATGCGAATGAGGATGTGTGTTCCCAAGCTTCGTTTTCAAGAAATTGAAGTCTTTTTCACTCCAAACCTATAACACAGATCTGGATTACAAGAAGCAAACTGTAATCTCATCCTCTTCTTCTTCTTCTTCCTTTTTTTTTTTTTGCTTAATCATAGTTTATTTCTCCTGAAAAATATAAACTTCCATCTTCCCACTTCCATCGATACAAATGTACTTGGTCAGCACTTTTCTCTACAACCACAAAATACGTGTCACAGCAGATGGGTTATAGTGTATATTTAAAAATGTAACACCGCAGAATGCTTCAGATTAATATCAGCACTTGGAAATCTGAGTGAATGAAAAATGGAGAATTATTAACACTCTAATCCTCTTAAATGAGGTGTTATCCTGGAATACTTCCACAGGCTTCTAGGCCTAAACACAATATATTACGAATTACTGAGTACATACTGCTTGCAACCTAGATAAGGTATTGAAAGTTCAAAGAGCATATGGAAATTTGATGAATGGAATTGTGGTATAAAGTCCTTTCAGTAGTACAGAGTGCAAACAATACTTTATTGTTGTGTAAATACAGATGGATGATGTTCCACTGCATTCGATCAGTATAACTGCTTTACAGTGTGGAGCCATCAAGCAATAAAAACACACTGCCATTCCAGCCATAACCATACTGTATACAGTGACGCATGAAATGTACAAAGACAAGATCACTTCTGAAAGATTTATACATAGATGTGCATAGAAGGCAAGTTGATGAAGATCCCTCACAGTAGTGCTCTGACTCACTTGGAAGTTTCTCTGCAACATCAGTTTCTTTACGACGGGGAATATTTTCAACAGTCCGAAGACACCCGTTAGAGAGCCCGGGCTGACCTGAGAGGGATTCTGTTGATTTCTTGCCTTTGCTGGTAAATTGTATAAATCACTCTGTTGACTGAGGAAAAGAAATCCCAAGGTTTTGTGCAATCTGATGCTGGTTAAGTCCACCCTCACATAGCTAGTTACTATAAAAAATCTAAAATAAAATGGTGCGTGTCTTCTTATTTCTCCACACTGCTTCTGTCTCTTACTTATACTTGTCCATTTTTGGCTTTGTAGGCAAGCATTAATGTTTTGAATCTAATGCGAACAGCTACAGGAATCCAATGGAGAGAGTGTAGCAGTGGAGCTTTTAGATATTTGGTTTATTTTTACAGGTGAATTTAGGACTTAGTGGTGCTGAATATAAATGTCTATTTGGTAAAAGTCTGTTGTTTGATCTTTCTTTCTTAAATTTATCTTAAATTGCTTCTTTTTAAATTATCTTTCTTTTCTAATTTTTCTTCTTTCTTACTATCTCTTTTTCCTTATTAATTTATTTCCTCAACTCTTTCTTTCCTTCTTTCTGGGTATTTTTTATCTTTTTTATTTCCTTAATTTTTCTTTACTAATTGTCCCTTTTTCCACCCTTCCTTATTTTCTTTCTTCCTCCCTTCTTTCTTTCCCTTTTTTCTTTTCTTCCATTCCAGATTTTCCTTTTCTTTATTTTCCATTCTCATCCTTCTTTCCTTTCTTTCTTCTTTCTTTCCTTCCCTTCCTCCCAAGGATAAAATAAATGTTAGCACATTCTTCCTCCAAAACCCATGAAGCCAGCCAACTGCTTCTTCTTTACAAACTGCTGTTCCTGCTACCTCACAGGGCAACTGGACACATTGCGAGGAAAGCGATATCTACCCGCTTACATATTCTTCACCTCACAGAGACCTACAACTGGTTGGTTCTGCAGTGAGTGACAGGGAGAGAGTAATGCAATCCCTCCCACCCAGAGCGCATAGGCAATTTTGCCCTCTTAAAGGAATGGCTGTGTCATCAAAAGAATTAATTCTTGCAATTTCAGTGATAGAGCGAATGTTGGGTCGTGCAGGATCTGGTTTGTCTTTTTCTGTACAGACCCTGAGTGGCGGCCATATTGGGTCACGAGCTGTACACTTCTGTAAACACATGGGATCTGAGAAACTGTACTGTCAGAAAGTCATGATATCTTTAAAAGTGCCTGCTTAAGTTCCCGCCCTGGCTTCTTATGATGTCTAGCATCATTTGGTTTAGCTGCAAACAAAAATTTATTATGTTTTTTTACACTACTGGTGAGTAAATTTAGCCAATCTATCATTGTGATTCACCATTTGTGATTTGTATTTGTGATTGAGGATACCGATTTATTCTGAAATACAATCACTTTTAAATTACTTTAAAAACTTAACTTGCCATTCTCCCAAACTCTCTGCATTAAAGCATTAAAACCACTAATCTCTTTTGGGATGTGTTGAATGTCAGTGAATTTTGATACCATCATAATAAGATCTTACTTGGAAAAACAACAACAAAACAACCAGTTATTACATCATAATATTTATATCATATCAGATATAATGAGGTGAGTGGCCACCACAGTTTGTCTGGCTGTCTGTTAGAATCAAGGACAATACACACACACACACACACACACACACACACACACACACACACACACACACGTGCGCGCGTGCATCTAATCTGATAGTTCATTTACCGTTGTAGTTGCTCACATTTGGTTTGCAAACATATTCACCCCCTTGGCATTTTTTCTATTTTGTTGACATACAAGCCACTAATTGATCAATCACCACTAATCAAGAGGCTCCACCAAGCAAGTGACAGCATGTAGACAAAGTAGCTCTCCATACAGGTCAGGGACAAAGTTGTGGAAAAAAAATGTCAGTTTTTTACAAAAAAAAATTAAGAAACCACATTTAGAATTTGCCAAAAGGTGTGTCGGAGAGACTCCCAAACAAATGGAAAAAGGTCCACTGATCAGAAGAATTGTGGTGGCAGTATCATGCTGTGGGGATATTTTTCATCGTCAGGAATTGGGAAACTAGTCCGATTGAGGGAACACGCTGAAAACACAGTTTTTCAAATTGTCGTGATTCACAAAGAGCAACTGATAGTCCTGAACGGTGAATTGGAAATGCGAGCACAGTAAACAAACTAGGAAGTGAAACCACACGTAAGCAGTGCATGGACATTTCTCACACAAAATAAGTTCATCATTCAGAATTTTATCACCCAAATTTTTGTTTGTACATCTGCTTGAATATCTTGTGAACAGTATGCCTACCTTTGGTTGTGAAACCAATATGGCATCTGGACATTGGTATAGCGAATACTGTCATTTGGAAACCGTGTGTATGTGTGTGTGTGTGTGTGTGTGTGTATGTGTCTCACCTCCTGCAGTAATATGATGTCATGCTGCTCCTTTGTTAGCAGATCTCCGATCATGGCATATCGTTGCGCACAGTGCTTGCTAAGGTAGCGAATTCCCCTAAAACCACAAACACACTCACATAATCAAAATATTATACCCCATATAACGCTAATGATTTACTGTGTGTGCATGATATCCAGTGCTAATCTAATCAGAAACAAGGAGGAAGCAACATGACTGAACAGGGTAAAATGTCATGGTACACTGTTCTATATCACCATAGCTCACATTTCTAGCAGAGTACTGTGATAAACCTGATAGTGGCTTGGTTTAAATTATTCAGTATTTACTCTACAAGCCGTCTGACTTGAGAGACAGAAATGTGGAGCTGATTAAATTCTCTTTGTCACTTTTTGTCCTTTAAGCAGCTTAGTTGAGATTACTTTGGGATTTTCCTGGTCACAACTGAAAGCAGCAATGTAAGGTATATTTGTGCATGTGCTCACCAGCAGTTGAGAGAGAAGATACGTAGTCTTACAGGCATGCTGACTGTCACAGAATTGTAAGAGAAGTGTGATCTCCTCAGCAGTAAGCACTACATCAGCAGAGAAAGAGAAAAGTCAGCAAAAAAAAAATGCATGTTTAGTTACGTCACGTTACATAAAATCTGAACGATTGCAGATATGTTCATGAGCTATGTGATGAGTGGAAACAATAGGAGCTGCAGTAAAAATGTACTCCGAGAGTGTAGACCTCCACCAAGGTAGTGCAATCGCTTTTGTACATGGAACGATGTGTGTTTTTAATGCCCACATTCTTGTTGTTTTTAGTTCTGGGTCTTTATACTTTCTTATTTTCTCTGCTGTTTTTGTTGAGACATTGCTCTCAGATGTTACTGCAATATCAATTAATAGACTTTGTTTTCATTCCTGTCTTTAATTATGTTTTGTGGCTTATCTGTACGAATGTGCCTGTCTATTTAAATTTGCATGTCCCATCTCAGGCTTGTGCTCGGACCATTCCCCAGGCACCTTGATGCCATGCTTCTTACAGATGTTCCAGTGGACATATGCTGCAAGCTTACTGTGTCTCCCAGTCTACTGTTGGCTAGTGCCATGCAACCCGTTATGATATGATAGTGATGATGATGATGATCATCATCATCCTTTTCTTCTTCTTCCACTTGATCTGGGGTAGGGTCACAGGGGCAGCTGCATAAGCCGTGAGGTCCAGACATCCCTTTCCCCAGCCACTTCCTCCAGCTCTTCTGGGGGGACACTGAGACAGTCTGGGATAAGCCGAGACATAGTCCCTCCAGCATGTTCTGGGTCGATTATTATTATTATTATTATTATTATTATTATTATTATTAAATAGTTATCAGACTGATCCATCAGAAATACTTTTTCCACACAATTATTTACAAATATTTAACACTACGCTACTAAAGAAGCAATATGTATACGTTCTCCCCGTGCTTGCATAGGTTTCCTTTGAGTACTCTGGCTTCCTCCTGTTGGCTGAGATAGGCTCCAACCTTCCCACTACCGTAATAAGATTAAGCAGTTCAGCAAAGGAGTAAGGGATAGAGTGATATTCAGTTAAAGAAAGAAGTGGAAGGTATATGTGGGTAGTCAGTTAAAGAAACAGCTGGAAGGTATATGTGGGTAGTCAGTTAAAGAAACAGCTGGAAGGTATATGTGGGTAGTCAGTTAAAGAAACAGCTGG
>JBCNYG010000006.1:26938622-26954819 GCA_039654305.1 Porochilus rendahli | reverse complement strand
CATGGTGGAAATATAAAAAAATTATAAATTGTGTACAAACCTTCAAGCACCAATGTAGCCATCATTTAATTTTTCAGCGAGTTGGTCAGAAGCCTACTGAAAGCCCATTAATGGCATTTCATCTTAATTATAATAGCATTTTTACACGGAATGAGTGAATAATTGATTCCACTGCAATCTCGTAACCCAGCTACGATATATTGATACGATAAATACTCGAATTTGAGGCCACAGCAGAGACCAAAGTAGAAAAATACAGTTTTATGAAGCCAGGATTTCATCACACAAGTGTCCCAAGGGGAGCCAAGACATTTTATTGGTATTGCTGTATTGGTATTTTTGTTTAGATAATATTGTACAAAACCCTCACATTGTATACAACATAAATGACTTCAATGCACATTTGGTAACCGAGGTCACAGTGAACCGTTACTGGGTACTGAGGGGGGAAAGAAAACTCCAACACCATTTAGATTATTATATAAAATCTCAACAGTAACACACAATTTTCAATTGATGCAAACAGCATTAACTGAAAGTCAAAGAGCAAACAAAAAATTAATAATTAATAATAATAATAATAATAATAATTAAAAAAACAAAACAAAAAAAAACAGGAGCCTGTAAAAAGTACACTTGAGGAAGCTGTCGTTTAAGTTCTCAGACACCACCATTTATATGCAAAGGCTGTACCAATCCAGTGACGGCTTGAGACAACTTAAGCCTGCCACTGTGCGTTTACCACAAAGTACCTTTGAACATGGATGGGAACAGTGAATGGATTTCCGGACAAATTTCGTTCCCTAATTATTTGTTCGATCTTGAAAAGCTTATGCAAAACCCTTCACGAGGAATTAAATTAACATATATTCTCAGCACAAGAAAGCCTTGCAGCTGCGTATTTGATTGTTGTGCCCCTTTTCTGTTGCACTGAAAGCAGCACATTATGCTGGAAGACAAATTTTGAACATTTGGTGTCGGTTCAGTTTCAAAACAGTACAATACTTTCCAGGCATAATTCCATTTTTATAAGGAGCGAACAATATAGTACCCTACGAAATGATATGGCAAAGGTGAAAAGACGTAATTCAATGATAACTTTCGGATTAAAATACATTAAGCGGTTTGTGTTTACTTAGGAGTCGCCAGTATTCTCCATAAAGTAAAAAGGTGAAGCAAAATTACGAGTATGGCACAAGGGCTTATGAGAAAGAAATCAATCTCATAGTACGTAGGCAGAGTCTTGTAAATCCGAATCTCCTTAGTATCTCATGGAGCGGCGAATGCTGACGATCGTAGCGGAATGTGGGTATCGTCAGGGTTCGAAAAACCTTGTTAAACAGTTAGCAAAAACGATTTTTAGGGTTTCAGACAGGTTCAAAATTTCTTTACGAATTAATTTTACCGCAGACAGTTGCAAACGTTTGTAAAACACTTGTAAGCGTTTGCAAACGGCTGTAGCGCGGATCGCTAAAGTTCTTTTTGGGTGCCAAAATACGACCGAGCGAAACCAGAGAGAACCAGGAAGTGTTATTAGTGTCCTCAACCTCACCAGACATTACAGGAGGATTCTGAAAGCTCTGCTCTCGAGAAGAGGCTACACCAGGTAAAGCTGAGACATCCATACGTTTGGAAAGTGGTGATTTTGGAGGGTTTGCTCACCATTTTTATAGGGTTGGGCTCAACAATAGGGGTAAGGGTGACTCACTTCCAAGATTCACCTCACATTTGCCTGGTATTTCACTGGGATTTAGCAAAAGGTTCCAAACAATCAAAAGCATTCTTGTTGCTAATCATCAGTACACCTCACTAATGATGGGTAAAACCCTGTTTCTCGACCAACATTTGTCGGAAAAGGCGTCGGATCCAAAAATCGCAAAGATTGTCAGCATTCGCCACTCCAAGGATCCAAAAGCACCAGAGAATATAATAAAAAAAGGCAGGACTTTCCATTGTCAAAAAATAACAACAAAAAACAAAACAACAAAACATCTGAATCAGGGGCAAAGTACCATTACCATCACAGAATGACTCCGAGGCGGCCATCTTTGTTTTCCAAAGATAATTGAACGCAAACCACATCTACATGCTGACGATGAGCTCATCCGCTTATATAACCTTTTTAGTACAATGTGCCGTAATCCATTAGTAACAAGACCATTCAAATATTTAATCATGCTTCAATGAATTCATTACATCTGAACAAAGATCTGAAGTGATATCTGATTAAAAGAATAAAATGCTCAATCATACTCTAGTATCAAAACCCTAGCAAAGATTTGTACTTTTTTTTGTATTTATGTCAAGAGGTAGTCGAAAGGCACTTCAGAATGTCACCCACACTGAGTTCTTTGGACAGAGGCACTTGCAATGTTCACTGACATGGATAATGGGCAGGTACACCTTCTTCCTGACACCTCCTAATTAGGAAAAGGACAGGTTAATGTCAAAGGGTCGCAGTTCCTCACTCTCTACACGGGCAGGAGAAAACGTGTTGTATATTAACACTGCGTACTACCACACTCGCTCACTCACTGCTTGATCCATTCAGGGTATTGGGGAGGCCGGGGCCTATCTCAGCCGACACTGGGTGAAGGCAGGGTACACCCTGGACGGCTCGCCAGTCCATCGCAGGGACAAAATTCCCACGACCGTTCGCACTCACAATCACACCTAGGGGCAATACGGAACAGCCAATTAGCCTAATGTGCTTTGAATTAAAGGAGGAGACCGGAGAACCCAGAGGAAACGCATGCAAGCACAGGGAGAACATGCAAACTCCACACAGACACACCCTCGCTGGCCCAAGACCTTTTTGCGATGTGGTGAACGTGCCAACCACTATGCTGCCCCATGCTACGACGTCTGATACAAATTCTGCATCAGACTGTTTATATTTTACTTAAAACAGTACTGGATGGCCTTAGCTCCCGGTTTTTATGATTAAACATCAATTTATTGCCTAATAGTAATCCCATGTAGGAGAAACAGTCGCTTGTCCTTACTTCCAAATTGTACAGTGTACCTCAGGACACACATTGTCTTGCTAAAACCTTCCCTTCCTGCCAACGTGTTCAACATTCATAATCCCTCAATAAAACAGAAAGAGCAAAAATACCATTTAGAATTCATATGCAATAAAACCTGTGAGACCCACTTTGTTTTTAAGGCATTTAAATATGTATAAAAAAAACAGAGTGTCCTTTAAAAGAGCAATACTACATTTCGAATTTCCATTTGTTCATGGCTGTCTACTCGAGCCTCCATCCACATTTGCTCGGATCGGCACGGAAACGAAAGAAACGCCCCCGTCCTTGGCTACATGCTGGTGTATTACTCTGACGTCCGGACAGAAAGACACAATGTCCATAGGCAAAACCCGTTCTGGCAGAGTGGCTAGTCTTTAATGAGACGATAGACGTGGTACTGTGCCCCGTGTTCGCTTGTCGACACTTCGAATACAAATGCTATGCAAAGCAGAGTTTCCTGTGTTTCCCTGTTAGTCACCACCTGAAAAGAAAAAAAGAAAAAAAAAAAGAAATCATGACCTCATAATGCCGGTCAGAAACGGACAAAACTATAAAATTACTAGCACGCTTATTGCACGTGATGTGCGTATGAATACATCAGCGATAGCACCGTCGGTACAGTCTAACCTGTAAAATGGTGAAGTTTTCCAAAACGCTGTTCATCATGTACTTCTCAGGCAGGTGCTTGAGCTTGTGGATGAAGTTGATCATGTATTCACACATGGGTGAGCGGTGGATCCTGTACACACACTTTCCTCCTTCCACTCTTGCATACTCCGTCTGTCAATCAAAACACATATACAAGCAACGGTCAGGTAGAACAGATGTAATCCCATGACAGGCATTTACATAAATAAATGTAAAAAAAGACAAAAAGAAAGAAAGGCAGAAAGAAAGAACAAAAGAAAGACAAAGAAAGACAAAGAAGGAAAGAAAGACAGAAAGAAAGACAAAGAAGGAAAGAAAGAAAGACAGAAAGAAAGACAAGGAAAGAAAGACAGAAAGAAGGAAAGAAAGACAGAAAGAAGGAAAGAAAGACAGAAAGAACAAAAGACAAAGAAGGAAAGAAAGACAGAAATGAAAAAAGAAAGAAAGACAGAAAGAAAGAAAGACAAAGAAAGAAAGACAGAAAGAAAGAAAGAAAGACAAAGAAAAAGACAGAAAGACAGAAAGAAAGAACAAAATAAAGATAGACAGAAAGAAAGACATAGAAAGACAGAAAGAAAGACAAAAAGACAAAGACCAAAAGAAAAAGAAAGAAAGAAAGAAAGAAATAAAGAAAGAAAGAAAAAGAAAGAAAGAAAGAAAAAGAAAGAAAGAAAGAACGAAAGAAAGAAAGAAAGAAAGAACGAACGAAAGAAAGAAAGAACAAAAGAAAGAACAAAAGAAAGACAGAACAAAAGAAAGACAAAGAAGGAAAGAAAGACAGAAATGAAAAAAGAAAGAAAG
Source organism: Porochilus rendahli (assembly GCA_039654305.1). NCBI lineage: Eukaryota > Metazoa > Chordata > Actinopteri > Siluriformes > Plotosidae > Porochilus > Porochilus rendahli. The sequence goes on along the minus strand of JBCNYG010000006.1, from coordinate 26,950,341 downwards.
AAAGACAAGGAAAGAAAGACAGAAAGAAAAAACAAAATAAAGACAGACAGAAAGAAAGACATAGAAAGACAGAAAGGATGAAAGAGACAAAGAAAGACAGAAAGGATGAAAGAAAGAAAGAACAAAGACAGACAGAAAGAAAGAACAAAATAAAGACAGACAGAAAAAAAGGACAAAATGAAGACAGACAGAAAAAAAGGACAAAATGAAGACAGAAAGAAAGACAGACAGACAGAAAGAAAGACAAAAAGACAAAGACCAAAAGAAAAAAAGAGAAAGAAAGAAAGAAAGAACGAAAGAAAGAAAGAAAGAAAGAAAGAAAGAAAGAAAGAAAGAAAGAAAGAAAGAAGTGACTAGCAAATGCAGTAAAAATGCTGGAGACAGTGACTCATCGCCATCTGCTGGACCAAACCAGTTGATTATTCCATATCAACATCTACTGTAGATCCTGATAAACATTCCATGGTGGCCTGTAATCACACATCACTCAAACTAAAAAAGCTCACCTCTACTTTCTCTACCACCTGCTTGCCAAACGAGCAGACCTTCGTGGAGACGGTGATGGTCATATTCTCAGTGCTGCAGTACTGACTGCTGACGCCATAAAAAGAACCAGGTCCGTCCTGCATATCGCTGCTATTCAGATCCGCCTGAATCCGAAAAGCAGAACCGAACAGAACCTTCGCTTAATATCCACCCGTTAATTATCATTAATACTGTACAGCAAAGATGCCTTACAATTACATAGACATACAATTACATATAATTAAATTCAATGTACGGGTGGTACAGCGGCGTAGTGCTTAGCACGTCCACCTCACAGCAAGAAGCTCCAGGGTTCAAGTCCCGGGCTTGGTGAGAGCGTTTCTGTGTGGATTTTGCCTGCTCTCACCATGATCGTGTGGGTTTCCTCTAGGTACTCTGGTTTCCTCCTCCAGTCAAGAGACATGCACATTACTCTAACTGGCTGGTCCATATTACCCTAGGTGTGGTTGTGTGTGTGGTGGACCTGCGATGGTCTGGCGAGCTGTTCGAGGTGTGCCTTTCCTTTGCGAGTTTTTATAAAGGAGATAAAAATGTAAGTCGCTCTGAATAAGGGCATCTGTTTAAACACAGTAGAGTCGCACCAGGTAGATCCGCAGGTAGTTTTACAAGGTAATGGGGATCGTGAGTGACGCAGTGACACGGCGTGCGAACATCATCCTGGAGTTCACCGTGTTCGAATCCAGCCATCCGTGACCGGGAGCCAGTTGGAGCTAATTGGACGAGCTCTCTTGGGAGGGAGGGATGGCATACGTTCCTGTCACTCACAGTTATCACCAGCCAATCATGGGCGTCCGTGAGCTCATTTGTATGAGGGGACAGAAAGCGTTTTACCCCCGAATACGCACGCTTGTAAAGACACGGGTGGCTGCATGTCAGACAGGGGGCATGTGCATGCTTACACCCCTCCCTGGTTGGTGGTGGTCATGTGATAGGGATGGTACGTTTTACTAAGCATCTTGCAGAACCAGCTACAGTTCTCCTGAGGATTTAGACTCTCACACTTGCTTCTTTTTTTGCATGCGAAGCCCGGCAGCCTTCATTACGTTTCTGGACAATGCACAAATCCATTTGCTGAGATGCTAAATCCTACTACGGATCGCTGGGAGGCTGGAGCCTATCTCAGCCATCTCTGGATGAAGGTGGGGTACACCCTGGACAGTCTACAAGGCCATTGTAGGGCCAACACTCAAACCACCATTCACACCCACACTCACATCTAGGAACAGCCAAGTAGCCTAATGTGTATGTCTTTGGACTGTGGGAGGAAACCGGTGTGCCCGGAGGAAACCTGCGCAAGATTTAACATGCAAGCTGCACAAAGAAATGCCTTCGCCGAGCCGGGACTTGAAGCCAGGACGTTCTATCTGTAAGGTGGATGTGCTATGCACGACGCCTCGGTGCCTAGTCATACAATAAAACTCTACAGTAAAGTTTATACCGAAACATACGGCGCCTAAAACCTTTGCACAGTACCGTGTACCTACCCAGAATTTGACGAGGAAAAAGGCATTCTGTGGGCCCTTTTCATACAGCTCTTTCAGCCCTCCCTTCTTCTCTGGGAATTTGTCATAGATCTGCCGGATATCCACCGCCTCTAGTAAAGGATCGCTGTATGATGGGTTGGTCTGACCGATGTGCACAAACAAATGTTTGCTGTACTGTAAAAAGGAAACCAAAGCACTAAATATGACTGGTGTTATCCGTATATGAATGACATCACAACCTAATGAATCGTAAAAATGTATTTCTTACTGTCAGTTCAATTATTCGTACACTTAACTATAAAATAATATGGAAATATCCTATACTAAACTATAAAAGTTTTTTTTTATTATAATAGGGGCAACTTTAATAAATAAACTTTAAAACTTTCAGTACTGAGTATTGGGGTGACTCTCAGCCCACCTTTCCTTATAAGACCCGAGACTCTTTGTTTCAAATGACATATACATGATGTCACTCACAGTATCCTGGTCTCTGGGGACCTCCATGAAGGCAGAGTATTCAAGCATGCGCAGTTTGGCGGAGGCGATAGTGCGGTCCTGCCACACAGGTACAGCGGTAGCTGCTGGCGGCAGAGGGGGTGCCAAAGGCTCATATGCTGGACACCGAATACAGCAGAGCACCGGTCAAACACAATATAAACCTGACATGCTCACACACAGCCACTGACCTGAAGCAAAAGGTCTACCTGATATGGGAGGTGGAACAGGTCCAGATAGGTTTGTGTATGTATGTGCAAAAGGCTTGATGCTGTAACAATAACAGTGTTGTATTATTAGACATTTTAAACATCTGGATTGGTATAGCATAGTTATTTTACTACTGCTAGCCCATTTTGTCATCACGTGCAATGAATAATTTAAATTTGCACTAATTACACACGATTGTTTTTTTTTTTTAATGAAACTCACTCCTGAGAGGGTCCAGGTTGTCCTGGGATTGGAGTCGGCCAAAACTATAAAACAGAATTTAACAAAAATTTAAAAAGCAGCAAAATTAAAATACTACACAGATGTTTTAGCCTGGGGCCAAAGTGGGACTACTGACCCGAGGGGGAGGTGCATAAGGTGGCTGGGGCAGTGGAGGAAGCTGGCTCTTGATCAGATTTGGAGACACTATCTGGGCTGAGGACAGCGACGCCATATTCTGAAGAGCCTTGTCTTTGGATGCTTGATCCTGAGGATAAATAAAACACCCCATTTAGACTAGTGTTCCACATTCTATACACAAACCAAAAACTTTGATATCCAGTAAAATAAAATGAAATTAAATAATGCTTTTCATTATACAGGGCTTGGAACAAGTTCTGTCCACATCCCATAACGTAAAAGTATAAGAAAACATCAACAAATGCAATTTCAGCTAGAAGTGCCAGAGAAGGAAATCAGAGAGCACACAGGTATCAAAACGCTAGGCCACACACACACACATACACACATACACACCCCATGTACACTGCCCGGTTGTATTTGGTCTTAAATAAGCACATGCCTACTAAAGAGCCTTTGATTTGATGACTCTTGCCGTGATTATGTTTCAGTGGGCAACGGTTCATTTAACCCTGACTGATGCAGTGAGTAGCTTCTAATTTTATTAAACAACCATTTAGGTGATTTAAGAACTGTCAAAAGCATTTATATTCCCGGAAAAGACAACGCTGAACAACTTCTTGGAAAAAAGAATAAGAATAAAAAAAAAACAGATAGTAGAACTTCGGGCTGTGATTAAAAGTGAAAGGAAGAGCGTTTCTTCAGGCACAGTGTGATGAGAACTTCCAGGACTTGGATTAAGCCGCTGTGTGGCCAGAACAAACAACTTGTTGGTTAGAATAACCAGCAAAAAAAAAAGGCACGGGACTGCCAGGAAGCATAAAGATTGGACTCAAAAGAGCAATGGAAAAAGGTCATGTGATCTGACACGTGATGGGCGAGTCAGGGTGAGAAGGAAAGCGAATGAAGAGATGTGCCCATCAAGCATACTGGCGCTTTTTTTGACCAGGTTCTCACATGGGTTTGTTGGAATTAGTCAGGTCAAGGCTCAACAGCAACAGTTAAGTCATTACCTACATGAATGACCAGGGTATCCCATGAATGGGATACAAATCAGGATCAGATTGCTTCAGGGAACATGAAAAAGATTTTTTACATGTGAATTGGCCACCATTGACCTGCCCGTTACCACACCGGAAGTCTTTGGGATGTGCCGAAAAATTTTTACAGTGTTTCTCGGGCAGCACGGTGGCGTGTTGGTTAGGATTTCTCCCTCACAGCAGGGAGATCCTGGGTTCGTGTCCTGGTCTTGGCGAGGGCGTTTCTGTGTGGAGTTTGCATGTTCTCCTCGTTCTTTTGCAGGTTTTCTCGAGGTTCCGTCCCACAGTCCAAAGGCATGCACACTAGGCTAACCAAATTGTCCAAATTGCCCCCAGGCGTGAGTGCCAATGGTAGTGTGTTTGTTGATTAGACAGTTCAGAAAAATTACTGCAACTCTGCATGAAAACACGTTGTGACACTGCATAAGGTTTTCGAAACAACGCCGCAGGGTACTCGCACCGTAAGCTAAAGGTCGTCCAACATAATAATAAAGTGTGTAGATAAGCTGTCCATGAACAAAATACAAACAGTAAACGAAATATTGGTTGTACTCTGTTTGATTTACACAGCTTCCTGTGGAACTTTTCTGGAACTGCGGTTGCAAAAAACTTTGGGAACAATTCTTGCTCATTACAATTTTGACTGGTTTTGTTCTAAAATAATGCAGATGAATAATCATTAAAAGCTTAATCTTGCTAACACATTCACGTCCATTATGCGTGAATGTATATTTTGATCGCAACGGTACACATGACCACACACGTGCATGCACGCACACATCCACACACACACACACACACACACACACACACACACACACACACACACACACACACACACACACACGTATTAACTAACTCAATTTGTTTATTGTGCTCCTCTGGTTTTCCCTGATAGCAGAAAGAGGCGACAGGCAAAAGCAATTAGGAGACGTGATCAACAGATCAGCTCCTAAGCAAAGAACGTGACATTACGAGATAATATTAAGTCCAAATTTACAATAATTATAAATAAATAATGATAATAATCTAGCCTGTCTTAATTTATACCTAGTAAACCAGTCCCAAATCAACCTGCCTTAACAAATATTTTACTGTCGACACATTTGGGGCATGCATGCAAGAACATCAACTTTTTGTTTACAAAATATGCACAACATAATACAAAAAAATTCCACATGTACTGCAATACAGGTTTAGCGTACTGGTTTCTTGCTATCTCAAGGTCCACCTGACCGTAGCTGATAATTTCTTATTTATTCCACAGAAATCGTATGCATCACTATGAGTACACAAGTCATGAGACATAAGTAAGCTGAAGCAGGGAATACATGGAGACACAATGTCCAGCTACTGTAAAGACACATCAAAGCTCAGAAACTGTATGCATTTAGAAGGGTGAAGCTATGGAGAGCAGAAGAGCAGTGCTGGGCATTAGGAGTGCTGTGCGGCGTGTGATAAAGCCAAGAAAAATGCACAAATATCCAAATCCACACTTACCAAGTTCATGGCCTGAATCAAAGAAAAGAGAGACCGTTAGTACAATATCCAGAGGAGCTATGTTTAGTGTGTCTATCTCTCAGATATAATGAGATGTGCCTCTAATCATATGTGAGAGATGTCTGCTAAACATCTATTTCCCAGCACAGAGACAGAAACAATCATTTGGAACGCGACAGAATGTTCATAGAAATTCTAGAAAGGAAAAAAAAAAAAGGCTCTTCTACAGAAGGTTGTGTTGGAACTACTTGAGCGAAATCAGGCTCAACATTTTTCAATATCATTTAAAACTTTGTAGCTTTTAAATGCAATGTACAGACAATTTAAGCAGACAGGAATGCACTTTGGAAGAAAAGTAGATTAATAAGCAATACAATTAGTATAAAGTCAGATGAAGGTGACCACGTTTAACTGCAGGGGAATAAATACTGATCCGTACAGCTGGAGAGCTAATGAGCAAGCTAATATGCATTCATGGAGAATCACACAACATAGCGTCCTGTGAAATCTCGATTCAGGTCTACTTAACAAGCTAAATCCAAAGCATCACGGCTATGCTGTAACATATTCCTTTTGTAGCTGGTAAACTGTTCTTGGGGTTGACGGTGTCATTAACCATCTGTTATACATAACAGAACACGGTAACTGTGAGGCAAAAAACTTCATTTTTAAAAAAATCCGGGTATTACCCCTCAGCAATACACCACATTATAAAAGGAATGCCCAGTCCCAAGATGGACACCAAAAATGGTAATGATTGGTGACTGATTTTACAGTTAAATGCATGGTTGCAGCTACGGTGGACATATTGGACCGTGACAAAAAGCAACAGCCTTGTGTAGTTAGCCAGTCGCAACATACACATGTAAAAATGCTGATGATCATTAATGGTGTTTTTGAGTTAGTGCGCAGAACACAAATTCAAGATGGCAGCTGTGACGGCCATATTGGATATCGGACCTCGACAAAAATCAACAGGCTCGTGTCGTTAGCCAGTCGCAACATCCACACCAAAAATGGTGATAATACGGCGGCCATATTGGACAGCGGTGAAAACCAATAGGCTTGTGTAGCTGCACAGCTTCTACAGTCAATCAAAAAAATTGATGATCGGGGATGCCGTCTTTGAGCGCACAGGACATAAATTCAAGATGGCGACTTTGGTGGCTATATCGGACATCAAACAGGGACAAAAAATTGGTAGGCTTGTAAAGTTAGCCAGGCCCAACATCCATACAAAATACAGTAATAATCCATGATGGCATTTTGAAATAGAATGTATAGTCAAGACGCCATTTGTGGCAGCCATATTGGATATCGAACTGTGACGAAAATCAACAGGCTTGTGTAGATAGCCAGTCACAACATCCACACAAAAAAACGGTGGTGATTTGTCACTGCATTTTTGACTGCAGAATGCAAACTCAAGATAGCTGCTGCGTCAGCCATAACGGATATTGGACTGCATCCACATTAAAAATGGTTACGATCGGTGATGGCGTTTTTGAGTGGACTGGCAAGCTGACATCCCGCACGTCCACAGTAACCCTTATGCCCACTGGGCTAAGGGGTATAAATTACCTGTCTGGATTGTGCTGCGAGAGTTCAGCATGTGGTCAGGGTGAAAGGGTGGATGAACATAGGGGCTCTGAGTGAAAGGAGGGCAAGTGTTAAAGGTTAAAGAAACAGGGAGCCTCAGGACGGACTCCAGCCAAAGAGCACAAAGTCATCATGCACTTTTAGCCTGAACTGCTACAAAGCAAGAGAGTGCTGAGCACTAAACCCCACTCACGTCAGTCCAAACGCCATCTAACACAGGCAGCCTTTGTTTTTGTTTTTTTAAAGGACGTTCACTGGGTTCTTCTTTAGGGTTTGGCACCATGGAATACTCGGTCCCATAAGGTAACGCTGTCTCCGATTTGTTAGTGCAAAGCCAAATGCTGCAAAGCCCCGCCTCGCCTGCAAGAAAGCGCATACCTTCAGCTTTGACTGTATTTCGCGAGATTTTCTCCGGGCAAGAACCTGCAAATGGCTAGAAACCTGCAGAAGAGAAAAGCGATAGAGGAGGCAAGAGGAAAAAGAGAGAGGAGGAAAAAGAGAGAGAAAAGAGAAGCCATAACCAAAGAGGAAAGAGACTGCTGTTTGCATGCTAGCCCTAAGGGGCTAGCAGGAGGCACCTACCTTTATACCCGCTTGGAACTCGCGGACTTTCTTCCGTGCTAACACCTGTATGTGACTAGAGACCTACGGGAGTGTAAAATGGTTTTAAAACACACCCATGCACGTACATGATGACACACATAAAAAAATGCACACAATCTTAATTCAGTAAGCACCTACTATGATCGAGATTACGGGCCTGCAATTGAAGGTGCTTGTTCACCTTAATAAATAATACGGGGCTTCTTTTTAAAAATGTTCTTTGGTGGGGTGGCGTGTTATTTAAGGAATAAAGTACCTGTTTCCTCGTTCGGGTTTTTCCTGTCCTCAGCTTAATGTATCTGGCAATAAGTTCATTACGGCCTGTGGAGACATAGGAAGAGCAATGGGTTAAATGTGCGCCCTTGTCTTATTGTTTCCACAAGGTGGCACTCCTGTGGAATAGGTGAGTTCAACACTCTTAGACACACACACACACACACACACACACACACACACACACACACACACAAGTCCCAAAGAGGTGACTTACCACAAATAGAAAATGAAAATAGTCATACTTGCCATATTTATGAGCTACTTAACATTGAGCATCACCCACATCGCTTCCAAAGTCTGAGCTACAATCTACCAAGAGAATTGGGGTGGGGTACACCCTGAACAGCTCGTCAGACAAACGCAGGACACCACACACATCCATTCCCACTCACACTCGGGGGAATTTTAGAACAGCCAGCTAGCCTGATGTGCATATCTTTGGACTGTGGGAGGAAACCCGAGAACCCGGAGGAAACCCATGCGTACATGGGGAGAGCGTGCAAACTCCACACAGAAACACCATTACCGAGCCCAGGACTCAAACCCAGGTTCTTCTCGCAGTGAGGCGGACGTGCTAACCAATACCCCACCGCGCCGCCATGTAATATTATTATATATGGTGTTTAACTACTAAACATGATCTAATGCTTCTAATCTGTACTGAACCACATCACGTTTGCTTGGTAATGGAAGTGTCCACCCAGCATCAACATCTTAGGAAGAGGACTATATCTATGGCGCTTTCAGAGCACAGAGCTCCTTTGTGTATAGAGCGTTTTTTGTTCTGCATACACTTTCCCGCTGAACAGCTCATTAGCCAAATACGGCTGAACAGTTGTGGTTAAGTACCGTATAAACACGTGTGTATGCATATATAGAGAGCAACAGGCTGTGTGTGCATATCCAGAGAGCTCTTGTACGGCTGCCGGTCAAAACCCAGTGATATCCATGTAGTCTTTATTTCCCCCTCTGTTGCTTATAGCATTGACAGTGGCTATTTCTGCATGCGCAGGGATTAACAGAGTGCAGGAGAGGAAATTGGAAACCATGGCTATGCTGGTGGTCCAACACCTGGGTCTGTCTTGTTCTGCAAGTCATACCCTGTCGTTCTTCAACTGCCAGGACAAAGCACTGCTGGAAGTCTTACTTACATGCAAATCAATACCATTGACTTATCGTAAATCGGAACACTTCAACATAAACCTATCAGATTTTATTGGCTGTAGTGCCATTTTAAAGTGTCGGGGATGACACCGAAGCCACTTACATCGGAAAACACTCACGCAAGCAACCCACATCTAAGAACGAACACTAACAAATTATTCTCTGCTATGAAATCCCCCAGGGTGGGTCTATACTGTAGCTCACCAAACTCCCAACAACACACACCCCACAACCCCCCACAAATCCTGCAAGGGAAATTTGGCAAAGTGAGCAAAGACACACACATACACACACACACATATAAACCAAAGTGAGCACAAGCACAAGCATGGATAACCAGTGTGCACAAACACACGCACTCAGTGCAGAGGGTGTCCACATCGCTGTGCCCAGAGAGCAGGGGGTTGAGGTGCCTTGCTCAAGAGCACTTCAACCGTAAAGGTGGAGGAAAGGTGCAAACCCTGCTGCTCACTCCCCCGCTGCCAAACTTTTTTATTGCCTGTTCGGGAATTGAACCAGCAACATTTCAGTCTCAGATCTGCTTCTCTAACCATTAGGCCAAGGCGGCCCCTTTTTAGGCGATGGCTGCCTCCAACGGTACGTTATATCAGTATTGTGGGGAATTGTAGTAATACAGTTTATAAGAACAAGAGCTGATGATTTGATGGTAAAATGTTGGATTGAATTATGAAATAATAAAAGGTTACTCTTATTCCTATATTTCCTTTCAGGACATATTCATCCATCCATCCATCCATCAAGTGTCCGTACCACTAATCCACCAGGGTTGTGGGAAAGCTGGAGCCAATCCAAGGTGACTTTAGGTGAGAGGCGTGGCACTCTGAACAGGTCGCTAGTCTATTTCAGGGCTAACAAACATACACACTCACATTCACACCTATGGGCAGTTTAGCGCAGCCATTTGTCCTAATGAGCATGTCCTAGGACTACGGGAGAGAAGGTGGACCAAGTTCCACACAGAAAGGCCCTCGGCAGCCACCGTGCTACCCTAATGTCACATCATTTCTAATAAACCACAGTATGCCCAGGCAGTACATCACAGCAAGAAGGTCCTGGGTTCGGGTGTGCCTCTTGCAAGTTCTACGTCGCGCGTGTGTAGGTTTCCACCGGGTACTCCGGATTCCTTCTACAGTTCGAAGACTTGCACATGCGGCTATTCCAAGCATCGGCTGTTCCAAGTTGCCCCTAGGTGTGAGTGTGAATGGTTGTATGTGTGTGGGTCCAGCAATGCCCTGGTGAGCTGTTCAGAATGTACCCTGCCTTCGCCCAGGGTTGGTTGAGATAGGCTCTAGCCTTGCCCGCGACCTCATTAACGTTACAGTTTGTTGTCAAACCTCACCACAGTGATGTGTATGGGTGTCATATACTAGATGTCTTAAATGTCACCCCCGTGCTTTTTTGTCACTCTGCTTCTCTCTCTCGTTCACTCACTGTCTTTCGTTCTTGCTCTATCTGACCATAAAAGTCAAACTACAAAGTTCTGAGCAGAGGAGAGAGCCTGAAAGGAGCTGCGAGAGAAAGACACATGTACTGTGTTAGCCCTTCCCAGCCATTTGCTTCCCTCTCCTTCCCTCCCCCTACTGACACACCCGCATATGCTTCTCTCTCTCTCTCTCTCTCTCTCTCTTTCTCTCTCCCTCTCTGCCTCCGCATTCCTTACATTCCTCAGCGCCTGTCACATCTGCCCCACACAGCCTGACTGGATGAAGCAGGGCCAGGAGCATGCGTGGAAAGAGAAAAGAGGCAAACAGAATAAAAGGGGAAGGAGAAAAATGGCTTCAATGTTTCTGCCAACAATGGGCAGCTGGAGTCCCCCACCCCAAATCCCTCTCGACAACGGACGCTTGCATCTGCTATGGACAGTTCTCATTCACCACCACTCCCTTCCCCCAAATATCTCACTCTTTCGGTCCAACTTGTCAACTGTTGCTCGAAATCAGAATACTGTAGCCGTGCCACTCGACTCGTGTATGCATATATCACTGAATCACTGCGAATCCTTAACCTTCTGATGTTATTGATCTTGCTATGAAAGAGGGGCAAAGACAAAGTAGACGTACTGTATTCAAATGACTAGCAAGCAAGCAAGCCCATACAACATGTAGACTCACACGCAAGCACAAAGACTAGGGAGAGAGAGAGAAACAGAGGCAGGGGGGAGAGAGAAAGATAGAGGGAGAGGGAAAAAGAGGGGAGGGGGCAGAGAGGGACTGAGAGAAATAGGGAGAGAAATAGGGAAAGAGTGAGAAAGAAAGAGAGAGGAAGAGTGAAAGAAGCGGAAAGAGAGAGAGAGAAATAGGGAAAGAGTGAGAAAGAGAAAAATAGGTAGAGAGAGAGCCAGAAAGAGAGAGATAGAGAGAGTGAGAGGAAAGAGAGAGAAGAGAAAGAGAAGGAGAGTGAGAGAGAGAGAAAGAATGA
>JBCNYG010000006.1:26679206-26692920 GCA_039654305.1 Porochilus rendahli | reverse complement strand
AAGCCACAGGCCAAAGTGGTTAGTGTTCGCTTAGCGGTAGTGTAAGTATACCGTCGAAAGACCATCACCCAGCTGAATATGCCTCGTTTGAAGAATCTAACAAGGGACAATTGCAGAGCTAGATCGTTTCAGATGTCACTGCTCTATAAAACAGCTTTTGGAGAGATGTGTACAGGGAAACTGCTAAAACCACACTATTGGAGTTTGTTCAGATTTCAGTCGAGTTACATATCCTACTGTTGCTATGTAATATTTGTAGTAGTATTGGTAATAATAATACTGGCAAAATTTTAACTACTGCTGCTGTTCCAACTACTAATAACTGTAGTAATAATAACAATAATAATTATTATTACTGCTACTAATACTGATTTAAAGTGCAATCGTTTCTTTTGTTGAGGAAATGGAATTTTGCATTTAAGACAGTTTTTTTCAGTGTCAATTATAGGTTTTCAAAAGAAAATCAGAATCAGCAAAAATTGGCATCGGCTTTTTTAGGCTGACACTGTGCAGGTTTGTAGTTAATCTAAAACCAAATTGTCCAGTGTAAATCACTTTTGAATTCTTGATGCTATATTCGATGAGAGGGTTAGATACGGATAAGCACAGAAAACAAACTAACATGAAACCACTGTGGAACATGATGCTCGTGGCTGCTTGCAATGGCACCCACTCTGTGTTCTATGCATCTGGGCATGCTCAAACCCTGCAATCAGGGATACATGCATATCATTATGAAGATATTACTTGCAGCTCTGAAGTGGATGAAAGATTTCATACTGACTTTTGGATCACATGGTCATGGACCCAAGTCATTTTTCCCCAGTGTACATTATGAAGATAATGCAGCTTAGAAAATATCTAAAAATAGAACTTGTTTTTGTTGCAAGTAACTCCTGTACTACTTACTGTAGATAAAGGTTTTGCCAGCACATTTAAATATTTGGGTTGGGTGGCTTGAAGAGTGGAAAGGTAAATTAATTATTACATTTTTAAAATGATGTGTGGTGTGTGACTCTTCAAAACACAGAATATGTTGTAAAAGCTGATGCATTCAGGAGTTTTTGAAAGATTTGGAAGTTTAATTGTCATGGCCACCTCCTTTGCTGATATTCCACCCAGTTACATGTCAGCTGACTCTAGTATGTTGTGAAAATCTAGCAGACGAGCAGTTCTTGCATTAGCTATCTTTAGTTAAAAAAAAAAGTTGGAAAAGAAGGGTCTAAGGGAGCGCATTCTGAAATGTGCATGACTAGATAAATGAATCGAGGTCATAAAAGTGATGTGTAGAATGTCATTTCAGAACAGCCCACGTTCGGTTGAATGGGTGATAATAGCGATGTTGAATACCTTCTGCATTTAAAGAAGGAAAAAAAAAACAGGAAATAATGCTACTAATAAACAATAATAATTTTTATAATTAAATAATTAATTCAGAGTATTTCGGTCCAGCAAGAGAAATGATTGGATGTGTACCCTGATTTGTTCTATAGATGTGATCTGGGTGATCCTGAGCGTAGAGGTTGGCGGTCTGCTTGGGGTCACACAACAGCTGTCGTCATTCGAGACGGAGTTCAACACTCAGCCGCACCGCAACGTTGAGGGAGACTTCAACCCCTTCGCCTCACCGCAGAAGAACAAGCAAGATGCCAACGAAGATAACCTAAAAGATACCAGAGGCCCTTGGGTGGCCCCTCAGGACTCCATACAGCAAGATCAAAATGGACTCTCTCTCAACTCTGTAAATATTACACCAAATGGTCTACAAAGCAACTTGTCAGTAGTGACTTACAGCCAGGTAAGTACATGTGGGGCAGGGGTATTATTTTTGATTAATATAAATGCATGCAAATACGAATTGATGATGCTTAGCTGTAATTGCAATTTTATTCTTGAATTGGTTTAAATCGAATTAAACAAGCTGTTTTTTGTCTTTCCAGAGTATAGGAATGGTACTTAATTTATGCGATACTAAGCTCAACATGTTGTGTTGTGAAAGACAACTCCAATATATAGGTCATAAGATTAAACCTCTTCCTGACAGAGCTATATGAATGAGTGAATTTAAAAATAAAAGGAAGCATCAGTACAGCTGGTCAAGCATGCGATTTTATACAAAGTTACTTAGAATAAACTTGGAAGAAATGTTCTTGAGGTTGCGCAGTCACCATAGCAATACTCCCTACTAAGTATCAAACTATGACTAGTATAGGTATTCGTGAACACTGTAATATTAATGTGCGCTATATAGAAAGTTGAGTGCTAATTGGCAGATTAAACCACCATTAGTATTGAAGCCACAGCCGTGCCATGTTTGTCGTCACTACTCATGTACATAGAAAATAAAAACAAGCTGTCAAGATGCCAGTGTAAGGTTAAATATGTAAGAGAGATTTTTTATGTTAGTATTATTCAACTAAAGAGACCTTAGGCATGCACATGAAACGGATACAGTCCTTTTTCAAATAATTAACAAATACCTGTATACAAACAGATTACATTCTTCATATTAGAAAAGAGGGAGTACCAGTTTATTAGTGCATTTCAGACACAACAGGAACCAGAAACAGAAACTCATCAGACTTTGGCAACTGACAGCTGATAGGGAGGACCAACGTGGTGGCCAATGACCTCAACTTGTTAGGGTAAAGAGCCCTGCAGGTATATATAGAGCTCAGTAACAGTCACTAAGCAAACAATACCATCATGCATTGCGTTTGGGCTGTTGGATAAAATGCAGACAGACGGATGGGGAGAAATCAGAAGGGTAATGTTAGTCTGTCCTTTAAATATAAGTAACTTTGCATTTAACAAAACTTTTAAGAAAAGCATTAAGCCGAAATGTATCACACATTAAAGAGGACAGTCAGTTACAGTTAAAAATAGGTATTAAGGACACAGTAAATTTAAAAAAGAAATGAAAATGGAGTAAGACGTAAAATGTGTCTTAATAAACGTCTTGATAAAATAGATTAAAGTTACAATGTACTGAATGAAATTGATCCAAAGCCTTAAATTTAATTTAATAAAAGGCAGCAGCAGACCGCCAGCTTACAATAGCATGGAGGAGTAGGGTCTGAAAGCGATTTAATACCATCGAGCTCACTATGTAGTTCTCTGCATTCAGTTCCATAGGGGGAAGAGAATGAGTGAGTGGATATTACAAAAATAAATATTCTGTGCCATCTATTGTTAGTTATTTTTGTATATTTGGTACACCTATTGAAGATGGTTTTTATCTCGTAGAGTTGAACTGCACCAGTGAATATTATTCACTAAAGCCTAAAGTTTATCTGCTAAATCAGTACAGAGTGTGAATTTGCTTCAAATCACTGGAGGCACACTGTCCTGTCAAGGTTTCCAACATGCCTGAATGAACACACTTTCCCAATACAAAGCCCCTCAGGGCTGTATCAGTTGTGGAAAAGACAGGAAACATGAGATTGTCTAGCACGGTTGGACCCTGTTTGCACTTGGCGTAAAATGCATCCTGTGAAGTCACTAGTGGATAGAGCTGTTTATCGTGTGACAATATAAAATCTTCATGGTTTCGTGTAATGTTCTGTTGTTTGTCACAGATCACACCCTTCACATTAATAGTTTCTGTCAGTTCATTTGTCGTTTATTTAGGATGTAGCTGCTGCTGTTCTGAATAACAAACCGCTAGTCAGCAATACCCTGCAGCATACATAGGCTTCCTTTACAATCCTGATGGATACGAGCTATAGAAAACTCGTACAGATGCTTCTAGGGCAGCATTAGCACGGACCTGGTTGTTAGCTGTTTTCTGACACCTTTCTGTTGTAGCCGGAATTAACAGTTTGTCCTACAGTAGGTCTTCTGTGGGTTCAGACCAGGCATCATATTCTTCACATCCCATTACATCCCATGACACTCTTGCCTGTTCACTTGTTGTAGCTCTTGTGGTTGGTACGGCATGCCAGGAACACCCCACAAGACCTGTTTTGGAGATGATTAGACTCTGGTCTGCTGATGTAGGAAATAAAATTACTGACCCACTTACCTGCTACTTAGCAGAGTATATAATGATAGTGAATGTTTGTTAGGTTATTTCATAAAAATAAATAAACAAACAAACTATGTTGTGATTTAAAATTTTGGTCTTACTGCACAGCCCGAGCTGAGGTGCTCTGGGATGCATTTGACCTCAAATCTTTTTGTATGAATGCTAATGAGTCTCAAAGATGCTTACTAGTAATCAAATATAGACTCAAGTGTGGTCAGCTCTACAACTTTGAAACACTTGATAGACACAGGTGTATACAGTGATGTGTCTCAGCTGTCTAATTGATATCCAGTCACTGAGGACAATTTCTAAAACCAAGTGTTAACAGTGTCTTAGAGTCATGTTTGCTTACCTTGGTGCTACTTCTGGGCATTTCTGATCAAAGTGTAATGAATGTATAATGAAATACAAAGTAAAACTTTTTTTTTCTCTAATCTTTTTGCTGTTTGGAGGAAAGAAGGCATAATGTACCCATAAAAAATGTGTGTATTGTATGTACATCTTAGGAGCCAGTAACAAATTACTAAGGGTCTGGTTGAAATCCGGAGGTGCTGTGTTTGGAAACCTCCACTATAAGATGCCTGGCCAAGCATCAGCGCATGGCCAAGTTGCAACTGGAAAACAAACAGTGAAATCCTTTGCAGCTCAAAATAGGTTCTCTGTGAACTCTTGGCTGCATTATGTAGGTCTCTGAAGTCATTGTTGAGGCGTTTCGATTCAGTAGGCGGTGTAGCCTATCTTAAATTCTATTGCCTGTTCAATCAAGATCTACAGTATTTTCCCTTCCTGGATTCGTGTTCAAATCGAAAATAGGTCAACATACGGACTCTAATCATGGTTCTTGAATCATTGTGTCGGTACTAATTATAATACAGAATTTCTTTGTTTCAAGTACTGTGATAAAATCCGGGCCAGATGAATTTGCTTCTCTCAGGTACGTCCCAATATTTCTATTTATTATTCATTATAAACTCTCCCTTTTCTTGCACAGTAAAACAGTGAACAATTCACAGAAGACCCCTAAACCACTGTATACATTTGCGCGCCCTGATTTACAGCCCTGGCAGAGTGGCATAGTGATTAGTACGTCTGGCTCGCAGCAAAAAGGTCCCGGTTTCGGCTGAGGAGTTTCTGTGTGGCGTTTGCATGTTTTCCCCATGCCTGTGTGGGATTTCCTGAAGTACTCCGGTTTCTTGCCCTACTACTTTGTTTATGATGGCTCAAAATACCCCCCAGAATGCACCTATTAGCAGTAAATATTCAAAACTCTTCGGGGTATGTCCCAAGGCGCTGCTACACACTTCATCAACTACTCCGGCTCGTCCAGAATTTCAGTCACAATGACTTTCACCTGCTAACACCCACGTCGTCTTGTACAAATTGTTCTTGCACTGTAGATTGTATGTATGTGCCGTGCTCGAAATAACAACGGAAAAGTTGGTTTCCCACTAGACAACTTCTTTAGAGTTAATAGGCTTTCCGAATTTTATTGTGTTCACTATCTACATACAGAACCGAGTATAATGTTTATATAATAGTTTTTAATCTTCAGTAATCAGTTGTATGTTGCACATTTAACTTGTTTTTAGTATCAAATGTAAGAGGTTATTAATGAGATAGAGATAGAGATGTCCCTTGTTCTTTGTAAGCAAGCATTGTTCCTTAAGTGTACACGTGTGCAGTGAGAGTAAATTAATTTATATTTTATTTGGTAGAACAGTCATGTTAACAGATATAATAAAATTTATACTCCTGTTATAACTTGGTATGTAGGAATTGGGCAAATACCATATGAACCATGCTTCTCTTATTAGTTCCCTCTGTAAAGTGCGAATGGCTGCGATACACAATCAAGTGCGCTATATATTGGAATTTGGGAATTTGTAAATTCATGAACACTTCAAGCTAAAGCTAACTTCACATTATTCTTTAGACAAACTGCGTCTGAAGTAATCCAATCTTGG
Source organism: Porochilus rendahli (assembly GCA_039654305.1). Lineage (NCBI taxonomy): Eukaryota > Metazoa > Chordata > Actinopteri > Siluriformes > Plotosidae > Porochilus > Porochilus rendahli. The sequence goes on along the minus strand of JBCNYG010000006.1, from coordinate 26,686,929 downwards.
AGTCGATTGATGATCATGGGTTACTTTCGACTTTAATATTTTTATCAATTTTAAATATCAATATGTTGATTGCCGGTTGTCTGTCAGACGTTCATTTTATGAATACCTGGTTGTCCTGCCAGGATAAGAGTTGTCTCAGAGATCTAGTTATTTCAAAAACTGCTGTGTATCAACAGACAGACCAAGAGGGAGACAGACTTTGATGATGAACCCTCTGGGTCTGTCAGGAAATGCTGACGTGGCAGAGAGAGTTTGAGTTTGACATCCCTGTTGTATTGAAATTGCAGTGGTTTGGTTTGATTTTACTGCTGGTAATGTCAGTATTTTGTCATGTCGATATTGGTGGGATGTCTTGTACCTCATCCTTACAGTATAATTTAATGCCTAAAAGGCATGTTAAAATTATCTATCCATCTGCGAACTGTCTATCAAAACGTCAGTGTATTTTGTACATACCTTTTTTTTTTTTTTTGTCTTTCCACAGGGCTGTCATGGACCTTACCCTTTTGGACAGTCTTAAGAGACACGAATCATCACCGCCAGGCAGCTCAGTGGAGCCGTCACTCTGGAATCCCCCTTTTCTGTGGGGTTACGCAGGGGAGCAACAGATTTCTTATAAAGACTTGACAACCCTACTGTCCCCTTGCATTACAACACAACCTAAGATATGGACAAGGCTGTTTGGATCTCAATCAACATTCAGCCATCTTTAACACGCATGTGTGAATGCTAAATTAAGATGAGTGCTAGAAATCCTCAAAGTCAAATACACAGGTTTTTGTTTTTATTGTTGCGTTGCTGCAATTGTAAGGTGTGTTGGGGTGTGAGTGAGTGTGTGTGAGTGTGAGAGAGAGGCAGGTGGTGTACGTGTCCTTGTAAGCTTGTGTGTGGACCATGCACAAAAGAGATGAAAAAAGCCATTGAAAAAATAACTTTTGCTTGTTGAGATGCTTTTATAATTTCCTTTGTGAACCGTATGATTTTACTGAGAAATCACTTCATTTTTAAAGAAAAAAAAAACATTGGTTCATTCTAAATTGACTGACATTCTTTGTCCTGTGCTACTTATGGGTGATTGCAACAATACTTCTAAAAAAAGGAAGAAAAAAAAAAGTAAATCAGTAAATAACAGCTTTCAGGATCATTGCACAAAATCAACAGTAGTGCTTGTTAGACGCCAGAAGATGGAACTGTTGAACCTCTGAACACACTGATGTACACAGCTATGTAAAACTGTAAAGTTTAATAGGCCCCTTAATTTTTTTAGGCGAGTTCACAGCCCAAGTAGTTTCACTGCTCCCAGTTTTATCATTGTTTTCGTATGCTCTATCATGTTTTCATTGTGGTCACTCGTGTAATGTTCATTTTCCTTCGAAGGCCTGGAGCTTTTGAGCGTTGTGTAGTGGTTTAAATCCCATCAGATCACAATTCGGCAAAACTGTTCAGCTGAAGTATTAATTTCACATAAACTTTTTTTAATGTTCGAGTCAAGAGAACGTTGTTATTGATATTTTTTCCCTTCTTTCTTTTTTTTTTTTTCCAGATCCGCAAAGATTTTTACAAATTAAATCTATAAACTCATTTTGCTCTTATTTTTTTATTTCTTATCCCGCCCCACGTATGAAATGCAGACGAGTGAATATTTACAGAGAGAAATGATGTTTACACATTAAGGTAATGAGAGGACATGATTTTCCATTATATCTTTGTATGTATTACACACTATAAAATTGAAACTGAAATTTGAACAGTGTAAGAATGATTTGCACTGAGTATTTCTGGTTATCTTTTGATGGAACACAGTAAGGACATCGGCTGAAGTAGTGCAGTAACCCAGTTTAAGTCACCGTGTGAAACAAGCCATCAGAAAACGTACTCATTGCCGAAGACGCTTAATGTCCACGGTCACTGTCATGTTAAGATAAATAGTTGATTGGAGTTTCTATTATTTTATGATGAGCTACACTAAGAAATGTTTGGCGAAATGACTCACTATGCTATGCATCCGGGGACTGATGAAGGGATTGTCATTGACACATATGCTATTGTCTTTGTTTTCTGTATTGTATATGTTTTAGATCAAATCACTGATTATCTATGCAGTGTTTGAAGGGGATTGTCTGTGTGTGGTTTTTTTTTTTTTTTTTTTTCCCTCCAGATAAACACACTATGTTCAATCATCAATGCCATTGAGCTAGCTGAGTTGGTCTTTGATTGCCATAGAGATTAGTAAGGGAAAATTCCTTCAGCTTTCTCGATTGCGAATGTTGTGTGCTGTCATGGTCTCATGAGTCAAGTCTTCCTTGGATTCGTTTCAGTGAATGTCATCATCCAAACTGCACAGATACAATTATTTCTCATTAACTGTTGCTGTCTGGCTTGTGTGTGTGTGTGAGAGGGTATATTTGCGTGCTAAGCTCTTTTGTGTGTTTTCTTTTTCTTTTTGTTTGCTGTTGCGTTTTCTGCACGCTGGCATGGTGAATGGATGAGCCGAGTGTAGAGACCTATGGTAGCACATTTAACAAGAAGAGAAATAATGCAGAAATAAAACATTTTTCCTGTATGTGTAATGACCATTTCTATAATTAAATCATTACTTGAGGATTAATGCTTTTATCGCCAACTTTTTATGCCAGCCTAGTTGGCTAAATAATCAGTCATGTTTTAAAAATGGCTGATTAGCATTTTAGGCCAAATATAAGTTTGGAATTGTACTTTAAGTTGCATTTAATTATTCTATGAGGGTATCACCAAAAGCTGCAAATAATGCCGGCATATGGCTACCAGAGCAAAGGTGGTTTGAACCATTAAATACCGTCACCAGTTCTATAATGGCCATACCTTGCCTGCTGTACATCACAGCACCAGGTGGACTTCGACAAACAGAAGTGCCAGTATGATGTTGCACTACAGAGACATGCCGGTTGTTGTGGGACCTTCCTTGCAATCAGTCTACAGGTCCGCGTACAAAGTTGGTGAGTCTGCTGGTCCTGTGCAGCCCCGTTCTCACCCTAATCTAGTCATTTGTCTAGGTTTTCACTACCTTTACCCGTGTGTGTTTGTATATATCATCATCATCATCATCATCCGCTTGGTCTAGGGTCGGGTTGCGGGGACAGCAGCCTATGCAGTGAGGTCCAGACATCCCTTTCCTCAACCACTTTCTCCAGCTCTTCCGGGGAGACAGTCCCTCCAGCATGTTCCCTGCCTCTTCCCGGTCAGACACCACAGCAGTGAGGCATTTTAACCAGATTCCCAAGCCACCTACACTGGCTCCTCTCAACACGGCGGAGCAGAGGTTCTACTCTGAGCCCCTCCGGGATGGCCGAGCTACTCAACCTATCTCTGAGGGAGAGCCCTGCCACCCTGTGAAGGAAGTTTATTTCAGCCACTTATATCCACGATATTCTTCTTACATATACACTTACACATACATACATACTTTTTGTTGCCCCATTCTTGACTGAGCTGTTCCATGGCAGTGTCGTTTAGTTTGCATGTAAGCAGATGAAATGGTACAGCAACGCTTCCTAAAATGAACACTAAACTTTACAGGTAGGTTTATCTGTCTTAAAGTCAACAAGCAATGAGAGGCTTTGCCAGAGTAAATACAAAGAGTTTACCAGAAGTCTACTGGAAACTGGAAAGCTGAGTAGTGTGAAGTTTTCCAAAAACATGTATGAAAGGTTATCTTACTTTCCGATGAGATAAAATCGACTTTTACCAAAATGATCAGGAGAGAAGAAAAGACAGGGAACAGCTTCAAATTATTCAAATTTTACCATCTCCTTTTACGGTGTGGATGTGTATAGCTTTCAGTAAAACTGGTTCCCTTGTATTTACTGATGTGAATGGTGATAAAAGCAGCAGGATGAATCTAAAGTGCATGGAGCAATATTATCCATTCATGTTCACCCTAATGCTAGCACTCAGTCAACACTTCATGGTGCAGGTTGACAATGACCCGAAGCGTACGTTGAAAGCAAGCCGAGACTTTTTTTAAGCAACGAAGTGGAATGCATTTTAATAACTGAGACAGTAATGTGACCACAATCTAATTGAGCATGCAGTTCACTTGCTAAAAAAAATTACCCCATGAACAAGCAGGTATGGAAGACTGAGGTTGCTGGAGTCCAGACTTCACGCAGTCAGTAATTTGTAACCATTTATTAATGAATATTTCATTAATGGTGGTTAGATTGTCTAATTAGTTTTGGTCCGTTGAAGGACCGTGGAATATAAAAAGTGATTTAAATATAAATGTTGCAACTGAGAGCTGACCTACTGACTGAACCCGTGACCTGTCGATCATGATCCCAGCACCCTCACCACTACAGCACCAGCCACAGTAATGCACAAGCAATCACAGTGTTTGTTCTTGGACACACATTACGTTTTTGTCCTGCTTCTTCTTCTGCAGTTTTTAAGATGTTGACCTCAAACAAGCTTGAATTTATTCGTCCTATGCCGAAAATAGTGTGCTTGCATACAGCTCTTAGAAGGATTCTCATTTTCATATTTTGCTGTTGTTTATCTTTTACCATGGAAATGACTCAGTCTAGCTGTTCAGGGTGTACCCCGCCTTCTCCCAGATTCGGCTGAGATGGGTGCCAGTGACCGTGAATAAATGAATGAACGTCAACAAACAGCGGCTAGTGAGCGGAAATGTTCCGTTGTCACATTGTTGGCTTACTACATGCAATCGATAACCATGATAAGCACCATCTGAATAACATGCAAAGCTAATAATATCTGAAACTATGAATGGTAATATTTTTGTGTTGAATATATAACTACTTTATTGAGTGCTTGCAGCACAGTCATGTTTTATACTGTCAGCTCTCAGCTGTTTGTAGAGCGGGCCATAGGGCAGCAGATGTTTCTGATGATCATATTTTGTAGACTGGACGATTGTGTCTAGGGAATCAAGCTCCATGTAACAGATGTAGTCTTTAAGTATTGTTTTAGGGATAAGTCAGGTGCAATATAACCATTAGGTGCAGATAAGGGCAGTCACAGCTGGTTAGGTTTCTCTTTTCATCAGGCTGCCAGTGCTCTTGATGTTCCATTTGAGAAATGCCTTAGATTATAAAGTACCCATGTTATTAAGCCAAAAGTTTGGGGTTTGTGGACACATGACCAGCACCACCATGTGATAAAAAAGACTTAAGGAGCTCAAACCTGTTATAGCATGACAGTTCCCCTTACACAAAGTGAGGTCCTTGAAGACCTCCTAGACTTCACACAACCCTCAACTCAACCTCACTGAACCTCATTCGGGCCTTATCATTACTAAACATTATTAAAGCTCTTGCAGCTAAACGGAAAAAAATCTGCATGACCATGCTCTGAAATCTAATGTTCATGAAAGAATGGAGGTTATTATAACGGCACAAAGAGACTAAATCGAGCCTGGCATGGTCAAAAAGCACGTATGTATGTGATGGTCGGTCACTCAACCATTCACACTCACACCTTGAGGCAATTTGGAATTAATTAATTAGCTGCCAATTCCCGAGTGCAGGAAAATATACACATTTACAATCTCATTCAAATGCCTGGATGAGCCTCCCGGGAATAAGAAAGAAGGAAATTCTTTTATAATTTAAAAATAAATTAAAAATAAAATTGTATAGAAACAAGACCCTTGGCAGCTTACCTAAATGATACATATTGACTAAAGAACATTTTTCTTAAACGTGTTTCAATCAAAACTTGAAGGGATACATCCTGTTTATAAGCTCACAGTGGACTATTCACGTTCAAAAATAAGTTTCAGAGATAGTTGAGTCCTAAACACACCACATTAAGAGACATGGGATTATGACATTATGAAAAGAAGCGACACTATGAGCTTATGTTGCCCTAAAGCATGAGTAGCTGTCTTGATAAATATTTGTCCATGTTTCTCTTTGCACTGTGGAACACCCCTTGGATGGCACACCTAATCCACCAGTGACATTTCTATCCAGTAAATTAAATGTTAGGCATGTTTTTCTTGGCACACGCCGAGCTCTGCTGCCTTAATGATAAACTGATGGCGAAACCATAGTTCCACGGCTCCACAAAAAGAAAATATTGCCACGTTGAATGATGAATGTTCTTTGTGTTGCTGTTAATCTCTGTTCGTTTATCAGTTTCTTTTGTCCTTTTCTCCAGTACAAGAATACAAGTGCAGCCAGAAAGCATTTAGTTTCGTAAACTCTTAGTTTATGCACTTAGTAAACATCTCGGTATTGATGCTTTACAAACACTGGTGTAACTGCTCCAGGCAATCCCACGAGACTGTCAGCATGCACCACCAGCTCTATGGAGGAATGACAGACTCGGTTTTACTGATGCTGTTTTACTATCACAAGTAATAAAATGGTTAAGTAGCATATGATAAGAAGCAAAATAGCCATTCTATAGAAAGTCATAATCCCTCAGCCAGGACGCCTCAAGCACATGGAGGACAAAAACCATCCCCCATACGGAGAGCTTCAGAAAGTCAACATTTTATTAGCCACCCCACACTCAGGTTTAGGTCATAGGGAGCGCCTATGCAAAAGTTCACAAAGCTATCATGCATGCGAGCCGAGCAATGGCCCGGACAAAGTTATTGTTACACCGCCTGCCAAGTTCCAAGGTCGAAGGTCACATATGCAAATTAGCTAGCCCACACATAGGTTTAGGTCATAGGGAGTGCCCATGCAAAAGCTCAGAAAGCTATCTTGCGTATGAGTCGATCAATGGGCTCCAGCCTCCCCGCGACCCTAATCAGGATTTAGCGGCTCAGAAACTTAGTGGCTGATCTTTAGTCGTGCTGACTGAGAAAAAAACAATCACATACACATACATGTAGTCTTATATTAAAACCAATTTAATTAAACCTTAAATGACACCGCGAGTCCGCGTGGCATTGCTTCAACAACCTGATGCAATGTCACCTTTATTTCCACCCAGAGTGGTACAGAGATCTTGTCTTGATGAGAGAGACAAACCATTTCATAAAGTCTTCTCCAGCGCATCCCAACGACTTCCAACAGGGTTAAGGTCAAGACTCTGGGGTATCAGTTCATGTGTGAAAATGATTCCTCATGATCCCTGAACCACTCTTTTACTATTCGAGCCCCAATTTTATATCCATACCATCAGGCGAGAAAAAAGGTCTACTGATGTGATGTGCTCATTCAGTACATTCAGATCATCAGCTGACTTCATTTCACTGCCTCATACCTCATCTACTCCTACTCATCATTGAACCCCGATATGATTCACTGAAGCAACCCCAGATCATAACAGTGCATCCAGACGCTTGTACAGGAAACATGCATGATGGGTATCGCTTCATATGCTTCTCTTCTTACCCTAACATCTGGACTCTATCAGGTCACATGACCTTTTTCCATTGCTCCAGAGTTCAATCTTTATGCTCCCTGGCAAATTTAAACCAATTCTTCCAATTTATTCTCTATAATTATTATTATTATTATATAATATCTATATATTATTCTCTATTATTATTATTATTTATTCTCAGAAAAAAAGTGATTTTCTGATGTCCCAATCCTAAGAGTCCCATGCTCTTACTTTTATATCAAAATATAAATAGCTGTGCTTTCTCCTTCAAATTTTTTAAGTATTTTACTATTTGCCTGGTTGTGGGGTTCTGGATTACTGATCCCAAGCCTCACTATCAACAGGTTCTCACTGCTGTCCCCAAAGTGCAGCTAACTGGGTT
>JBCNYG010000006.1:26661895-26679106 GCA_039654305.1 Porochilus rendahli | reverse complement strand
GAGGAAATCCACACAAGTATGGGGAGAGCATGAAACCCCACACAGAAACGCCGTCTTCAAGGCCCGGGACTCAAACGCAGGACCTTCTTGCTGTGAGGGAAGGCGTGCTGACGGCACGCCGCCTGAATTTAACCTGGAATATATAAAATACATCAGCCAACACTGAAAGTCATAATTCCAAAGAATTGTTGATTTGATTTGAAAGAAACCTATATGCAAAGAATGTCTTGTTTTCGAGCAATTTCCATCTGTTTTGATTAATGACTCCAAACAGTGAAACCGAATGAGTGGGAAGAACCGTATTTGAGGCCAAAAATTCTTATCTGTAGGATGATAATGTTATTTTGGAGGTAAAAAAAAAGACTGAATCTCAACTCACTCACTCGGTTTTTCCAACTGCCATGCAAATGAGCCTTCGATGAGAACATGCTGACTAAACAACTGCTAAGACACCTAAAATAATCTCTCCTCAATAGCAAAAAAAAAAATCCTTAAAACACACATAAGCAAGGATGAATATCTGATAAGTGGTGTAACTTACAGCTGCTCCATAAATCAGGATTTAAAAAATATGTGTTACAGAAATGTATTGTGCTTTATATTTTAATACAAAGATACTATTGTATTTTAAAATAGATCCACTTAATCCTACTAGGGTCGCAGGGAGGCAAGTGCCTATCTCAGCCGACAGTGGGTGCCAGACCACTGCAGGGCAACACGCAAACACGACCATTCACTAACACCTACTTACACCTAGGGGCAATTTGGAACTGCCATTAGTCTAATATGCATGTATTTGGACTGTGGGAGGAAACTGAAGCCCGGGAATTTAACATAGGACCTTCTTGCTGTGAGGTGGACTTGCTAACCACTATGCCACCAATCCACCCTAGTGTTATATTAAAATACTGCAATACTATTGTCCCCACATAAATGTATAAATTAATTACAGCGTCATTGATTGTGGTGGCATGTCTGATTAACTGTGTATACAAAGTACCGTGCAGTGTAACTGAAACTATTTTTTTTTCATAATATGGAATTCACACATGAGCTTTTATCACATGATTGTGATATTGAAATCTGAATATACTGTATATATATAAATCTGAAGTTTACACGCGATCGGCACAGTGGCGAAGGGGTCAGCACGCACGCCTCACAGCAAGAAGGTTTGGCGAGGGCGTTTTCTGTTTGGAGTATGCATGCTTGCGTGGGATTTGTGGTGATTGAGGCGGCATTCATTTTGAGACACCCTCGTCTACATATATATAAATACAAGTACTCCAGTTATTTCCCACAGTCCTAAGACATCCAAATTAGACTAACTGGCTGTTCCAAATTGCCCCTATGTGTGATTGTGAATTGTTGTGTGTGTGTCGCCATTATGATGGACTGGTAAGCCGTTTAGGGTGTACTCTGCCTTCAGTCACTGTCAGCTGAGCACCAGCTTTCCCACTACCCTGTGGGACTGAGCGGTTTGGCAAATGAGCGAGTGAGTGAAGTTTACACAGGTCTTCTCTTAGGTATGATTAACTAACAATATTTTTTACACAATGAGGCTCTGAAGAACGCCTCAAGGTATACTGATCAAACACATTTGTATCTTCAAAGGTAGCACACTTCTAATAACTATAATATATTGCTGAGGCAGGTGTTGTACTATATACATGTAGACAAGGGTGTCTCAAAATTAATGCCTCATCAATCACCACAAATGCGTAAATGAACAGATCAAATCAAAAGTTGCATAAATTATAGCCTGAAATCTCCTATACAGAAACTACTTTTAATACATTTATGCCATCATCAAACCCAAGTACCAAGTCCACTTCTTCAAAGTGGGTTTTTCATCCGGGTACCTTGGTTTCCTCCAACTGTCATAAGACATGGAGCCCGTAGGTGTGAGTGTGAATGGTTGCTTCTGTGTTTGCCCTGCAATGGTCTGGCGAGCTGTTCAGGGTGTACCCCACAGTCAGGATAGCTTGAAGCCTCCCTGCAACCCTAATAAGATTAAGCAGTTCAGCGAGTGAGTGAGTGACTGAGTGAGGTCGTCGGCTGTCATTCATTGGCTCAAGCAGATACACCTGTATAACCCAGAGAATCAGGTTCAATTATCAGAAAGGTGCCATCATGGTTCTCTACTTCCAAAAAATTCAAGTCTGCCAGATGAACAGTGAAGATGATGACAGCGGTATTTTGTGACACACTTTATTCTCATTGAGTTTTTGGATAGGCGTCACAGGGTCAATCTACACTACTACACTTCAGAAACTGAAGAAGACCATCAGGAAGAAAATGTTACATAAAGACATTCATACCGTTCAACTCTATTACCATAATACAAGACCACACATGCCAGAATGGGGTGGCTCCTCGTATCTTATCCGTTGTATCACCCTGATTAGGCACCTTCGGTCTTCTACCTGTTTGGGCTCATCAAGAACAACCTAAATGGTCTTGGATTGGAAGACCTTGATGAAATTAAATCATTTGTAAAGTCATGGATCAGGAAGAAACATTTTTCCAGACAGGATTTAAAACATTGGTTCGACAATGTATTGACGATATTTTAAAGTCTATGCAACTTTAATATGTTCATTAACAAAGTTAAGGTGACAGAGGATGCATTACGTTTTGATGTATATACACTCACTCAATCACTCACTTTTTTTTATAAGCACAATTTGCTTATGAACTGTTTAGTCCTACTAGGGTCGTAGGAAGGCTGGGGCATATCTCAGCCGACACTGGGGCGAAGGCAGGGTGCACCCTGAACAGCTCGCCCAGACCATTGCAGGGCCAACACACACAGCCAATCACACTCCAATTAGCCTAATGTACATGTCTTTGGACTGTGGGAGGAAACCAGATCACCCAGAAGAAACAATTTTCTTGGGTATATATTTGAATTGCAGTTGAATTCATTAACGATTCCGTTGAACCAATTTGTATCTTGTTAGTGGGAATTGATTTGGTGTATATGAATGTATATGCTCAAAAATCTCTTGGTTTATAAATAAAAACTCAAAAACTAACTCATCTAATCACAAAAACGTTCTATTAAAGCCATATATGATTAAATTTTTGTCGTACAGAATAGATGATTTTGAATTGGGAAACTTTTAACACATTTAAAAATTAGCCTTTTATGTGTTACAGTTAATTTTGCCTGTTTAACATCTTGCTTTCCTCATGAATATGCATATGAGGTTCTGATGTCACTGTGCGTGTGCATGGGAAAACAGCATTGACTCCATGATGAAGGGGGAGGTATGCGTACTTGCTTGTTTAAATTACAAATTCATGTATATAAGTTGAATAAGTGAATTCGGGGTAGACTGGACATTCGGATGTATAGTTTGAGACCCATCGCTGATGGGATACTGAACAAGCAAAATGAACTGCTGTCTGTCATGCAAACAAATGACCCTGATGTAATCTGCATTACAGAAGCCAAGCCCAAATTAGTCGCTAATCCAAGTAAGCGACCCAGAGCTCAATAGATGTCACCAGAAGCAAGAAAAACTGTTAAGGAAAAGAGGCAGCTTGGTGAAAGTACAAATGCTTACTTTTGTTCTCTTGTTTTACATTTGTACAAATGCTGATTCTCTGGAGCCAGCTGGCCTACCTCTCTTTCTTATCACCACCACTGTTGTTGATTTTCTGAAAATAGAGTCACGTGACTAATTTTAGGTGGGGCTAAGTAAAGAGTTTGTATTTATTGGAAATTAAAAAAGATATCCGTTGCATATTGGAATATCTTCATTATGTGAATGACCTCAACTGTGTAATTAGCAGCAAAGTTTTATCTTTATCTTAAGTTTTAATACTGATTAAATAATTTTTGTATTTTTAATAACAAAAGAACACAATGTATACCTTTAAGTTGTAAGAATTATAATTTTAAAGCAATATTAGTACGAAGCAATTCTTCACACAACTTTTGCACTTATTAATTCTTATTAGCAAACAGCACTTTCATTTCACAGTTACAATTTCAGTGTGAAAAGTTACATTTCAGTGTAACCAAGTACAGTGCTTAATTTCTCATTCCACGACTTGTCTCCAAACTCTCATTTCCTTTCTTTGAAAGGCTAAAGCAGTCCATAGTTAGAAGTGTTTACTCAAGTAAATAAGGCCTTTCTATAAATGCCAGTACTGGAGTCAATGGAATTGGCATTCCTGCACACAGGACTTGAAAGCTACACACCCACATTCAGGTATACACACATGCACACACAGGGCCAGGGAAGGGTTGACACCGTGAGCGTTAGTCACTGAAAGCAGTTATGTCGCGGTATGTGCCTGAAGACAGCTGTGTTGCTACGTCTCCAACATCTTATTCTTCAAGCAGCTTGAGAACAAGTCACATGTTCAGGAAGATCTCAGAAGACCCAAGACAGGACAACTAAACTCCAGTGGTGGTGCAAGACAGCAGAGGAAACAAAAGTCTTTATTCCTTCACTGCATCAGTGGCCTGTGGGAAAAGAAGAAAGAGAAGAAGAAGAGAATAACCCCTAGTGCTGCCTTCTTGGACTGTCACTGTATCTGCACCGGTAAGGCCAAGTGAATACATAGTGTTTAACCTGGAAAATGGTCTGAGAAATGTCCTTTGGAGGGTAAATGTCCAAAGATGGCATTATTTCATTATTTTTTATATGTTAAAAATATGATAGGAATAAGCTCCGAAGAGTAATGTGTCGTGTACAGCTATAATAAATGAAACTGGTTTGATTATTGAGTACAATGCTGAGTGGGTAAAGAGCAGCGAGTCAGTGTTTTATGTTCACCAAGCCTTTTTCTGTGTTCATTTGATGATTAGTATGAGCTGATATGGTATTCGGATCAAGCCTTCCTCATTCAAGGAGTGCACCTGTTTATAGGAGGTACCGCATTTCAGCTCTTTTCAAGTGTGACTTACGTTAGGACCCCAGTGAGTCATTAAAAAGAATAAATAAATAAATAAATTTGTAAAGTTCCTAACTGTTTTTTTGTAAATGTGGTGGGTTGGCAGAATGCCACCACTCCATCCACCAGAAAAAGAAAACAAATTCAAGTGACTTACAGTTTCAACGTCTAATCTTCCAAAGGTGGATTTGAACTTTGTCAGGTGAAAAAAAACATGTACATAGTGATGATTTTGGCTGAAGGAAAGCAAACAGTGCATTCAAGCACAACAGGCCAGTTATAACTTTTTTTTTTGTAGATATAAGATACCAAAGAGCCTAAATTATTATTTTGATGTCATTTACACTTCAATAGGCCCATCCATAAAATCCCAGAGAGAATGAGAGTAGAGTTTTTGTGTTGTAACAGTCTTACTTTACAGTTATATTATAGTTATCCATGCAGTCTCTGTGCTGTTTGTACATGGCTATAAAGAAAGAACATCCCCAGGGTTATTTGTCTACATTCTGAAGCCAGAAATGTATCTTTTCCACATTGCTAAGCTGTGCAAATATATTTTCAAGTGCCTCACCTTGCCCTCAACAAATCATTTTAAAATGTGGTAAATAATTTGGGAATGTGTTTGATCAATTTTTTTTGAGATTTTTATATGTAATACTGCATATAAGTTAAATTAGCATTTTTAAATGGTTAGACAGAAGTATATCGGATTCATTATTTTTTTTATTTTCCGTGACTATTTAATAACAATGATGTCATTTTTTCTATTATTTTGCTATAATATCTAATGTAATATGTTATATCCACTGAAAAATAGACGATAGAAGCATCATGTTTACGGTTTAATAAGAGTTCACTAAAATAGTAAGTCTGGTGCAGCACCTGCCTTAAAAATTATGGCAAGTATGCAAAAGTGGTTTCCAAAAAGGTTGATAGAAACGCATATAAGGGCACACGTGCATTTACACAGTGTTTTTATTCAGCTGCCAGCAGAATTATTTAGTTCTGTCATTAAATGGATGACTTTGTGGGAACATGATCATTTGCATGATGCCATACTATGCACATTTTGGTGTCTTACAAAAACTGCATGAGTTCAACGTAGAAGTGTAGAAAAGTGACCAAAAAAGGGGGGAGCAGAAGAAGAAGAAATCTTAATTGGCCTGCACTCAAATATTTAAAACGGCAATGTTGTGCAAAAAATAACAAATAAATAAAAAAATGTAAATGTAAAAAATAATAAATTAATTAATTAACAAAGAAAGAAAGAAAGAAAGAAAGAAAGAAAGAAAACCTCAACATTTTTAATAGCCATATGGGTTAGTTTAAATTTTATATCAAAGGTTCCAGGATTTATCTTTGCATTCAAAAAGAATGATTAAATACTTTGTTGAACTGTAGATGTGATTTTCTCCAGAGTTGCTTGCCATTTCCTGACATTTTTTGGTTAGTTACTCCAAAACTAGAACATATCATAGAAATTTGGTATCATTTTAAAGCTTAGGATATCAGCTACAAAATAGTACCAATAACCCAAAATTCATAATTTCCAACTTAATTTCACTTTGCTGTGATGGGTCACATATAAAGTAATGAAGTGATCTGAGCGGTTTACTTTTTTAGTTCTGCTATTTATCTGAGCATTTATTTATTTATTTATTTATTTATTTATTTATTTATTTATTTATTTATTTATTTATTTATTTATTATTTTTCTTGCTTGCCTATACAGTATGTCAAGCTCATTATTGTAAAATCTTAAAATAAATAAATAACTAACAATGAAAACAACTGAAAAAAAAATGCTATTATTGCCATTCATTCATTCGTTTTCTGAAGCACTTAATCCTAATTAGGGTCGCGAGGAGGCTGGCGCCCATCTCAGCCAGAGCGAGGGCAGAGTACACCCTGGACAGCTCACCAGGTCATCGCAGTGCACAAACTCGCTGACGGCAATGCAGCCCACTCTTTACCAATGATAGCAATGATTCTTTTTCATGCCTTTTAGCACAGACAGTGAGAGACATGGTCTACCTTTGATAACCCAGTTAGCTGCACTGGTGCAGCAGTGACAACTCAGTGGTAGTTTGGCTTGAACCCCTGACCTTCGGCTTGTTATTGGCATTATTCAAATAATATCGAACATCATGTAATAAATATAAAACATGATCTGAGTGTTTCCATTACAGAAAAAACGCAGTGGCTACTTTCTTGTTCTGGAAAATACCTCAGTATATGTGTGATGCTTATATACAAAACCATTCAAACCTAAAACCAAACCTAAAGCCAGTATACACTGAGTGAAGTTGACTTGAAAACTTGAAAAAGTCATGGTGAGATATTTGGTCATGGCTCCAAAACAATTAAGTTGAATTAAGTTCAATTAAATGTAGCCTGAGACAAAGTTTCAACAGTATTAGTCAGTATTTAGATGTCCATCTAACATTGTGACTTCTGCTACGACGTTGTACTATATTGACTTGTATCTTATATATTGACGTACATTTTATCTATGATTCCATAAGTTATCATCATACAATCAACATACATTAAACCTGATGTCAAATCTAAGTGTATTGGATTCATGGTGCACAATGTGGCTTGTAGTAAAAGAATACAGTTGCTAAAATCTTACACTTTGCAGCATTTAGACAGATATAAGAGCACTTTTTTTCAGGATGTATAATAAAGGGATGCTATTTATAAGATAATTGTGCAAACTGCAACACTATCTTTCACCGAGCTCCATTTTAAATATAGTTTGCTGATGCAACACGTAGCCACAAATGTTTCACTAAAAATGTTCTAATAAAAATGTCCCACCTGTAATTTATATAGTATAAGCCATTATGAATTATGATCTTCCTGAGATACTGTCAGCTTTAACTATTGCAGTGTTTTACACCCTGAAGGTGTGAACAGGACTCATACTGGACAGCTGTCGGAGAAAACACCGGGATTGTGCAAGCTGTCTTCCAGCAGGAAAACTCAAGATCCTGACTTGAAATGACGTTTAATAACCTATTATCAGCAGGAGAGATGTATGACTGGTTAATCTTTACCTAAGGCACCTATCACACAATATCCTACAACCCCAAACCATTCTTTATTTATTGATCCATCGAATTATTTTTATTTTATTCGCAAGTTATTCTTCCCTAGTGTCCTCCAAAGGTATAGAACAGCATAACCATATGCACTACGTATACTCAGCTGGTACATGCCAGACCAAATGGTTTTTGGATCATTTTTAATTATAGTTTGCATGTCCTTGTTTCCCACAAGGGAAAGGAGCCGAAATTGCACTTTGAGATCTTTAAGTTGATGCTGTGTACAGGTGGCAAACAGTCGTGCATGACTTCACACATTTGCTAAGTCTAAAACCAAACAAGGAAGTGTCTTTCTTTATAAGAGAGGATAAGGAAGTGCAGGTAGCAGTCTGGAAACATGCCTTTGATTTTTATCTGTACTTTCTCATTTTCTAACTGGGAACAAAATCTTACTGCATCAGGCATTAAATAGACGTTTTAAATTAGTACACAGAGTAAGAAAATGTCTTTTACTCTAGTGATGTTTCTTTTAGTAATGGAAAGAATGACACTGGAATGCCCCTGATAGTGATCTTTTGTAATAGCACTGAAAGAATTAAAATTTTAGCTGTAAGTAAGTAACACTTATTGTTATTCACGTTTTTAAGTCATATTGTGTTGTAAGCATCCCTGATTGATAGATTAAGTAATCAGCCCGGCTCATAACCAAATCTCTGCCCATTCCTCATCTCATGACCAATGAGTTCCAATGAGCCAGCGAAAGGAGAAACTCTTAATACTACTGGAATGAATTTTCAAGTCTTTAACCAAACTCATTAAAGGATCAGTCAGAGGCGCTAATCTCTTGCCGGCCGAGTGTGTTTGCGTCCCCGGTCCTCCTGCGCTGAGTCAATAAGGCCAAATGCGCCAGGATAATGGACTTACCGCAAGCTGTTGCTACACAGAGAGAATGCCAGGCTGCTTAGAGTGTCTAAGCTGACCATAGATGAAGGGAAAGATGCACCCCACTCTTGCAAGGAGTGGAGAAGGATGAAAGGAACAGTAGGAGGGCAAGCATGTCAGATTGGGGTTAAGAGATGAGAAGGTGGGGGGCTGTTTAAATGTAGATAGCTTCATTTCCTTTAGGGATAACCAGAGTGCACCGTCAAACAGAGTACCTAAATATTTTGTTTGTTATCGCTTAAGGAGGTGTAAGATGGCGTACTCTCACACCCTCATCCATCCTTTCTATAGACGTGGACCGACAGCTTGTCTTTAGGTTAACAGTGCCTAATTTCCTCTGCTATCACAGGGTGTGGAGCTATCATTGGAGTTTATGAATTTGGGTGTCGCTATGTCCAAACAAATGTAAGGTGTATGAGTGAGCATGTGGCATGCGAGAAATTATTCTACGGACGTACAAGGACATTTACAGATAGTCCACAATGACCATCCTAGCTCTCACTCTCCATCTGTGATTTCATCAGGAAAGAAAGGTTATACATGGCTGTCGTTATTCAAACACATAGAGAGATATTCAACACTGCGTGCCACTGGAATCATAATCCATAGAGTAGCATGTAATAAAATAGACCTTCTTATGAATGGTATCTTTATCACTGAGAAAATGAATATTAAAAGTAGTCTAGAGTCGTAATGGATTTTCTGTTTTCTTCTTATTATTATTAGATCAGGTTCAACATGTACAAATGCTAAGAATATTTGTAGACAGTGGGTAACTATTGGCAGATTGCTGGCAATTTTTTTACATTTTACTTCCTTCTAGAAATAAATGCCTAAAATAGGAAATTATCTACTAATAGAATAATTCATCCCTCCATCAGTGATCGTTCCACTCGTTCATCGGGGTCACGTGTGAGCCTGGAGCCAATCCCAGCTGAATTTGGGCGAGCGGTAGTGTCATATTCAAAATAATCTTATGTCTCGTACTCACTCATTCGCCTAACCAGGTCATGGGAAAGCTGGAGCCTATCTCAGCCGACATTGAATGAAGGCAGGGTGCACGCTGAACACTTGCCAGGCCATCGCAGGGCTAACGTGGACACACAACCATTTGCATTCACGCTCACATCGTGAGGCAATTTGAAACAGCCTAATGTGCATGCCTTTGGACTGTGGGAGGAAACCCACGGAGTACCCAAAGAAAACCCACACAAGCATAGAGTGAACGTGCAAACTCCACCCAGAAACACCCTCGCTGAGACTGAGGCTTGAACCCAGCACCTTCTTGCTGTTAGGTGGACACGATAACCACGACACCACAGTTGTATTTTATCCTGTTTTATTTTATTTATTTCTTTATTTCGGTCCGTTTCTTTGTAATGTTGAACGAATCGTCTCCTATAACCGTAACTTCTCACATGATTCCTGTTGTTCCCCAGTTACCAGCTGTCTGTCATTGTCATCCTTTATTTTGAAGTTGTGTCCTACCTTCCTATTGGGAATGAAAGTCCCATTTGATTAAGTCTCATTAAAAGCTCATGCTGGCTCTGGAGACAGGGGACTGCAGGAATGGCACTTGAAAGTGGGAATCAGGGATATCTTATTTACTCAGACGTTTGCCACAATTCTGTAGTAGTGACCCGTAAGTAAGTTCTGCAGCCCAATCCCTTTGGGGTTAAGATCTCAGTACTACACTGATTTGCTTTGGTTTCTATGCCCCTTGTGTCCCCCAACACTTAAAGAGACAAGCAGCTTCACTAAGACACATATGTCTCTTTAAAGACGATGGGATTCTGGCTTTTTCTCTACGGAACTGGATTACAAGATGATGATTAAAATCCACTATCCTGAAACCAATCCCTAAGTATTGATTCTATCTTAACAGCAATATTATCAGGGGTTTTTTTTGTTTTGTTTTTTAGTATTAATGAATATCTTCTCCATTTCAGTTGACATATAGAAATGACTGTAGTGAAGTTTGAATATCTTGCTGATAAACGCTTGCTGATTTAAAGAGATTTACTCATTTTTTAGAGTCTCAGGAATCACTGGTTTTCTTCCCTTCCAGGAGGTCATGGCTAGCCCAGTGCGGGTCCATCCTGACACCGCCTTGCTCCAGCCTACCCGCTCTGCCTCTGGTTTCTCTGAGAACTCTCTGGCTGTTCTAAAAGCCGATGACAGGACAGTGGAATCTCTGGAGTTGGTGGACAGTAAGACACGGCTGGACAGCACTGATCGTGCCCTGTCAGGACTCTACCTGTCCTGTTTTGATATGTTGTTTACTGAGGATGCCACCTGGTTGGTGAGGGTGGCAGACTCCTCTGCACCAGTTGCTTGTGGACCTAATCCAGAACCATGTCCAGAGCCAGACCAGTGCCCTGTGATTGACAGCCCTGGGCTTGGCAGGGAGCCGCTGTCCCCCAGCCTTGAAGACCAGGTGGAGGAGAGATCAATGGAACAAGTGCAGAGCCTTGTGGTAGGAGAGGTACTAAAGGACATTGAGACGGCCTGCAAGCTGTTAAACATCACACCAGGTCAGAGACTAGATTACAACATTATGAAATGTTTCAGAATTATGTAATGATCTGATTTTTACATTTTGTTTCCTTGATACTGTTTTAGAATGCCACAGTGCTGTAGTTTCAACATTTTTAAAAGTCCTTATCATGGTGGGGAAGGTTTGGCACGTATATAGTAAGGTGATTATAGACATTTCTACAAAAACATGTCAAAATGTATAGAGACACCATCGTTTATAAAAGAAGTTTTAGTAAGTCCACCCTCAGCCCACCCGGCCCACAATACACCCTCTTTAAAAATCTCACAACTCTTTTACTCCTGCTGCTCACGACATAGCTAGTGACGATAAATAATGCATATACAGTACAATAAAGGAAAAAATAATTAATATTTCAACAAATGTGATCAGATGTTTCACAGATAAAAGTCCGTAATGAGCTCTCCCGAGTGGCGCATCGACAAGGTGCATGACTATCAACCTGGAGATCGCTAGCTCGAATCCAGGTTCATTCCTGGTCATCTGTGACCCGTCCATGGGAGCTAATTGGCTGAGCTCTCATGGCAGGTGACTCACAGCGATCACCAGCCAATCCATGGGCGCCTGTGAGCTCATTTGTATGATTCATCCACCTGTAAGTGGTTTCCCTGCCTGTGTGTTAGGCCTCCTCCAAATAAATAATATGTTAACAAGTTTGTTCAGATGTTTTACAGATAAAACTCCGTAATGAAGAAAGAGGCGGGTGGCAGCACTGCACGTCACAGAGGGGGCAAGTGAATGCTTATGCCCCTCCGTGGATTGTGGTGTGATAGGGAGGCAACATCTGATGAGTGGGAGTTGGATAAAACTAAAATTAGGGAAGAAAAAATAGGGGAAATATATTTACATATAAAACTCTGTAATGAGTAGTGCCTGTTTAGTTTTAATATGTCTCTGTAATCCAGTCACGTGTACTTCTACACTGAAATCACACAAACGGCATGATGCTGAAAGAATTAACTGATTATTTAAATAGAAATTGTGACGAATGTTTGCGCTGAGAACATTTAAAGTCAAAACCCAGGATCTTTTTAATCCTCACTTTTGCATGTGGATTTTTCCTGCAAATGACCTATAACTTTGTTGGAGTAGCTTTACTTTAGGACACGTGGTGTTTACTTAGCAGGATGTGTATAACTCTCCAACCAAGCCCTTGTCCTGCGCAGGTGAAGATCTCTCACTAAAAGGCTAAACGTCAACAGGCAGTTCCTCCACACCGTGCTGACGTACACTTAAACATTAAACATTGCTGTACAGAGGCAAATTTTGTACAGTTTTAAGAGTGTGTGTTTGTATTGCTGAAAATCTTGTAATCCACCCGAACCTATCCAACACTTGCTCTTGAATTTATTGGTGTGTGCTTACTAAATGTACTGGCGTTTCTTCTAACTGGCAGTTGTCACGGTAAATTTCACCCCTTGAAGGTAGTTGTGCGTCACCTCCTTGGGTAAACACTTGTTCTGTCGTTCACGCTTCAGCCTTTCACTTTCCTTGATTGACAATCACTATGGGGCATCAAAACATACAAAGCCTTAGCCAAACACCGTGAACCCTAGTGTTGTATTACTGACGCTTCTAAGGTGGATGATGAGCGAATGTTGACGAATGTGCACTCGACTCAAGCTCATATCGAACCTTTCAGATCCGGTGGATTGGAGTTGTGGGAATGTTCAGAAGTGGCTGTTGTGGACAGAGCATCTGTATCGGCTCCCTCACGTGGGCAAAGCATTTCAAGACCTTGACGGGAAAGACTTGTGTGCCATGACCGAGGAAGAATTTCGGCAGCGCTGTCCACAGTGTGGTGACACCCTTCATGCTCATCTAGATATATGGAAATCAGGTGCATACCTATGCTTTCACATGCATAATACGGCTGGAACGAAATCAAAAACTCATGGCGTGGCGAGCCAAACGTTTCGATGTCCAATATTTTAAATGCATAGAGAAGGGTAATGTACTCACAAATCTCTTTGTGTCATCAGCTGCCTGGATGAAAGAGAGATGCTCGGTAGGAGAGTGCAGGATCACGGGTAAGTCAGTAGACCCGTATGTAAACACATCTGAATAGAAATGTATAGAATTTAAAACAGCAACAGACTGGATTTCTGACAGCTGACTTCTGTTGTCCAACAGAGCGAGAGGAGCTGTGGTCTGAAGCTGATTCGTCTTGCTCCGGTCAGCCTATTCATTTGTGGCAGTTCCTCAGAGAGCTCCTACTTAAACCACACAGCTATGGACGCTGCATCCGCTGGCTCAATAAAGAAAAAGGTATGAAATCACGGAAATGAAACCTGTTAGTTCCACTAAAAGGACACCACGGTAGAATGTTCTCACTGCGCTTGCGTTGGTTTCCTCAATATACTCTCTGTGTAATCATAAGTATTTTTTTATAGTTACTAAATACAGTCAGGGCAGTATGGTGGCGCAGTGGTAAGCACATCCACCCTACAGCAAGAAGGTCCTGGGTTCGAGTCCCAGGCTCTGGCATTTCTGTGTCGAGTTTGCATGTTCTTCCCGCGCTTGCGTGGGTTTCCTTGGGGTACTCTAGTTTCCTCCTACAGTCCAACGACATGCACATTAGGCTGATTGGCTGTTCCGAACCGCCCCTAAGTGTGAGTGTGGGTGGTTGTGTGTTTGTGTGTGTGTGTGTCCTGGCCTTGACTAATGAGCTGTTCAGGGTGTACCCCGCAGCATGCTGGCGCAGTGGTTAGCATGTCCACCCTCTCAGCAAAAAAGTCCCGGTTTGAGTCGCAGGCTCAGGCGTTTCTGTGTACGGTTTGAATCTTCTCCTTGTGCTTGCATTGGTTTCCTCCAGGTAATCTGGTTTCCTCCCACAGTCCAAAGACATGCACTTTTGGCTAACTGGCTGTTCCAGATTGCCCCTAGATGTGAGTGTGAATGTGTGGTTGTGTGTGTGGGTGTTGGCCCTGCAATGGACTGGCCAGCTGTTCAGGATGTATCCCGCCTTTGAGCCGAGCCGGCTGAGATGGGCCCCTAGTAGGATTAAGCAGTTCAGTGAATGAAGGAACGAATGGATACTCCAGTAAATAAAAGCTTGCATTACTCTACACAGCGAATCAACGTTTATTGTTTAACGTTCACCCTTCTGTATTTGTTTCACTGGTAAATCCACTTCTGTACTGAGATCAATCTTTAATCAGTGTTTTCCTCCGAAGGTATTTTTAAAATCGAAGATTCTGCTCATGTAGCACGACTCTGGGGTCTGAGGAAGAACCGGCCAGCGATGAACTACGACAAGCTTAGCCGCTCCATAAGACAGTACTACAAGAAGGGAATCATCCGCAAACCAGACGTGTCTCAGAGACTGGTCTATCAGTTTGTCCACCCAGTATGAATCCAATAATCAGATCAGACAAACAGAAACAAGATGGCAGACTGTTTGCTATGCACTGACAAACTGAACTACAACTAGAGTCTATGCACTCCAGTACACTTCTGTTTTTAAGTGATGCGTGGTCTGGACTCTTTATTAATGTAGTTCCATATATTGGTTTATATTATGCTTTATTCCACTAATCACTTGGAATAATATGGCCATGTGGGCATGAAAATGTTCCAGGATCATGTGGGTAGTAATTTTTAAATCAGACATTTTTAATATATATCGGTTGCAGTAAAAATACCTGGCCATTCGCATTGTCTGCCTGTCCTAGTCTGTTAGTTAGCTTATTAGCAAGCATGTCAAAGTAATTGACTAATAATTTTTATTTTTTTCAATTTAAAAAAATATTCAGGTTTTGCTTTCCTAAAGGATTAGGCACTTATTTAATATGGAACCGGGTTTAAATCATAAAACGTTGCTTTTCATTTTTGTAAATTCTTTCTTTAGTCCGAATACTGCCATTTATCAAACACAGGCTGGTTTCTGACAGCTTTCAAAGTTCTATGTCAATGCTTGCAGTTTTTTGTTTGAGTAAACCTCCACTCCCTGTGTGAATAAATAAGGCACATGCTTGGGTTTGGTCCCGGCCTTCACCCAACTCTTTTTTTTTTAAAGCCTAATCACACAGCAAACTTATTAACCCTTCTTAAAGGCAGTAAAGTAAAGTAAGAGTAAAGTCTTCACTGCACTGAGCTCCCATGAAGGGGCATCATTCATTAGAAGGTCACTATGTGCTCCTTTCAATCAGAAGTGAACCTGGCCATTGATATTAGTTACGTGTTCTCAAAAAAAAAATCACTAAAACAAAAGTATAATAAAAATGTTCTAAATAAGAGTTATTATCTCTTCGTGACCTTCAGATCTTTATGACTTGCTTTGCTGTATATGCAAGTGTGCATGTGGGTTGTTGTTATTTTTGTTACTTTGCCTTTGTTTCATTTTAAGTTTTTTCTTTAATGACATTATTTTTGCAGTGTCTGCCCTTGTTAATAAAGATTTCACCATGTAACAAAAAATTTTTGAAAAAAGTTTTGTTTATATAATTTTTTTATTTGCTTTTGGTTATTTACATTGCACTGATCACAAAAATGTCTTTAATCTCTCTGACAATATTATGCTCATGATGTCAAAATATTGACTACTCAAATTTTCTGTGAAAACAAGAATTTGAAAGTCAAAGTGAACACTTTTTCTAGCTTCTATGCGATGTCCAAGAGGGTTTTCACAGATCGGTCCCCGGATGTAGTCGGCCATCATATTGCAATCCCAGCTGCTTTGATACCTTCGTGAAATCGCTCCCCATGTCCCTCACTGATGTTTCCCATATGATCACTGAAAAAAAGCTAGATGTGAATGGAGAACATGCATCTTTAAGGACATCCTGCATCCAAAATTCTGCATCACAAACAACATGTGGTGCCCATCTTTTGTCTCGATTCTTGTTCATATCTTTTTGCATTTTATGTAGTGCCTTTGATTGAATGTTTAACTTGTTTTGGGCTAATATAATAGCCACACACATAACAAAACGAACTGGTTGAATGACGACACTTTCCTGCTGAAGCCACTGTCCTATAAATACATATAAACAGTAGTTCTAAAAACAGTAATTCCTAAAGTAAATTATTAGATGTAGAGCTCAGATATGTACTTCAGAGCTTAAATACACACACTCTGGACGCAAAAAAGGATCATCATACTAAAGACTGGTTTCTTGTGTGAACATCGGGGGCCCCTTAAAGGGCACTTTTTGCCATTTATTAGGCCTATGTATTAAAAATGAAATTTCTGATTTAGTTTCTGGGAAAAACGGACACTTATCTGACAAAGAAGGCTAGATTTGTGCATTATGTGACCAAATAAGCTGGAAAATGACAAAACAATTATTTTAAATTAAATCAAATTAAAAGACACAATTTTTGTTATATTGTGTTTGTTATTCCTTTAGGCTGGATTTAAAATAAATAATTAAACTAAAAATTCCCAGTATCTCATTAGAACCCACACACGGAAATTGGCGCCACCTTTTTTTTTTTTTTTTTCTTCGGAAAACCACACTCAAAACAGCAAAAACACCTCCGACAATTCTGTGTTAGCTGCTGTGTTTGTGATTCTAAGATTGGTTTATTGGTTGGTTTTTTGGAACTACTTCTGTAGACAGTTGTTCAGAGTTTAATACAAGTTAAATGTACAGGTGCATGTAAAACACTGCTCATCTAGGGTGTATTGCATAGCTTCAGTTACTTTACCTACATTTGGCTTTAAAAACCGTTGGTTTAAACGCTTCGACAGTCACCTCATTTCTCTATTTAAAAAAACTATTAAAAAAACACTGTGTCACATTTAGG
>JBCNYG010000006.1:26614105-26627877 GCA_039654305.1 Porochilus rendahli | reverse complement strand
TATATATATGGTTGACTTCATGAAATCATGAACCTCCAGGCCACTAGATGGCGGTGTTTATTTTTGCGCGCACCTCTGCCCCGCGCTTATGAAAGAACTCCCGGAAGTGCTGTAACGTGGTCCTTTCCGGCTCCGGTCTCTCAACAGGCGTAAAGGTAGGCCGAGTCGGAAGCCATAAAATCCATTAAAAATCACAATAATCCTTTTATGTGTCGTCTGTTTTTATGTTTAATTTGTTAAAACTGCGCTCTGAGTGTATGTCTTTGGCGGTCTTTAGAGGATGCAGCTCTGTTTGACTTAATTATTTGATGCTAGTTATGTGTCGGTCAGTGTATGCTAACATGGAAGCTAGAAGTCATATGTTTAGCAGTCGTAGCTGAAAATGTCAGTCAGTCGTTTGAGAATGTACTGGTGCTAAACTTAATTAAAGACTTTTATCAGTGTACCAGCCTCTGTTTTGTTCTGGTGAGAGTTAGTGGCTAATGATTAGCATGGTTGCCCGGTAGGAGCACCAGGGGTATGCTGCTAATGGAGTTAGTTATGCTAATTATAGTAGTGTAAAGATGCTTTCAGCTAAACATAAAAAAAAATTCAAACTGGTTGAGACATACAAGCTTAACATGTTTATTGTGAGGTCATGTAGGCAGTTTTTCTTCAATCTACCTGCACTGATGGGACCTGAAATAGAAAGGATGATGTGTGTGTGTGTGTGTGTATATATATATATATATATATACAGACACAGATCTATTCTTCACTCAATTTTGAGAATATTAGTCTCCGTCTGACTGCGTCCTGTCTTGTTTACCGTGCATGTGATCCCTGTTTGTGTAGATGTTGATGCCCAAGAAGAATCGCATTGCCATCTATGAGCTCCTCTTCAAAGAGGGCGTGATGGTGGCTAAGAAGGATGTACATCTGGCCAAGCACCCGGAGCTCGCTGACAAAAATGTGCCTAACCTTCACGTGATGAAGGCCATGCAGGTGAGTGTTCACGCAGTAGCCTCTTCATGGTGCATGCCATAGTTCCCTGTCTCTTCACAGACCTTGTCAGGGACTTCTTGTTCTTAGACTGTGCTATCTTAAGTTCTTCCCAAAAATTTTGGGATAATTAGTCATCATAAATATGCAAATGTTGACAGTTGTTCGCATCAGGTGAGGTGAAGACTACCAGACAGTCGAATGGACTGTTTAATTCAGTGACCTACACAGAGTACATAAACTAGAATAAAAATGAGATCTTATTCAATTCAATATTTATAATTGATTCAAGCATTGTCCCAAATTTGTGGGTAGATTAACTAATGTTGCCCCGAAATAGTGAATCGGTCAGTTTGTACTGTTCTGACTTTGTATATACAGAAAATAAACAGTCCCGGTTTGCTGGACGCTTAGACATCCTCAAACCCCAAGTGATATTGGAGTGGCAGCGGTTTGTGGCATGTCTGTGTTGGTGTCATTACTTGGCTGGTTTTCATGATAAGCTGTGTTGGTTTTTGGCACTTGTAATAATATCTGAAGAGACAAGCATTTTAAAATGTAATGCTGATTGATTGCCCAAAAAAGAAGTATCATAAATAAAAGTGCTAGCTTTCATGCTTAGAAACAGGACTGTGAAATATGGCATCCAACTGATCAGCAGATGTATGTGTATTAAAAAAAATCAAATGGCACCTTAAATATCTCTCAGCCCTAATGATAACTGCGGGTGATGCTTATTCAAACAGTAAGAGAGCACTGTGGACTAAACCTCCAGTAAGAGCATTGAGCTGTTGTCAGTGAGCGTAAGAGGCACTGTGAAGTGGTTTGCATCATGATGAAATTTATGTATTAGTTCTGTGAAATAAGGAAGTATAAGGATTGTATAAAACAGTTGATTGATTTGGATTGTAAGGACAGAATGGGTTGAGTCAGCTTTACAACTAGTGAAGAGTAGGTCACATTCCAGCACTTGGTGGATTCACTCCCCATTGTTGCAGAAGTTCAGGGATAAATGCTGTGTTAACATGCTTCTAGTCACTGTCGTGAAATTCAGTTTTTAGAGTTCGTGAAATTAAATGACTTTTCGATGTCCATACACAGGAACATGGTGTATTCAGTGTAATGGAACGATACAGCTTCACATCACGGGCCTTGTATCGTCTGGTTAAACAACTAAACACAGAGGGGTCCCTTGTTTCTAGGCTTTTTTTTTGTCATATACCTAACATGGTTGCACTTGCATGTAAATGTGCACATAATAAGAAATATGTTACTCAGTGTAGTAAAGAATAGGCTGTATGGTGGTAATTTGAGACACTTACCTGCCAAGAAGCACGCAAGCAATAGAATGAAATCTTTCTCAGTTTCTGCTTGATTATCAGCCACCGGTCGAACATGATCACCCTTTTACACTCGTGTTTAAGACCACTTGCTGTCAAGTACTTTCTTTTTCACTTTGATTGTTAATGAGGCAGCATCGATACACCATCCGTGAGATTTTTTTGTCCATGTTTAATGTCTGCCAGTCTGACTAGTGTTTTAAGCTAAGCGAATTGTTTATTTTGTATACATTTATATTTATGAATATTATATAAATAAATAAATACAGATTTAGGCTACATACATTCTGCTTATCAGTCAGATAACTGAATAATAGTCTGAAAACTGGCACTTCTTGACATGGCCTAGAGTGAAACTCACTGCAGTCTCCTAGAATTAGAGGAAATATTTTCAATGAGAATGAATCCAGGACAGTCCCTTATTAGGATTTTTCTTGATGAGTAGCAGGTCTTCTATAACATTTATGTATGCAATAATTCAGTCAACATGAAAATTAGGTGAGTGAAGTGTGCTTTTGGTACTCTGTACAGTCTCTGAAATCCTGTGGGTACGTCAAAGAGCAGTTTGCCTGGCGCCACTTCTACTGGTATCTGACCAACGAGGGCATCCAGTACCTGAGGGATTTCCTGCACCTGCCACCTGAGATCGTACCTGCCACTCTACGTCGCCAGGCCCGCCCTGAAACAGCCAGGCCCCGCCCTAAGGGTATAGAATTCCTGTTCTGTTAATGAGAGGATTAGTTATTGCAGTGTTTTATATAGTTTTCTACTTATAACTATTTCTAGATGTCAGTTAAAGAATAATTGCTAAGAAGTTGGAGACCCATTCTTTTTGTAGGTCTGGAGGGAGAGAGACCAGCGCGTCTGGCACGTGGCGAGGGAGATAGAGATGCCTACAGGCGATCTGCAGCACAGCGTAAGTACAGTGTTTATTGTAAAAGATCAGGTCAACATGTCAGTTATCCGTCACAGGCGGGAACACAGTACTGTTATTTTACTGGTTCTCTGTTACATCTTGGTTGTCGGGCAGTGTTAAATTCCAAACCAGTAATCAAACCTCACGTCGCTCCACAGCAGTATTTCATGTGATGGTTGTAGTAAGACTGTTGAATTTGTTGTTTCTGTAGCTGGAGCTGACAAAAAGGCTGAAGCAGGTGCAGGAGCTGCAACAGAATTCCAGTTTGTAAGTACTGCTGCTTAGATCTCTACTTATGTAGGTCTTCTAATGTCCACTATTTGGGAATGTAGAAGAAAAGTAACGCTAACTTCCCCCCTCTGTTTCTCCCCCTCACACAGAGAGGTGGCTTCGGACGTGGTCGGGGACAGCAGCCACAGTAATTTTCCATATTCTCTGTATAATAAAGCTTGGAAAACATTTAAGACAGTGGCTGTTTATTTTTCCTCTTGACTTTTCATTCACCTGTTCTATCTGGAATTTAGCATAAATTCTTTTCACATAAGTCAGAAGACTAAAGTGTTGAAGTGGGCTTTCTGTGTTTGAACACATTTCACCACTGCTCAGTTTACTTGGTTAGGTTAGCACACCACACACTGGCAGCATAATACAACTTGAACAAATCTTATATAATAATACTTTTAAGTTTTACTCAATATCGATTTAAATATGTAGGTTGCCATTGCATTTCACCTACCAACTACCTACCTATTCAACTACTACAAAATGTTATTGGCTTATCTGTAGTTGAAGGTATTTTTAATCACTTGTGGATTTGATACGAACTTGAACTCTATATATGAAAGATGGTTGGGTTGTTTTTTTTCCTGTTGGCCTGGTACTAGGGCTGATTAACTAATGCAGTGGTGATGCGGCGTCTGTCTGGTGCCCATCCACAATTTTCAAAATGTTGCCATTATTTCTTGATGGGTTTTATTTTATCTGATATGGTGAGGTGTAGGGATTCCTCATTTCTACACAGGATCTGAAATTTAAATTTCTGCAAACTTTTTCAAAATGACAAAAGCTTAATTTAATGATAGAGGTAGGTGAAGCCTTTTACAATTCTGCACAGGATTTGGGAATTAATAATTACACACATTTATGCAAACTCAAGTGCTTCTCCTTTGTTTCTTGACCTATTTGAATTGTTTCATCTGATGGAGCTAGATAGGCCATTATAGTGCCCATGTTTGCTCTCATAAATACATTCATCAAATGCAGTAGGTCACAAATAAAAGTAAACTCCTGTGCTGCCTCTCCCTGTGAATATTCATCCAAATATTCTGAATGTAATGAAAATGCATCATTTTTATCATATACAGGTGCTGGATGATCACTTGTCGGTGATGTTCGGGTTGAAGTTCCTTTTTCTGTTATGAGAAGGAATATTATGGATGAATAAAATGTCCAGTTAATAGTGAATGTTAAAGTTTCTCCAGGAATGTGTTTGACAGTTGTTTTTATCAGCACTCAATACAGTCAAAATAACAGTAGGCAGGTATTGTGAAATACTGATGTTTATTTGTTGGCACATTTATATTACATTCTCATACTGGTATATTCCACAATCCCAAAATCACGAAGCAAGCGTTCCAGGTATGTTCAACCGAAAAAAAGGTCACAGCTTTATGGGCTGTTAAGTGACGTAGGTGTTTAGGCAGCAGCCCTCCACACAATTACCTCCTGGATCAATAAAGTATTCTGATTCTGGGAGCGAGTAATAACTGAACTGACTAAATCAAGCTGGTGATGTGATTATATTCTACAAATTTACATTCTGTTGGATGCATTACACTGGTTTTGATAGGAAGAGGCAATGGTGTGAATGTCTGGAGGATGAATTCAGTCTGCAAAGAGAAAGCAGTCGTTTGCACTCAGTTTGCTTGGTACTTTAGAAATATCTTAAACAAAATCACTACATGTGATCTGAGTAAATATAGTAATATATTACTATTATTTTTACTTATAGTAAAGTAAAAACAGCTTCTTCCTGTTACTGCACAAAAAAAAAAAGGGGGGGGGGTTTACAAATGACTTGTGCTTTGGGTCATTTATAAAATTCCCAAGTGCAGCTGTTATCCAAAGAAAGACATCTTTTAAATCTTTGTCAGATACCAAATCATCTAAAAGTGGTGTTAGTGTTCTAAGAGAATAAAAATTAGTTATGAAATGTGTGTTGGTCTTTTTTCTTGCGCAGAATTAACCACAAATAAACCCTAACAGCAGCAAAATGAACTTGAAATGTACACGGACACGAGCTCAGAATGAACCTGTATAAATCAGTGTTGGAATCTGATCTGAACAAAGAGATTGAGGTAAACATTGTGATTGGTTGTAAAGCAGCACCTACAGCAACTTAAACAGCCCAAAAAGAATACATTCCCAAAACATCCTGCTTGTGGGTTTTAACAGTTGCATCGCCATTCACTAGAAACACAACGTATACCATCATACCCAACATGAAAAAGCACATGTACTGTACTTTGTCTTTTTGAAATTATTCTATACAGAAAGGAAACAAACAAACAAAAAAAAAAAGTCAGGCTAACTACAGTGGCTCCAGATTCACAGTATTCTGCCAACTGCTGCATACCATCAGAAGGGCAGTAAGCAGCCTGGCAAAGACGACTCACTAGACAATTTTTTTGGAGGGGTGGTGGATGTAATTAAAGAGGGAAATGTTTCAGTCCACAATTTCATACAAGGTCTCAGTTATAAAAGCTTTGTTTTGCTCTGGATGGTTTTATAAATAGTTCCTGTCGAGCAGGTATGGGGAGAAAAAAAAAAAACAACCCAAACCTAATTTCCTGCAGAGTCCAATACCCACCCCATCACACGTCCAAATCAAGATAGTACAAGGTAACGAGGCCACGTTAGCCTTCATGCAGTTAGCATGAGTCTTTACAAGCCTAAAATAATTTGGGATGACTAAGGCATGTGGGTTTTCTGCTAGAACATTTCAAAGGGATTGTTTTTGACCAAACTAAAAAGTGCCTTGAACGTTCTCAAGATAAAAAGGTTTTATGGGTGTTATTTATAACAAATGTGGTCCAGCATGTATCAGGCGGTCTGGGAAAACCCTGCCGTATATCGCTGTGAATGAATTGTAGAAAACGGCAGAAACTTGAGTCGTTTTTAAAATAATATTTTGTACCCCTCCCTCAATAAGTGTGGCTTCCTCACACGGTAATCGGCATGCTTTGATTGTTCGATAGCTATACGAATGCTCAAATGGTCACAAGTGCAAATTTTTCTAACAACCTACTGAATTATTTCCCTACCACTTTTAATGTGAAGTTTTCAGTCAGACGACTGAATGGGATTGCAGGAAAGCCTGTACTGTACGTCAAATAATGCGAAGGGTTTTCCCAGGCCACCATACATATATATACAAAACAAATAAAAGGGGACTGAGAACCTGAATAATGGGCACAATTAGTTTTCACTCTTACCCCTGGCATAACCGAACAGGCCCAATAAAACAGCTCAGTTACAAGACACGCTAATAAATTTAAAATAGGCACAAAATAGAAGAAGAAAAAGAAAAAAAAATATCTGGATATGTGCCCAAGTTCTTTTTCATGAAGCTGTCCTGTTATCCTCCAACATTTGTGAACTTCATGTCAAAATCTACAATTTAACCCTTTATGTTTTAAGTGGTTCGGTGTGGTGATTTATTTGGTTGAATGGAGATTCCCCCACCCCTTAAAAAAAAAAAAAATCACGATTATAACGGAAAACATTGAAACTACTGGACCTATAGAACCCACCATCTCGAGCACGACCGGATGTAAGCAGTGCACAAAAATCACAAAAATCCACTGCTTATGACCTGCTGGCTGGATCACCTTGCTTAATCTTTTACCATAAAGTTGGTGTATGGACATATGTAGGCACCACTCTAGTAAGGAAACCAGCGTCATCAAAGCCGGGTGTGTATTTGATATTTACAAAATGGTAAAAGAGGCCCCCAAAAAAAGGTGGTGGGGGGTCAGAAGAGGGGGTTTACTCCAAAGACCTACTGACACCAAATACAGGCTGAACATTCATCAGATCTCAGACTTGTAAGACAAATAAATATCAGTGCTCATGCAAACCAACTAACCGCTCACCTGTTCCATCCATTTAGGCAACTAAGCATATTTCCTTCTCGTTGTTTGGGCTGGCTTCCGAGAACAGAACACATACTCGCACGACTCACACGTTTTACATGCTCACTCGCTCGCTCTCTCTCACGTACAAGAAAAAATGGATGCGTAAAAAATATCGAAAGCCTCAAGCAAAAGCACTAGGCTACATGTATTTACATCACAACAGTAAAAAGTAGTTCTTGCATTCAGTTTAACCTCACACTTGGATCACTAAAGGGGGAAAAAGGAATGGTAGGAGAGGGGTTCATGCAACTGTCCATTCTTAAAGGGGTGGGTGGGGGTTCAGAGTAAAGAGCGACAAACATTACATTTACATTTACAAAACATGTTCTTGAACATTTTTCCAACACTTTGTCAAGTTTGTGCCGCCCATCTGGCACTCAAAAAGGGTTGGCAAGGCAAACCGTATTATATGAGAAAGAGGGAGGGAGGGATTTTGGTGGTGGTTGGGGGGGAGGGGGGGTGTTCAAAAAAAAGAACAGAAAAGAAACAATACTGAAAGAGTAAGAGCGAGAGTGGTGGCGGAAGCATCCGGAGTGTCAGTGTTGTGTGTTAGTTATCTGATATCAGAGACGGAGCTCTGACTGATGTTGTAGTTGGGTGAGAGGTCTTCAGGTATCGTGGATACTATAGGAGTGCCGTTGCTCGTCAGGCAGCTCTCTTTCAGAGCTTCGAAGTAGGTGGCCTGCACTGGCTTGTGACACTGCAACACTTGTATGGCATCGTCTATTTTAAACCATTCCCTTTTTCTCCCTGTCAACACAAGAGGGTGCACACATGTACTGAGTAAGGCAGCTCAGTGCTAAAATAAAAAGGCTTAAATATCCCAGTTTAATAGCTCTGACCTTTATTACCATGATACACCATCCACTTTATTAGGAACACCTGTCTATTCATGCAGTTACCTAAATTAGCCAACCATGTGGCAGCAGCACAATGCATACAATCACGTCAGTATGACTCAAGAACTTTCACAGCGAACATCAGAATGAAGAAAAAGTGTGACGCATCACGGAATAGTGGTGAAGTATTTCGGGAACTGATGATCTCCTGGGGTTCTTTAAAGTTGCATCCACACAGAACTATAAGCATGAACTATAAGCTACCACGCTGTCAGTGAACGGCAGCAAAACAAGACGTGAAATTTTCTGAAGTGACATGAAGTGGGCAGGTACCAACTTTCATGCGATGCGATTGGAGCGATAACCAATCAGGGCTTTAAAGTACAGATGCCACAAAACACCGAATTCCCCAAAACATATTCCGTTGGAAAACAATGAACACGAGTTTACTGGAAGAGAAGCTTATTACTGCCATTTCGAAATATCCTAGGCTTTACGACTGCGCAATGAGAGGACAATTCCGGAAACACGATATTTGGGTACATGTTTCTGAAACAGTCAACATTTCATGAGTAAATATTTATATACATTTAACCCTTCCAGGTTCTTGATGCACAAGAGTCTCCTTTTTATACTCGTTGTGCAATATTAATGAAAGTTTTGAGCTATTTATTATGATGATATAATCTAAAATAACAAACTATCAAGTATATGAGATATTAATTGGGGAACTAGCTGGATACTGCTTGCAGATCTACACTTCAAGGAGGGAACCAGCTGTTCAACTGTTTTACTCGGAAACATTTAGAAGCGGGAAGCATATGAAAGCGGTTACCTAGGCAACCATGAGCGAGATTCGCTTGTGTCACGAGGTGACTTGCATGTTGTATGTGAATGCAGCTTAAGGTTTACGCAGTATGGTGCGAAAAACAAAAAACTATCAGTTCGTGATGGTTTCAAAATCCTGTGTTCAACAGAGAGGTTGGTTTGAGCTTAAAAAACCAACAACAACATAGTAACCCATATAATTCACTCTTTACAACCATGTTGAGCAGAAAATCATTTCAGCAGGAACAAAACAATAAATCTTGATGTAGATGAGCTACAACGGCAGAGGTTCCACTTCAGTAAACCAACAAGAACCCGCGGCTGTCGGACACAGACTCATGAAAGGTTCAAAGCTGAAGAGTCAAAGAAAAATTCTGTCCAGTGAGATCCATGATAGCCTCAGATATTGTTCTTGGCTGACTGAAGTAGAACCTGATGTGATGATCTGCTGTTGTAGTTCATCTACCTCAATGTTTAATGTGCTCTGGACTCGGAAATGCTTTTCTGTGCAATACATTTGCGATTACTGTTGACTACCTGTCAGCTCAGACAAAATCTGGTCTTTCTGATTAAAGAGACAAAGATCACACCTTTTCCTCTTTCTGATGTATATCACGTACGTTATTTGAAGCTCTTGACTTGTTGCTGTATGATTTTGTGCATTACACTGCTGCCACATGATTGGTTGTCAGGGTGCAAGTGTTCCTACTAAAGGAACAGTGAATGTAGCTTAAAATACTGACTGACACTAAAATGCTGGTTAAGTGGTTACTACACAATTTCTCAGAGCTGGGACCAGTATACAGAGGGACTAGTAACTACACGGCTTCTTATCAACTATGTTTGTCTCGCTCTCTTAATATTGGTTTAGCTCACATGGCTCACATGACACTCTGGGACATACACATTGCCACTGCCACAGTCGGGTGAACATGTAATACTGGAAAAGGCTCATGAATGTTTTGCTAGCTCAGCTAACCTAAGCTTTACTTTCTTATCCATAAAACATCATAACTTTCCATCATTACAAACTACAATTGAAATCAACACCCCTCCCCTCACTCAAGTGCTGCAGACACCAACATCATAAACAGAAATAAAGGGATGAGATATCAGACCGGACATTTTGAAGCTTATTTTTATACTTTCTCAAGAGACACTACAACGCACTTGAAAGTTACACGTAGCGGTAATCACAGTGAAGAACTCAGCTGACAAAATATAAAAAAGTTTTATTGTTGCCCTTCCGCTAACTGTTTGAGTCAAAACAGTGAAAATAAGTCCAATGGAAGAAACTTACCGTTACACTTTCTAGGAGTATGCTAATTAAGTACATACATCTATTCTTACACACTCAAAGCTTTAGTGCGTTGGCTCACCTGCTGAAGCGCTAAGTTTTACAAATGGGTTCTATGGTCAAAATTTTCTATCACGGTAAATTACTTTATATCCCGATAACGATACACATCATGGTACAGCCCCTTCCCCCTGATATCATTTAAATTAAAAGCTTAAATTGTCCACACTGTGGTCAGCACGTTTGATTATTTTCTTGTTTAATTTAAAATAAACACATTCTCACCAATCACTCTGTACATAAACATGGCAACTCATCATCTGTGACATGTTTGCAGCTAGACATTACATACCTGGGACTGAGGTTGCTGACCAACTCTCAGAACCCAGTCTCTTCAATGGTATGAATTGGAACCATGCCCTTACATGTGTGTGTAGTTATGGCATGTGTAATTTTCTGTCATCATCGAGATTTCTTGTTATATGGACTGCCTCTGGCAAAAGACTTTACAGTGTTTGACCAGTCTCATAATTGACGTGTTTTTTTGAATGAAATTTACCAAAATCCCAGCATGAATACAGCTGATCAAAATCCTGCCCTGTCGTATCCGTGAATCGATATGTGAACAACATTTCATTATGAAACATGACAGTTTCTAGTATCTCAATGGTAGCCCCAGGTCAGAGTCAGAAACATTTCTAAAAAGATTTGCAAAAATATATAAATAAATAGTGAAGTTAAAAGTACAAGAACAAAAGTGCACACAAACAAAGAGGCAATTATGGTTACATTCCTGCTACACTCGCTGTATCACAGTGAATCCAACATGTAAAAATGTTCTCATATGGTTTGATATTTGCAGGAACATTTGTAAGCACAAAGCAATTCTACACTTACCAATGTTTACAGAGTCTTCCCAATCTTCCAGTACTTCTTTTACAATAAGAACATACACGTACGTCCTGTGTTTCCTATCCTGGTTCTGAGTGGAAGGAAGAAAAACATCTTTTAAAATGTAGCAGTGTTAAAAACAGAGTTTATAATTTGTTTCTTGAAGCTTTGTCGTGACTAAATGCAAAAAGCAACAAAAGTTGTAAGTGAGGTACTGATAAAACTTAAGAATAGAATTGCTCCAAAGGAATCATTCATACCAACTGTGTGGATTTCGCCAATTTACAAATATACCCAAATTTCATCTTATTTCAACGGCTGTGTGCTACTGGATAGAGTAAACTTGGAGCTAATATCCAGATTGAGATACTTTCTAAAGGCAGAGCTCCTAATGGAAATCTCTATCGATGAGCGTCTATGGCTGGTGTGATAATCAACTTCAGCACGAAAGGAAACAGAGAGAGAAAGAGAAAGATATCCCCAGAATTCCCGACTACAGTCTGAAATGAAAGAAGGAAAGGTCAATAGCAAGTATGCTAAAGTTTATCTGTCTACAGGAGCTAGATCTGCACCAGCGGTAGTGTATGAGCCTCTATTTAAAATTGCAAATAGTTTTATAAAGCTGTCTGTCATCATCAAGCCCATCTTCAGCATCAACATAAGCACAGACATTGAACAACCAATGTCGAGTCTTTGCAGTGGTGTATGAGCCTCTGTTTTTTGGGTTTCAGTTTCATTGTGAATAAATCTTTTTTTTTTTTTTTTTTCTCTCAATGCTGCCTTTCTGTGTGGAGTTTTCACGTTCTCCCAGTGCTTGCGTGGGTTTCCTCCAGGTACTCCAGTTTCCTCCCACAGTCCAAAGACATGTGCATTAGGCCAATTGGCTGATCCAAATTAAATAGCTGTGTATGTGTTGGCCCTGCCATGGTCGGGCGAGCTGTTCAGGGTGTACCCTGCCTTCGCCCAATGTCGACTGACCCCAGGGCACCTAAGTGAGAAAAACGCTGTTGAGACTACGCTAGCAACGTCATACTGACGAGTTCAAACAGGAAGTGCACAAAGTCCTCACAAACATTTATGAATATATTTAACATGTTACAGGCTGGAGATTTCCTTCAAGCCACAAATGAAGACTTGTAAGAGGAAATTGTCAAGAGAAAATGTTCACTGTCAATGACAATGTATAGAGGTAACAGGATGACTAATGAAATAACTTGTTTCTTTTTCTAGACCAGGAATATTAATTAAACACATTTCTTTACACTTTAATTATCTTTGGAATGCCTTTATGCAAAATCTGATTAAAAAACACACAATACATTACATTTACTGCTCCAAAAAGTGTTCTTTATCCCCTTATTTATACATTATTTATACTTTTTAGGCCATAAACATGACACGATTATTAAAATGCTGATGCTATGTGAGCCTCTGCACTGCATAGTTTTGTGTTGGAGCTGAAGTAGTTCAGTGAGTGCACTGCTTGCTGACTAGAATGACAATCAGCACTGCAGGAACCAAGTATCATCAGTTTGCTATGTGATACTCACCTCAAATATTCCTACTTGTCTTCCTAAAGTGCCCTTGACACCAGCCTGTTAGGAAAGGGAAAGAAAAGAAAAAAACGACACCGATGCACCATTTAACACTCATACAGTCAGAAGGACTAAATGCTCAGTAAAGTGATTACACAAACCCCACAATATAAACCAAATCGGAATAAAAAAAAAACACACGGAAACAAATGCATGGTGGTGTAGCGTTTAGCATGTCCACTTCACAGCAAAAAGGCCTTGGGTTCAAGGGTGGCTCTGTGTGGAGCTCGCATGTTCCGGTTTTCTCCCACTGTCCACAGACTTGCACATTAAGCTAATTAGCTGTTCCAAATTGCCCCAAGGTGTGTGTGTGTGTTAGTGTGTGAGTGTGTGAGTGTTGGGCCTGCGCTGGTTTGGCGAGCTGTTCTGGGTGTACCCCGCCTTCTCTCGATGTTGGCTGAGATAGGCTCCAGCCTCCCCGACACCACAGTAGGATTAAGTGGATCGGCAAATGAATGACAGTGATCCAATATATAGTAGTGATGACAAGATCTATCATGTGACAATTAATAATAACCTGCTGATTTGCATGTTTTAGCCCTGATCATATAAACTGCTTGATTCATGAAATGACCTGATGACTTTTAAAGTCTTTTAGTTCAACCAATTAATAACATTTCACTCGCTACCTGTATCTCTGAGAATTTGTTTTGAGGTTTATTTTCTTCATTCTCTACAAAGTTACAGTGATCTCGGGGGTCAAATTAAAGGCCCAGGGCCCAATCTGGCCCTCCAACTTATTTCACGTGGCCTGCATGAGCTTTTAAAGTATATGATTATCATACCTCTGCATCTATTACCATGAAATGTAATTTATCATCCATCCACTAGTTGGAGCCAATTTCCTATTTCCTTTCCTATTTAACAGCTAGCCATTCATGATCCAGGA
>JBCNYG010000006.1:26594769-26609983 GCA_039654305.1 Porochilus rendahli | reverse complement strand
AAAGTATATGATTATCATACCTCTGCATCTATTACCATGAAATGTAATTTATCATCCATCCACTAGGTGGAGCCAATTTCCTATTTCCTTTCCTATTTAACAGCTAGCCATTCATGATCCAGGAAAGATTGCAAGCCGGCTTGTCGCAGTTAAGAATTGTTTGATAAAAAGAATGGCAAACAAAGGAAAAAAAGAACAAATGCGTAAACAAAT
This sequence comes from Porochilus rendahli, assembly GCA_039654305.1. Taxonomy (NCBI): domain Eukaryota; kingdom Metazoa; phylum Chordata; class Actinopteri; order Siluriformes; family Plotosidae; genus Porochilus; species Porochilus rendahli. The sequence goes on along the minus strand of JBCNYG010000006.1, from coordinate 26,609,770 downwards.
AATAGTGCTACGCAGATTTCATGGTTGCCCTTTTTGAATAGCTGTTGAGTGATTAAGTCTCTGCTCCTCCATCTCCCTCAACTGCTCACTTATCACACATCCGATCATATTCCAAGAATAATATTTATTAAGCTAGTTCTAAATATCATGCTCCATTACACGGACTAATGCACAAATGGTTTTTGTGCCAAGTTTTCGATTGCTGGAGGTTGTTCATACTGAAATAAAGGTTGCGAATTGCCAGGAAATCGATTATGCTAACCCTGCATATGTCTAGAGATATAGATATTGGTAGGTATACGAGGGGGAATTCTGTATTGATGTTAAAAATAAGTCAGTACATTAAATGAAGAGACAGAGGACATAGCTTGAACTGAAATCAGTCTCTTCTGGGATTTCAGTAAGTCAAGTTTATCCACATTACAGTACAGTATTAATGTGGTGTTTCTGGGGCAAAATAAAATGTGCGGTAGGGCAAGAGCAAAATATTTAAAGCAGAAACTGTCGGAGAGATACATGAGAAAATAAAGGGCATGTTTAATATAAAATCTTTTTAGTCGTTTAAGTACAGAGATCCGATCTAGAATCAATGGTACTACAGTCTACAGTGGTATAAGCAGATCTTCTCTACCTGATGACCTGAGCAGTACTGACACCGGTGCATCTAGTACAAACAATCCGAGAACACAATTCTCATTATAAAAAGGTAATTGCTTGAGACAATCTTGGTGCACACACTTAATTAGTTTGCCTGTTCATGGCTCTTTTTCTTTTTACTCTTTAACTTGACCTGCTGTTTACTGTCTCCATTGTTTTTGTCTCATTCCTTTTGTCTGTGAAGATATCTGGCTAAAAACTACATACCTACATACCCACCCACCTATCCCAAAAGAACAACCCACCTTCCTCTGTCCCAGAATGGAAAACCTTTTTTAAATAAATAATGACTTCCTTGTGGCATGTCGACACGGTGCGTGACCATCAAGCAGGAGATCGAATGAAGGTTGATGCCACATTCATTCGTGACCGGGAGTCCATGACAGCTAATTGGCTGAGCTCTCACGGTTATGGTACACGTTCATTTCTCTGTCGCTCACAGCGATCACCAGCCAATCATGGGCATCGGAGAGATCATTCGTACGCGTATACAGATTGCACTTTCCCTCCGAGTTTGGTAAGGTCACCTCCAAATTACGCAGTTCGTAAAGAGGCGGGTGGCAGCATTGTGTGTCATAAAGGGGGCTGGTGCATGCTTACGCCCCTCTCTGGTTGGTGGTGGACGTGTAATACAGAAAGTAACTCTTGATGGGTGGGAATTGGATACGACAAAATTAGGGGAAAAATGGGGGTGATATTAAAAAATAAAGAAATAATATAAATATTTTGGCACTGCTCTGATAATCGTTGCTTGTGTATGATTACATACATAAAGTAAGAGATTAAGCAGCGAAGTGCACATGATCTATTTCTTCATTTATTGGGTTGTGTTCAAGTTCATGGCTTTACAACATCTGCATAAGGCGTTGAGTGGTCAACCGATCACTACCTGGTGGTGAGCTGGCTCTGATGGCGGGGGAGGCCACCCTCCAGACCTGGGAGACCCAAGCAGGGTCTCCTGGGAATGTTTGGTGGAGTCTCCTGTCAGAAGGATCTTCAACTCCCACCTCCAGCAGAGCTACAACCACATCCCAACCATTCGGACACAGAGTCCGACACCTCAGGAGCGGGGCGCAGTACTGCACAAACACTGTTTACAGTGGAAGTGGGGAACTGCTTCCTTCCACTGGGCACTGCAAATAATTTGGTTCTTACCAAGATAAAAAAAACAAAAACAAAAAAAAACTTAGATTTAGAAGTGTTAAATAATTTATCAAGTTTTAACAGTTAATTTTTAGGGGTTTAACTTTACACTATAACCTTATTTCTATATTTAACAATCTTAATTCAAGAAATCTTGTCAAGGGAAACTGTCTTGCTGCATGGACAGAAAATTTCACTTGGCAAGATTTCTTGAAGGCGGCATGGGAGCTTTCCCAACCTGTCTACATGTGCTTTGTGGACTTGGATAACTTGACTTGGACTCTGCCAAGGTTACCCTTTGTCACCGGTTCTGTTCATAATATTTATGGAAAGAATTTCTAGGTGTATAGTATATTTAGGGATAGAAATATCAGCCGAGTGTGAAGCGGCCAGGAAGAGAATCAGCACCCCCAAGTCCGAGGCCATGGTTCTCAGCCGGAAAAGGGTGGAATACACCCTCTATTTCTGGAATGAGGTCCTGCCCTAAGTGGAGGAGTTCAAGGAGTTAGTTGAGGTGGTTCAGGCATCTGATTAGAATGCCTCCCGAGCACCTCCCTGGTGTGGTGTTTCGGGTATGTCCAACCAGAAAGAGACCCTGGAGTCGACCCAGAACATGCTGGAGGGACTATGTCTTTCGGCTGGTTAGGGAACGCCTCGGTGTCCCCCTGGAAGGGCGGGAGGAAGTGGCTGGGGAGAGGGACATCTAGACCTCACCGCTTAGGCTGCTGACCCCACAACCCGACCCCGGATTAAGCGGAAGATGAAGATTTCCAAACATCTGAAACACTTGTTTGTGCATTAATTCTATGAATCCTAAAATCTCTTTCACGGAATATTTATTCTTATGATTAAATGAAATCAGTGAGGTTACATTAAATGCATCAGGTAGATGAAATGGCCAGGTCTTTCATTCTCCACGGTGGAAAAGAAGAGCAATACAAGATGACCTGATAACATGGTGACATGGTGGTGTAGTGGTTATCACATCCACCACACAGCAAGAAGGTCTTTGGTTCAAATCCCTGGCTTGGCTTGGGTGTTTCTGTGTGGAATTTCATGTTCTCACCAGACATTTTTATCCGAGTGCCCCAGTGTCCACCCACAGTCCAAAAACATGCATATTAGGCTAACTGGCTGTTCCAAATTGCCCCTAGGTGTGAGTGTAAATAGTTGCGTGTGATGGTCTGGCAAGCAATTAAGGGTGTGACCCACCTTCACCCAGTGTCGGCTGGGATGGGCTCCAGCCTCCCCGCAACCCTAGTATTAAGCCCCGGATATTATATTCATTTTTTTACTTCCCAAGTGCTTTTTCACAGAGCATGGAATTTTCAACACGTCATTTCTAAATATCTGAGATTATTTTGGATGATTCTTCATTGAGGGATTGAACTGTTACTTGGTAAAGTCTCATACCAAAAACAAAAGAAATCAGTTCAGACTTAATAAAAACTATTTTTGATGTTCGCAAACCAGGAGAAGGACATACAAGTAATCACAGTGTTTCAAGTGTCACGAACTGGAGTAGATAGCTAGATAGATAGATAGACAGACAGCAAAACAAATAGGCATATGCAGATATAGACAAACAGACAGAGATAGGTAGACTGATTGACAGACAGGCAGACAGAGATAGATATACAGATGGACAGAGAGAGAAAAACATGGAGAGATAGACACACAAAGATAGATGGACAGAACGACAGAGACAGATAGACTGACTGACACTCAGAAAGACAGACAGACACATGCAGAGATAGACAGACAGACACACACAGATAGATAAACAGATAAAAATACACATTTATTATAATAATAACAATAACAACAATAATAATGACTTGGAGCAAGAACCAAATATATATTTGTGGTTTCTTCTTTTTTGGTGCTAAGCGTGTATCGTTCAACCACTGCTTTGTGAAACACCAATTTTTTTATTTCCAGCTCCAGTTGCAATAACAGAACACTACCTCCTACCAGCAGCAGCACTATTAACATACAAGGTAAACACATATTAAAAGCATTCCAGCTGGAATTAACAGCAAGGAAGCACCAAGTGTTCGCTGCTTCACTTATGACTGCTGTGGCCTTGTATAAGATTTGTGAGGTATAAATGGGGAGCTCATTTCACAAGAGCACCGCCATTCTTTCCTATTACGAGGGCTTCTGCCCAATTCCTGACCCGAGTATTCCAGCAAATCAATCCGTGATATGGAGATGTTACGTTTTCACTATGCGGGTACCTGAAGAGGCTTCGGCTGTTACTGGAGTTCAGCCAAGGTGTAGAATAAAGAGCAGTAGTTAATCTGAGTGGAACGCCCTTTAGCACTTGTGTGTAAAATGATCACCCTGTACACATGAGTGGGGTGAGAGTATCATTACCTATCACAAGAAGCTATGATCAGGACATTAGGGTCAGCTTAGAACAGCTGTATAAGTATACAACACCACCACGGGTCTGTGTCAAGGAACCTGACGAGAGCGACCCAAAAACACAAAGTCTACTTAGTAACATGCTTGGATTTCGACTAATTCATTTACTTATGTTTTAAAATCTGTTAGGAGAAAATAAGCAATGACTGGCGCTCTTCTTTTTAATCCTCAATTTATTATATTTTCAGCGTTGTAAAACTGTATCATGCTACAACCCAGCGATCCAACTGCACTCTTAAATACTCGATTAAAAATACAAAAATCAGTAAATAAATGCTCTTACCTCTTCGCACACTTCTCGAACAGCAGCTACGTTGGGCTCCTCCTCCGGTTCCATTCCTCCTCCAGGTACAATCCATTTATCAGGATGTCGACTGCTACTCACCAACAACACCTGAATAAACGCACAGTAGCTGTTTTGGACTCAGGCATAACCAATATAGAGAACTGCTGGTTGGCCAAACGCTGTCATTGTTCTTTGACTCAGGGTTCGAATTAGTGTAGCCATCGCTAGGTTAGGCAACAATATGACTCTCTGCCTCACAGCTTTGAGTGAAGAGCAGATTATCAGCATCATATTGCATTAATTTTTTAAAAAACAACCACCCATGGGATCAGGGAAAAATTACGAAATGCTAAATTCATGCCAAGAATGCGCCTTTTCTAATTTTCACAAAAACATTTTCATCAAAAAAATGGACCCAGTGAATATTTTAAGTTTATTCAAAGGCTTAAATAGATAACTGGCTAATAAGGTCAGGGGCGGCATGGGGGTGTAGTGGTTCGCACGTCGCCTCGCCTCACAATAAGAAGGTCCTGGGTTCCATCCCGGGCTTGAGCATTTCTGTGTGGAGTTTGTATGTTCTCCCCGTGCATGTGTGGGTCTCCTCTGGCTACCCCAGTTTCATCCCACAGTCCAAAGACATGCACATTGGGTTAATTAGTTGTTCCACATTGCCCCAAGGTGAATGTGAATGGTTGTGTGTGTTTACCCTGCAATGGTCTGGCGAGCTCTTTAGGATGTACACTGCCTTCGCCCAGGATCGGCTGAGACAGGCACCGGGGATTAAGCCACACGTCAAATGAATGTGAAAGTGAGTAACAGTCTGTAATTTCATGGATCAATGGGTTTGAATAAGTGTTCACCCCAAGAACTTGTATTTTGTAAAGAGAGTAAATAACAAATTTCCCTTTTTTTATGTAAATCCTTTTATAACCTACAGCTATATCGATTTTTCTGAGCTCCAGTATCACAAGATATCCTGTGTGTGTTTATTACAGATATAATAACCGTGAAGTCCATTTCAGGTCCAGGTAGTAATGCTACAAAAAGGTGGAGAACTTCAGGGGGACGAATACTTATGCTACATGCTAGCTCGGCGTTTAGTCTTTAGCTGTCAGAACATCACCATCGTATCACTGAACCCAAAATCAGAGTGATATGATAAGTTAATCCGTTAAAGTGCTGGGAGGTCAAACTTAAACAGAGCTTTACAAAATGTGTAGGCTAGCTGGCTAGCTAGTTAGCATTTTCATTGACAAATCAAAACGTCTAACTTAGCTGACCGCTAGCCGGCTACAACAGATGTTACTTTAAAAAAAAAACGCATTCAGTCTCAGCATCTGAGGATGTGTTTCTAAGATAAAAGCGGACTGGAGAAGTAAACACTGAGTAAATGTCAAATATGATAAGCATTCATTATCGTGGCCCGCTACACTCCGCAGATCCTCGGCCTCACCTCCTCCTCGGTCTCGCTCCTGAAGCACAGGCAGGCGGCCCTCTTCTTATAACCATCCCCGTCATAGGTGCGAGTTTGGTTCGACTTCAGCTTCATCATCTCGGCACGTCGACAGCAAGCGAAGATTAGCGTGAAAACCTCCGGGAGATGACACGGCTTCGCACGCAAAGTTCACGAATGGAAACCCCGCGTTTGCACGATGACAACTAAGTTCTTCTACGCTTCATTTTTCTAAAGCCAGGCGCATCTCAGCCACAGACGCCATTACTGAACCAGCTACGCCGTTCACGCAAGCTGACTAGCTGTCAACGAATCTGCGCTGGTGAAGTGGCGTAGGCGCCGTTGCAGAATCAGGGGCCTGTACGACAACGAGGAACTTCACTCATTTGCCGAACCACCTCATCCTACTTGAGTAGCTGGGCGGCTGGAGCTTGTCTCAGCCGACAGAAGGCGGGGTACACACTGGACAACTCGCCAGACCATCGTAGGGCCAACACAGACAACCATTCACTCACAGCTAGGGGCAATTTGAAACAGCCAGTTAGCCTAATGTGCATGGACTGTGGGAGGTAACCAGGAAACCCACACAAGCACAGGGAGAACATGCAAACTCTACATAGATATATATCCTTGTCGAACCTGAGACTCAAACCCAGGACCTTCTCGCTGTCGTACGGAAACTCATAAAACACAACAGTAATGCTGGAATCCCTGTCCGTCTGGCATACCAAAATATCTCCCATCCAAAGTAAACAAAACGACTCAAAAATGAGAAAGTATACTTTATTAACAACGGAACATGCTACACAGATACAACAGAATTCTCAATTAAACGTGAAATAAATAGGTATTTGCGGCATCAATAAACGTGGTATAAGCCTAAAAGAGCCTGTAGACAATTCCTCAACTGCATTAAAAATAGCTACAGAGCAAAGGTTGTTTTCCACAGAAATGATGAACACATTCTATACAGAAGTTATCAGTGCTGTCTGAACACTACTTGGTTTGTCGCCTGCTGTCTAGATACTTCCTGAGGTGGCTGATGCATATTGTTGCTATGGTTTGGAGAATGTGGTGGGACAAGTGATGCAGTGTAAAAACAGTCTTTCTGACTACTCTAGCATTCTCCAAATGACACACAGTTTCATGTCTGACAATATATGCAAACCTGTCACAAGCACAAGCCATGGTACTGAGGTATAAGCTGCTCAAGTGTGCATTATTTTTCACAGGTGTTCTCTGTAAACTCCCAGAAGTATTTGGGTGGATCCCTAGATTTAAAACTGTAATGTTTAAATTTTAATGCTGACCAGAGCTAAAGACTGTATCTGCCTGTGTGTACTTTTCTTTGACCTTAGAAAAGCGACAAGTTGGTAAACATTAACCGAAAGAGGCCAAACTTTTGATGAAAAGAACAAAAAAAATAAAAGTGTACAGGAGGAACAGTCCACATAAATTAGTCACAAGTGTGTTAAAATGCTACTGGAATGTACTTGCAATGAGAATCAGACACATCTAGTATATCGCCTACTGAACTATTTCACCGGAGTGAAAAAGACTGACATAACTGGTGTGTTCAAAAATCTAAATGCATGAGCTGTTTATCTTGCAAAATACACACACCTAGCCTTCAACAAATGGTGAATATTCACGCATCAACATATATAATAAAGGCAATCTAATAAGATAAAATCTAGTCAGTGCAGGGGGTGTTTTAAAAAGGTCAGCTGCAGTTAAGCAGAAAGCCCAACACTAAACTATAGGACCACTACACATCACGGTCAGAACAGTTTTCGTCTTCTAATTCTAAATCCCCCCTGACTTTCCACGTCACATAAAGTACATGAAGAGCAAACGGAAACAAAAATAGAAAAGCACCAAGTAAGCACCATTAATGGACTAAACACTTATATGCAGCCTATTTCACAGATTCTAAAATTATTCCACCCCCCCTCCCCCCTTTCTTAAACATGAAGCTGATTGTTATAGACATGATATTTATGTCAGTCCCGCAGAGGTGGTTGAGCGGACGACATCCCGTTGTTAGAGGCTGTAGATTAGTAAGTGGTGCCAGGCTGTGTCATTTGATGAGGTAGTGCCGAGGATGAGGTAGTTACTGGTCCTCATCTTCATCCTCCTCTTCTTCCTCAGAGGACTCCTGAGATGCCTCCTTTTCCTGTTCGCATATCATTAAAAAAAGGTTAGCTGACAATATAGCCGCTCGTTTGGACAGCAAACAGCAAGCGATACCAAGAACAGATTCTGTTTGGAACACAATCTGGTACTTTAGCTCCGTTACCTCCTTCTTGGGCTTCCCCTTTAGCTTTTTGTCCGAAGATGATCCCGCTTTCTGTGGACAAAACAAAACTTGTTAGATTAGATGGACTCTATCCTAAATCTGGACATGAATTATTACATCTCAGCTAAAAATAAAAATACATTTTACAAATTAAAATCTTGGATACACCATATATCTATTCACATCAAAACACACTACTGTTTTGACAACCTTCCTTGTAGGGGAAAACAAACAAAAAAAGTCATAATTCCTCGCTCGGGGGGCACTACTTTACTGCAGAAAGTGGGGTGGGAGAGAGGTCGAATAAACAATTAGCACACAGGTGTTGTGCATTAAATGTACCAGTGTATATACACCATGCATTCATGTTTACATGTATGCAAGTGTAGTATTTACAGACGAGCTGAGCCAAGTTCACTAGTTACCAGCCGTGACAGTGTAGCTGGTATTGTACTCACTTCTATCAGTTTGTACTTTTTGTGTGCGAGTTTGCACACCTATACCCCAAGAACGGCTTGACATATCATCGTCAAACTTTCAGGGTAGCAACTTGAAACCAAAGACTAAAACAAGTCTATGAAAAGGTCACTGCAGGTCAAGTTCAACCCAATTTGATAGTTTAGTATATGTAGGGTTATTGCTGGCATCTTTCTTTCGTGGAACTGACGTGTCGAATTTCTATCCTCCGGAGTTCACACTCTTGCCTTTATAAACAGGCCATTGCAAGCTATTAAAATGCATTTCAGCCGATTAAAACTTGGTATATGTAAGTAAAAACCATCCGATGATAAAAATGTCCTTATTTTGTGTAACGGAAGGTTTTCATTTCACTCCACTATAATTATAGAGTATGATTCGGCTTTCACGCAGGAAGTGACAAGCAACATGCGAATTGCTTTTTTAATTTTTTTTTTAAAAACATCATAAAGATTTGGGGGAAACCTTTGAGGTTTGCCCTTAACCCTTAATTGCTCAGTTGTATAAAAATGATAATTGTAAGACGTTCTGGATAAGAGTGTCTGCCAAATGCTCTAAATGTAAATGTTTTGTGGCATCTGTCAATCAACGGTGTCTTTAAGTTCTGGTTGGTAACTTCAGCTCAGTTTTTCCTCTGTGCTCTCTCACTTGAAATAACTTCGCATATCGTCGCTCATTCCTCTGGTAATCACTGCCTTTTTGTATGGGGGGCTTGTTACTGATCACTTCTTGTGTGAAAGCGCCTCAAGTCTCTCTCGTGTGTGCTACCAGCACGGAACAGCAGGGGGCGCCGTGACCGAGCTGCAAAACAGGTGGCGAGGGCAGCGAGTTCGTCCTGAGCGGTGACGTATGGGCCATAGACTGACAGCTCATAGCTTGCACTGACCCCTCCACTACAGGCCTGAAAATGATCCTTCACCACTAACTACACTGGAAGGGGTGAAGAAGTGCGTGTGTTTATGTAAACATTCAGCACCGAAATGAGTAAACCGCACACTCACTCTCTTCGAAGGTCCTTTATTTTTGCTGCCCTTTGGCCGCCCTCTCGGCCTCTTCGGAACCGGTGATCCACTGGACTCCTGAAACGGCAGACTAGTGATTTCTTTGCGCTGAAACGATGATTAAATTCGTTACTCGGGTTATGCAGCAATATATGAGACACAGCAGTGTACACACACAGGCCCGTTTCCCTCCCCTGTGAAAGTTTAGGGACCTGTTAGCTCTTTCAGGACTGTGTCAGTGACTAAAAGTCGAGGATGAAACTTAATAAAGGGAATGAGTGTAGCTGCCTGGTTAGCCTAGCTTAGCCGGACTGCTAATAACCTAGCTGTTACCTTCGGGTGTTTTCGCGGTCTTCCTCGTCCCCTCTTCTCCACTCCGTCCTTGTCCTTCACGGAAATGTTCTGCTTCTCGGAGTCACTCATTTTCCAGCGTCACCTGGTCGAGAGAATAATTATTTTTGTAATAGTAATAATAATAATGAATAACCCCAGAGCCAGTACACGGCGTTATCCTTCCCTTTATCTCCAAAAGGCGTTTAATAACCGCTGTGGAATTATCCCACCGCACATATAACCCGTCTGCGTGTAATGCAGGGAGTTTCGGGGGAAATGAATCGTTTACGCGACACAATGTATCGATTTATTCTCGTCCACGCTACTTTTAAGATGGCGTGACAGAAGTGCACGAGCTGTTTATGTTTGAAAGGAGACGCGGATGTTTGCTGGCTGAGAGCCTTAATACACAACAACAACATGCATTACAACCGCAAAATAAAGTGCGAAAGCGTTCACTTACATGCACCGCTCCAGCTTTCGGGGTTTCTAGATTTACCTAATAAAAATAATCTGTGTGTGTGTGTTGTATCTCCCGGTAGCCCCACCTCCCCGCGCACAATGTCTCCTGATTGAATTAAAGGACAATGGCCATCCGATGGAGCTCCTGCCAAAACTTGGCTAAACCCATGCAATAACTCACCGCATGCGTGAACGAAAGAAACCAGCTGCGTATCCGCCAAACCGCGCGGTTTGAGAAGCGCGAGCTGCAAATAAGAGGTTTTATTATAATAATAATAAACCAATCGCGCGCGCCAGAGGGAGACGCGGGCTTTGAGAGAATGTAACGGGGCGGGGCTTCCTGCGTGCGTGCGCGCGGCTACGTTACACCCGCCGCTTATAATAATCCCAGTGTTCTCCTATAATAATTATAATAATAATAAAAATAATAGTCTATGGTTGTGATGAAGAGAAGCAGGAACGGTGCGCGTCATGGATGCAAAACAACCCTGATTATAAAAAGAGTCGCATTAAAACAAACTTTACAGCCATTAATATTATGAACTGCTGACTTCTCATCCTCTGAGAACTTTAAATTCACCAACCAGGTATAATAAATAAACATGAAATACAGCATTATTTCTGAAATGAAATAAAATCAGCCACAATGTCTTCACCCTCAGTCAATTGTGTGTTTTGTTGTTGTTGTTTTTTATTTGCGATTCCGAAATTCGCTGCAAGATATCTTGCGACTCCACATGCAAGCGAATATTTTGTGGCTTAAAATTGTTGTATATAGTGTGTAAGTCGCAAAAAGGGCGCGCAACAATTTTTGCAACTGGTTTGTGAAGTGATTTGTGATTAACTTGCGGACGTTTCTCGAAAACGGCGATGGCCTGGCGAGCTGTTCAGGGAGTATTCTGCCCTCGCCTAGAGTCGGCTGAGATGGGTGCCAGCCTCCCAGTGGTTCAGAAAATGAGTGAATGAATGAATGTTTGTCGAAAAAAGCGAATTTCCCGCTGTAAATCGGTCACATTTTGTTCTCACATTATTCGTTTTTTATTCATTCATTCATTCATTTTCTGAACCGCTTATTCCTAATTAGGGTCGCGGGGAGGCTGGCGCCCATCTCAGCCGACAATAAGAAAAAATCTCAGGTGGAGCCACTTGCTTTTTCCTACTTAATATGCATTTTAGGATTTTTAAGTTAATGTCCAATTAATGTTATGCACTGTAAATGGAAATGCAGAGGAAATGCAAAGTTAAAAGTGAATCAAAGTATAAATATTCAGTGCTTAAAAAACAAAATGTTAATATCATGCACCCAAAAGCAAAGATTTGGTAACATCACTTGTAATTAACTAGGTTATTAACTATGTTACTTGGAAATAATTCTAGGTTTGTGGCTTGTAATGTAGCCAGACAGTGATTGAGAACAAGTGTATATGTGATTAGAATTCTGTAAAATGAGAGCAATAAACAAGAGAGCAGCAAGCAAGATTATAGACCTTGTAGCAAATGTGGATCGCTGTAGGATTATTAAAATGTTTATTTGCCTCCTCACATTACACAGATAATTCTATTATATTATATGCTTTTTTTTGCTGTTCTGCTAATTGAAAAAGGAACATGAGCCAAAGCTTCGAGAGAGATTTGTATTGAAACTTTTTTCCTTTTTTATTAAAACAGTGAGGACGATTAGAGTGTAGATGTCATCCCAGTACACAACGGTTCTGTTGTTTTTTTGTACTGTCGTATCATTGTTTTGTAGTGCAAGTTTTGCTATTTTACGGATCATAGTCACTTTTTCGCTAATGGCTGGCTCAGCTTGCAGCACATGCTAAAAGGCCACTGTTCGATACACAAGACTATTAAGGGATGAGAGCTTGATAAATACAAATTGATTTTGTGTGCTGGAGAAGACACAGGAAAAGTGCTTAAGATCCCTATCGGAGTTAAGCAGTTCCAAGTGCATGGAACTGTCTTTTTATTAGTCCTGTTCACTGCTCTGTACTTCCTCCAGCTTTTGAACTTCCATTGTGAAGTCAGGGCATCCCTTAAAAAACAACAACCTCAACCAGCTTAAATCAATGTTGGTGTAAGCTGGTCTGTGAAGCATTAAGCCTCGCTAGTGGTTTATTTTGCTAACTTTGCTTGTAACTAGTATACAACATGCTGGTGGCCAGGTGTGGAAGTCTATGGTAGATCACAAAATAAAAGTGAAATAATTCTAATATTATATACAGTAGACTGCAGTGAAGATTATACACCACCACTTTTGTCTAAAAGGGCTCCTGATAATAAAGAAAAAAATGACTTCTCTATAAGTTTGTGGTGAAAATGTATTGAACAATGCGACTGTAGGCGGTGAGAACCAAAAAAGTAATTCTGACAAGTATAATGCGGTAAAAGTATAGCTAATAAACAAAAACACTGAAAATACCAAAATTCTAAAAAATTGAAAGGTGTAGCAATTTTTTTTTTACTTTTTACTTTTTACTTTTACGTATGAATGAACTTCAAATCATATGTAATGGTTTAGTGAGTGAAGACATAAAAAAATATAGTACACTTACAACTTAACAAAATGAAGATAAATCAGAAACCAAGTACTATTTAAGTATTTATTTCAAGCAATATTGGATCATATTGATGAGAATAAGTAAACAAACAACAATATATAATAATAACAAAAATAACAGTCTCTTTTTTGAGAAAAAAGTCAATATTTAGTGTGGCCACCCTTTACTTTGATTACAGCATTTAACCATTCAGGCATAGTGTTCAAATTTTTTTTATTTCTTTTCCTACTAAATTCTTACCATACACCCAGTGATGCATGCACCATGTCCAATGCATTCTTGTTACGTTCTTACAACAACCGGTCAGATCCTACTATTTACTTACCATGTTCTCACTCTAACCATCCAATCCTTATAACTACTGCACAAAGCACTGCAATCTTCATTCATTCTGCAAGGTTTATGTGTCCACGTCTACATTTACCAAGACTGTGCCATGCTTGTACTGTCAGTGAATTCCTTACTAGGTTTTAGTTACAGCATTACTACATCAATGCCATTGTTTCTTTATCCTTATTAAGGTTTTACTGTGCCCTGATTCGACCAGGTCTGCAGTATGTTTTTTTTTCCTCTCTACCTCCTCCACGACCCACACCATATCAACTTCTACTTACACTTTTAAAATTCTTACTGTGCCATCCAGTGTTTATCCAGGTTTTCTTCATTAGCAAGCAACAAATGTGGTTCTATAATTAGGTCTCTTTATTTAATGTTAATAAGTAAATAATTTTTCAAACTATGTAGATTTTTTTGTCCTCACTTCAGTATCATGACTTGTTTTGTGTAGATTCATGACAGGCACATTAGTTTGAGGTTGTAACACATCAACTTAAAGTAACACATTAAGAAGACATTTTTGATGTGTTATTGTACAACTAATAATTTAACTTATTGTACTATGACCTATAACATACGAAGTTGTAACATGTGGTTTAGATGATGTTAATGAATGCATGGAATAAATTGCAGAAAGTAAAGAAATCAGACACTGTAGAAACCAGTAAACCTCAGAGAGACGTGGACATGTTCAGAAGTGGTCAAAGGTTCATTCTTCACACAAATCCTTGCTCTCCAACCTCACTAGTCTTACCCTACATATTTCTGCATTTTTTTTTAATTGACAGAGGTTGCTGGACCCCGTTAAATTAGAGCAAGGTTAGCACAATGTTCAATTGTTTATAAAATAAATAAACCAACAAATAAATAAACATCAATTGTCAGAAAGAACCTCTAAAAAAAGTCTTTGCAAGGCTTTAAACATGATGAAATAGATTTCAATATACATAAGTCTCCATGGTAAAGCCTTTTATATCAAAAGTTAGGATAATGTCAGTAAAATAACTTTTGCACTTATTACGCTATTATGATGCCTTATTATTGTGAATAGACGTTTGGTGCTAGTGCAACTTGAACTTATTTGTCTAAAACCTAATAATAGTGTATTTGTAGGTGTGTAAATTCTAAATGTTTTGGTCTTTGGACTAAAGCATTACTGATAGCTCCTGAGCTAAGCACCATGGTTTTCTCATTTCCTGTCCATAATTTTTTATGTACAGAGTACAGGGCTAATTAACGTAAATGAGCATGTCTGTTGCACCAATACTTGTTTCATATGCATGCAGTACACTTCATGGTTCATAAGCTGGTAGACTCACAGCCTTCGCATAAAAGGCAACATATATTTAGACACATACAAATGGTAGATTGTGGCATTCACATAAAAGTCACACATGCAATTTACCAGTCTGGCCTGCAAAGATCCAGTAGTTATGGTTAGAGTTAGGGTTACGGTTGAACCACCCTTTTATGGTAATACACCCTGTTGTTGCCCGGGAAGAACAAGCCCACCACAGGAAATCCAATTAGGCCTGATTCTGACAGGTTGTTATATATCATTGA
>JBCNYG010000006.1:26530813-26544796 GCA_039654305.1 Porochilus rendahli | reverse complement strand
AAATTTGTTCGGCACAACACTGCAACCAGACTGCCATTCTGCTTGCTATGATGCTGGACAGGACAGGTTTAAAAAATTTTTTTTTATATTTTATATTTATTATTATATTATATGATTCCTTGCAACTTAATTCAGGCTAAATTTGTATAAGTCTGTACATGTGTAAATATGTGGATGTTTGTATGTGTGTTTGCATATTTAGGATGTACATGAGCCTATATGTGTACATAAAGGTATTAACTATATGTGTATGTAGGTATATGCACATATTTAGCTTAGTGTAGTAACCTTAGTTGTCTTTTGTGTACTTTTCTATAACTGCTGCAAAACTGATGTTCATGCAACAGTGGACAATAAAGATCTCTTTATCTTTATCATTATTTCTCTCACTAACTCAGTTGCCAAACTGCTTACTCCTACTTGGGTCACGAGGAGGCTATCTCATGAAGGCTTCACCAGAGGGTGAAGGTGGGGTTCCCAGTGAAAAGCTTTCCAGAACACTGCAGGGCCAACATACACACACAGCTATTCACACTCACACTCATTAGCTTAACGTGCATGCTTGTAGACTGTGGGAGGAAACCGGAGTACCCTGAGGAAACCCACACAAACATGGGGGGAACATGCAAACCTCACACAGAAATACCCTCGCCAAGCCCTGTGACTCAAACCCAGGACTATCTTGCTGTGAGGCAGACATACTAATGCCATATTAGCCTATCATCTATTATTATTTATTATATATATTATTTCTTGAAACTTAAAATTCATGGCCGTGAATATCTGAAAATAAAAGGTTTTCAGTGCATGGTAAAACAAGTCGGTAGAAGTTTGTAGATAGGTCTTCCTCAGGGGTTGCACTTGATCTTTATCTGAATTTTTGTAAACTGACAGCATCTGTTGGTAAAAGTGTCACACACGCTCCCGAGTGGTGGATGAGAAAAGGAACGGTACGCATCCCCTGTCAGTCACGGAGACGCTAGCCAGTCATGGGCATCTGTGAGCTTTTCCTTCAGCATGTGTTACATTGCCTTGTGATGCAGCATGAGCTGCAGTTGGTGACGTTCTGCTTGGTCGGCATCACATGTCTAGTAGGAAGACAGCACGGTGTACCTTCACCCTACATGGTCTTAGTAGCTGTCGTATAGAATTCAGCAGGTAAACAAAATGAGAAAAGAATCTGTAGACTTATGGAACCCCTTTCCAAAGTGTTTGCAAATATTCGATCCTAGGTGTACGCTCACTAT
Organism: Porochilus rendahli; assembly: GCA_039654305.1. Taxonomy (NCBI): domain Eukaryota; kingdom Metazoa; phylum Chordata; class Actinopteri; order Siluriformes; family Plotosidae; genus Porochilus; species Porochilus rendahli. The sequence goes on along the minus strand of JBCNYG010000006.1, from coordinate 26,543,549 downwards.
TGATATCTTGAGTTTTTCCGTACAGCTCCCTGTAATTTGCTTCATTTTTGTTGGCCCTCTAGATCAGTATTCAGCCTGTGCTAGGTGCAGTTACAGGCTGAAAAGGTCAGGACTTCCTTATGCTGGATTGAGGTGGCACTTTCCTGGTGGTCAGAATGCTAACTAGGCTGTTTGTTGTGCAAAAGCAGTTATGGAAGAGTGATGGAACATCCCAGAATCTGATGTCCCTGACATACATGTCTTAATTAGATATAGCAGAGGTTTTGATTGAGCTCCTCTGATTTCCTGTATATGTAAGGTGTGTATATAAAATTTATAAGCATGTATTTTAATATACTGAAATTTTTTAATATGCTGAAATATACTAAAATCTCCTCACACACAAATATATGTATATAATCCCCAACAGGAACCTTAACCCACAATTGCTCAGCTGAATAAAAATAATAACTGTAAGCTGCTCTTAGAGAGTCTGCCAAAAAAAAAATATATGTATATATATATATTATTATTATAACTGCTCATCCCACTAGGGGGAGATTGGAGCCTATCTCACCTGTCTCAACGGGTTCACCCTGAACAGCTTGCCAGTTCATTGCAGGGCCAACCCACACACACACATATTCATTCATTCATTTTCTGAACCGCTTATTCGGGGAGGCTGGCGCCCATCTCAGCCGACTCTGGGTGAGGGCGGGGTACGCCCTGGACAGCTCGCCAGGCCATCACAGGTCATCACTCACACATCAGTCACACAACCATTCACACTCAGGGGTGATTTGGAACAGCCAGTTAGCCTACTGTGCATGTTTTTGGACTGTGGGAGGAAACCGGAGTACGCGGAGGAAACCCACGCAAGCACGGGGAGAACATGAAAACTCCACACGGAAACGCCCGAGCTGGGAATCGAACCCAGAACCTTCTTGCTGTGAGGCGGACGTGCTAACCACTACGCCACCGTATGCCACCGTATGCCACCGTACGCACATAACTAAACTGCACTGTGTAATGGTGTGTTTTGAAACTCAATCAAAGTTTTAGTGTATAGTATTAATATTTTGTATTCATTTATAATAAAGTATAAGACAGTGATTAGAACTGTTGCTTTACATTGAGAAGGGTCTGGGGTAGAACCTTATGGCCAAATCAGGCCTTCCTGTCTGAGGTGTCCATGTTCTACTTGTGCTTGTGTGGGTTTCCTGCAAGTTTGCAAAGGCATGAAGATTAGATTAACTGGCTACCCTATTGGGAAGATGAGAGTGAATCATTATTGTATGTGTGTTATCCCTGCAATAGATTGGTGACCTATTAGGGTTGTACCCTTCCTCTCATCTGATGTCAGGTCAGATTGGCTTCAGTTTTGCCTGTGGCACTGGATGGTTGGATGGAATTTACTTGCGGTTGTCTAGAGAAAGTTATTTGAATTTTCAGGCATACCATGAGGGAAGGTGGTACAGCAGGTAGCATTGCTGTCTGGGCATGGATTACTGTCAGCACGGAGTCACAGGTTTGCAATGTGTCTGTATTGATTTCCTTTCATTTCTCTGTTTTTTCCCCAATCTCTCAAAAACAAGTGCTTCCTAGGACATGCCCTAGATGCAATTAAGTACGTGAATGAGTTTGCTCTTCTATGGACTGGGTCACATCCAGAGTGTATTCAGGCCTTGTGCCGCCTGTTGTTGGGACAAATTATGAGCCTTCCAAAGACAAAGCTGTAGCTGAACAGGAATGACTGATGAATGTACAGTATGTGGTGGATTTGCTGCTCCTCCTAACAGGATTTTGACGTCCACTACTATGGTACATACGTATGTAGGAATGGTAGATTACAATCCCCTCTGTAAGCGGAGATACCAATTCTGAAATTTTCATTTCAGGAGTTTTCATTTCCTGATATTGTTGACTAGAGCTTGTGTTGACTAGAGGCTGAACTTATACTTGACCTCCAATGACCAATGATTTTTCAACTTGTCACAGCTTTTGGTTCCAAGTTGCTTCCCCGTAAAGATATGTCCGAAGTTCTTGAGATCTAGGTTTGCTCAGCCATAAAAAAAAAAAGTATTAGATCATATACACATATAATCTCAAATAACACTTGATATGTGGGTAATATGAAGTGCAACAAGATATTTTGGTCTTCCCGGCTTCCTGCATTATGCTGGCGAATCACTGCTATCACCAAACTGATACATTTTCTTTTGTGATGCTTTTCCAGGTTTGTTCTATTTTCACTGGGGGTTTTTCGGTCTTAATTAAGTTAAACTGTGGTGATCGACTTGGCTAATCTAAAATCTCCAGTGTGCTTTTGATCACTGTCTTATCACATGATGAGGTTTCTCTCATTTAGAAGAGATGGATGCTGATGCTTACTGCTGATGAGCGGTGTGTGTACAGTATCTTGTGGTATCATCATTATGTTTCTGCACTCAGTCTTGGACTACGGGTCGTGATACCTTCACCCCAGCCCTGTTGTTTGTCATCCACTGCGGTTGTTATTTTCTTGTCCGACCTGCTTGACATCTGGTTGTTAGTACACCAGTGATTTCTTTCTTTTTACAAAATATTTTCAAGACATATCAGGACATATATTGCCTATGCGTTATGCTTGTTCAAAGTCTCAGATAGATTTTCCTTTTTTTTTTTTCAAAACTGCTTTCTTTTCTCTTATTGGGAGCTCCCTGGTCTTTATGTTGGTTTATAATATTAAACAATAAATACAGTCTTCACAGGCACAGCCCAGTATTTCTGATCACTCGGAAAATGCTTAGTCTAGACATATTAATGAATTAATTTACTACCTCATTCGCCAAAACAACGAGTCCTTTAAGGGTCATGGGGAACTCAGCCAACTTTGGGCGAGGGCAGGGTACACGCTGAATAGCTTGCCAGTCGATTGCTGTTCCAGTGCTGTCAAAGTGGACTATACAGTATTTGCCAAAATACAATTATTTCTTGCTTGCATGGCAAAATAGTGCTCTTATCAAGGAATGAGTGAGTCATAGATAAGTAATGGTGTTAAACAGGATGCAGAGTTTTATCACAGTGAGTGGAAAGTCTTTGAATAGTATTGCAGGTTGCTGACTGGAACATATCAGCTTAATCTCTATTCATTTTCACGGTAGATCTGGATATCTTAGAAACACTACTTTGTCATGTACCTTTTTATTAGATTCACTTCAGTAATAAGGAAACTTTGGTTTATTATTTTTTTAATCAATTACAGATTAAAAGTTTAGATAATGTAATGAATATGAGCTAAAAAAAAAAGTCCTGTATGGAATTAAAGCTTTTATATGAATAAATCAAGGAGCTCACTCTGAAAGCATTACTGGAGAATTCGAGAAGTGATTTTACTATTAAATGTTTTTTTGTGGAATTAAGAATGTGCACACTTATTAATGTGTAAAACTTGTCAGATGATTATCCGTGGTAGCTTCTGGTGGTATTTTATAACATTAACACTTAAACTGAAATGGTTTACCTATACATTATATCTTTAGGTCTAAACAACAACAAGGTGTAGTGGCACTCCCGCCTTACAGCAAGGAGGTCCTGGGTTCGCTCACTTTTTTGGGTTTCATCTGGGTACTCTGGTTTCCTTCCATAGTCCAAAGACATGCATATTAGGATAACTGGATATTCCAAATTGCCCCAGGGTGTGAGTGTGTGTGGATGGTTGAGTGCATGTTGCCCTGCAATGGTCTGGCAATCTATGCAGCGTGTAAACTGCCTTTGCCCGGAGTCAGCTGGGATGGGCCTCACTGCTTGACCCTAATAAAGTATAAAATGGTTTAGAAAATGAAATATAATAATAATAATAATAATAATAATAATAATAATAATTATAATAATAGGTGCCACAGGGGTTAGCACGTCTGCCTCACAGCAAGAAATTCCCGGGTTTGATTCCCGGTCTCGGGCCTTTCTATGTGGAGTTTGCATGTTCTCCACAAGCTTGTGTGGGTGTCCTCAGCGTACTCCGGTTTCCTCCAACAGTCCATAAACATGCATAAAGGGCTGATTGAAGGTTCCAAACTGCACCTGGTACGAGAGTGGGTGTGAACGGTTGTGTGTGTTGGCCCTGTAATGGTCTGGCAAACTCTTGCCCAGAGTCGGCTGAGAAACTCGCCAGCCTCCCCGCGACCATAATTAGGAATAAGCGGCTTGGAAAATGAATGAATGAATAATAGTAATACTACTACTAATAATGAACATGTTTGGGGAAATACCTTGTCATGCTTCAGATTGCATGAATTTACAACGCTAGCCTTGTTACCCTTGCCCGTATTGTTGACTCAAACTGTGAATCAGTTCATAGTTAAACCCTTTCACACCAAATTCACTGAAAATACAATACATACAATAAAGAAATATAGACCAAATAAATCATTAAATAGTATGTTTTTTTTCCTGTATAGTTCTGAAATATATGAGCTTAAGAGCTGCCCCTGAACCTTAATAAAATATTTTGTAAAGTTTAGGCCCAGGCAGCAAGGTCACCATTATTTTCTATAACTGAGAGCTGGTAAAGGTTACTGCTTAGAAATTTACTGTTTCGATGTGTCCCAATTTTGATGTTACATTGTTTTATATATATATATATATATATATATATATATATATATATAAATCAACGGAAAATCGACTAAGGACTTTATATATATATATATGTATGTACACCTACAGACTAACAGCCAGTTAGCCTAATAAGCATATCTTTGGACTGTGGAAGGAAACCGGATCTCCTTGAGGAAACCCACAGAAGCCTGGGGAGAACATCTCAAACTCCATACAGAAAAGCCCCAAACCCAGGACCTTTTTTCTGTGAGCTGGACTTGCTAACCATTGCACCGCCATGCTGCCCACTATATCACACACAAGGCTATAAATCATCATTATACCTCAGGCATGCTGTGGTCTGCGTTAAATGCCTGAGAACAGAGAACCCATAAAATAAGTTGAGCACAGGCACAGGCAATGCGATTTCTGGATTGTCATCCAGCATGCTTAGACATTTACTCTCTTTTGAGCCCTCTTTCTGGATCTCTACCACACTCCACAGCATGAGTTAAGACAGAACTCCAAAACACTTAGTAATGCCCTCTGATGTGCGCTGTATGATGGCATATGTCCAGGATCTGGGTCAGAAATAATCTTTTTTATTCTGACAGTAGTTAATTGCGGCCCTCTTAATAATAGCTGGTTAGGTCAATGATTATTCTAAAGACAATATGGGTCGTGTCTAAAAAAAATGTAGGGAAAAAAATGACCATTCATCTATGGAAACTGTTGTACTTTTTGATATGGAGCATATTGTATGTTCAAGCTTTAATGAAAAGTTAAGCCCATTTTAAATGGCACAGAGCGCCGAGAACCTGAGATATGTTGCTGGAACTGTCTGTGGACATCAAAAGCATTTTAAAAGGGAAATGTGATCATGGAGATGAAATTACACCCTAGTCTAATTTCTCATAGTGAAATGGGGATGACTTTCAGTAAGGAAAGCTTCTGGCTAAAACTGCATTAAGGTTAAATCAGAATTCAATCGTCTGACTGACTAAAGTGAAACATCATAGTATTTCAGGGATTTTATTCCATGGCATGCTCCTGAGAGGATCTTCACTCACACGTCACAAGATAAGATAAACAAAGGCCATTAAATTCTGCCATACTCCTGTACCCCACGAACCCATATTGAATTGACCCAAAAAAAGAAAAAAAAAAGGAATAAAAAAGGCAGCTCTGTCTGATAAGCAGAAGCTGAAGCTGATAATGGATGGGTGTTAAGTTCTTTTCCATTTCCTCCACCCTCTTTATCTGTTTCTAAACTGGAACACTGCTCCCAAGACAACTGAATAAGAACCTACCAGTACCAACTCTTCCCTTTGGTTATGATTTAGTAGCTGATGCTTCATTTCAAGCAGTCCTTGTAAATTTCTTGGTTGGAATGATTGCTTCTGGGTATGAATTTGTAAAAATTCAATTAAAACAGTTAACTTTAAAGAACCATGCTACGAGATATTAATACGTCTGTATAAAAATTCAAATAATATTTTAAACAAATCAGTTTCTATCACTCTGTGAAGGCCTGGCGAGCTGTCCAGGGTGTACAGAGGCAGCTGAGATGGGCGCTAGTTGCCCCTATTTAGGATTAAGCGGTTCAGAAAATTAACGAATGACTGGATGACTTTCTATTACAGAGGATACATTATATAGCCAAATGTTTGTGGACACACACATATATGGACATTCTACAGTTGTCATGATGCTGGAAAAAAAACACACCTGTATAGAATTATCACTTCACCCAACTGAACACATTAACAATGACCTGCGTCCCAGGCCTCCTCACATGGCATCAGTCAGTGCCTGACCTTACTAATGCACTTGTAGCTAAATGAGCACAAATCCCCTCAGCCATGTCACAAACGCCCATAAAAATGACATTATAACAGCAGAAGGGATCAAATCTGGAATGGGATGTTTAACAAGCATGTATGATGCCGGTCAAACTTTTGGTCCAATACCGAATCCAATACTTTCTCTAGAGAAGATCACAGAGTATCCCAAGACGTACATGTCTAACAAGTGTCATGTACATGTCTAGGTGGTTCTGTGGAATCAGACCACATAGGCGACTCTTTAGTCCCCATACTTCTCATGTATTTGTACACACACACACACACACACACACACACACACACACACACAGACACACACACAAATGCTAGGCTCGGGTGTTTCTGTGCGGAGTTTGCATTTTCTCCCAGTTCCTGTGTGGGTTTCCTCCTGGTACTCCAGTTTCCTCCAACAGTCCAAAAAGCATGGGCAGCTGGCTAATTTGGCTGTTCCAAATCACCCATAGGTGTGAAAGTGAGTGTGAATGGTTGTATGTGTGTTGGTCCTGTGATGGTCTGGCGGGTTTACAGCTGTTCAGGGTGTACAGTGCCTTCATCCAGAATGGGCCGAGATAAGCGCCAGCCTCCTCCTGACCCTAACTGGGATTAAGCGGCTTAGAAAATGAATGAATGAATGAATATTTCTATTTCATACTTCAATATTAAGCTAATAATCCTCTCTGCCATCAGGTGTGGATCTAAGAACAAGCATGGATGGATTAAACTGTCTGGTTTTCTCTTCCTTTTTTACCAAGATAGAAACTTTTTTCATCAATTGTGTTGGGTTTTTTAAATCAGAAGACCCAGGTTTGTCACTTTGGTAAAGTAGCTGGATTAGTTTTTGTGTCAGGCTTTGTTTACAAGCCACTCCAGCTATTTTCTCTGTACTTAACAAAAGTCATTAAGGACGGCATTTTGCTTCAGAAAAGGGTCTGCAATTATGGAAAAGCCATTGTTATTTGCAGGACTTTTCAAAAACATTCGTTCTACTATTCATTGCATGGCTTCCCACAAGGTCTTAACCATCCTCAATACCAGTTACTGAAAAGCCTTTCTAAAAGGGAGAGCATCTCGGTCAACCATCCTACCTGACTTGGCATTCTGCTGGCTAACCCCCAGGTCTTTGAAATAAACTGGATTAGCTTCAGTGAACAATTAACTCACACAAGAGCTCATGGGAACGCTCCAAGTTCTGTTTCACTGACAGCAGGCTGGTATGTAACACTCTGGACAGCACTAACGGAGAGATTTGCCTCTGCACCATCTGGACAGCAGAATGCAAGAAGTCTGCAATGTTATCATTGCCAGATTTCATCCAGCACCTAACCAGTTTACGACCATAATAGTGGGATTAAGCAGTTAAGCAAGTGAGTGAGTGAATTAGTGAGTAAATGCCAGGTGGCAAGGTGACATAGTGGTTAGCACATCCGCCTCAAAGCAAGAAGGTCCTGGGTTTGAGTCGTGGGCTCGCTGAGGTTGTTTCTGAGTGGAGTTTGCATGTTCTCCCCATGTTCTCCCCCCGTTCCTCTGGGTACCCCGGGTTCCTCCCATAGTCCAAAGGCATGCACATTTGGCTAATCGGTTGTTCCAAATTGCCAGTAGGTGTGCATGTGCATGTGCATGTGCATGGTTGTGTATGTTGGCTCAGCGATGGTCTGGTGAACTGTTCAGGGTGTAACCCAGCCTTGCCCAGTGTCAGCTAATCCGACCCTAGTAGAAGTGGGCAGTTCAGCAAATGAGTAAGTAAATTAAATGCCCACCCTTCAAAACCTGAATATTAACCTGAGTATCCAAAAGGAGTGAGTCTTTAGGACTGGTTTATACTTCTGTATACCTGTATCATTGAGCACTCCATGTTAAACTCTAAACAAAATTGAATTGCTATGGATTGCATTGTAGTGACATGGTGGCAAGCACATACACTGGCAAGCTTTTTAGGGTGTACCCCGCCATCGCCAAGAGTTGACTAAGATAGGTTCCAGCCACCCCTTTCCCTAGCAGGATTAAACGTTTCAGCTAATGAATGAATGAATGAATATATTGTACATGGTCTCTAACAAAAAAAATATATATATACATATTCTCCCCCTGTTTTCGTTCTACCCTAATTTTTGTCGTATCCAGTTCCCACTCATCAAGTGTTGCCTCCCTATCACATATGATCACCACGAACCGGGGAAGTGCGATGCTGCCATCCACCTCTTTATGAACTGCTGTGCATGCGCATTGGGAGGCAGCCTGGAATGAGCACACAGACGCTCATGGATTGGCGATCGCTTTGAGTGACAGGGGAGTATATGCCATACCTACACCCCATGAGAGCCCAGCTGATTAGCTCCAATGGACTCCCGGTCGTGGGTGGCTGCAGTAACAACCTAGATTCAAACTTGAGATCTCTAGGTTAATAGTCACACACCTTGTCAATGAGCTATTTGGAATAAAATTTAAACAAAACTATTTAAACTAAACTATAATGCACCTTGTGTGTATAAGTGTAAATACTAGTGGGCTGGTATATACCTGGTTTACAGGATTTACTGGATTTAATTTGTTTTTGATCTGAACAGACCAGACAGATCCTCTATGCGCATCTCAGACCCCACCTTTAAACCCTGTTTAGACTTCGAATGAGGTGGCCACACAAATACACATTCAGTAAGATTTCGGACAAAATAAGTGTTTTGACTCCTGGTCATCCAGGAGGAAAATTACTTTGACCAATCAATCACCATCAGAAGGCTTCTCCACTCAATGCTGGCCAATCAATGTCTGACAAAGGGACACATCCTTTCAGTAATACCCAATCAATCACTGTGAAAAGGTGTCTGTTCTGGTACTGTCTGTTGGTAAAGCCTATAGCCTCAGTGTCTGCAAGTTATCAGGACTCCATATACAAAACTGGGTAGACAAGGGTAAATTTTAAATTGACCGAAGGTATATCAAAAGTGGACATTTATTTTTTGCCGTAGATATAGACCAAAAATATACATTTAAGACACAGACGCTAATGACAGATACAGACACTAATACAAATAAGAGATAACACTGGAAGTTGGAGGTTTTCACTTTCATGTGGGCAAGTGGTCATTTGTTAAACTTGTGGATGTGAGTGGGCACCCCGATGTGAAATTTGTAGGTGAAAGACAGACCATGTTTATTAATGAGAGCAGGAATGATACTGTTACAGTGGTACATAGCATCCATTCACTGATACAACTTCTGAACCTCCCAATCCTACCAGGTTCGCAGGAAGGCGGGATACACCCTGAACTGCTTGACAAACCATTGCAAGGCTATTCATACTCACACCCAGCGGCAATATATAACAGCCTATTATCCTAATGTGCATGTCTTTGAAATGTGGGAGGAAACTGGAGAACCTGGAGAAAACCAACACAAGCACAGGGAGTATATGCAAACTGCATTCAAGAAGCTCACTATACACTGCGTGCACAATTTTTAAGCAAGTTGTATTTTTGATGATTCATTTGATATTTTAACAACTCCAGCTCTCTTAGTCAATCCAAACGTTAATAAAGCTCAAAACTGAATTTTTAAGAAGGTAAAAGGTTTTGTCATTCTTAAGAGAATTTCTCAGTGTGCACAATTATTAGGCAAATATTGGTGCACAGAATTATGAGGCAACTAAAAAAAAAAAATAAATATATATATATATATATATATATATATCCCCATCTCACCTGTCTATTTTCATCTTTTAAAATGAAAATAATGAACAGACAACTGAAATTTTACAAATAAACATTGCTAACATTTCCACAATAATATAATCAGTGACCAATACAGCCACCTTTTTTTCAATAACTGTCACAAGCCTTCCATTAATTGGAGTCAATTTCTTTATCTGTTGATCTACTTTTTGTGCAGCAGCAACCACCGCCTCCCAGACACTGTTCAGAGAGGCGTCCTGTTCTCCTTCATGGTAATTCTCCTGTTTAAGAACAGCACACAAGTTCCCAACAGGGTTAAAGTCAGGTGAGAAAGGGGGCCGAGTCATTTTCCCGTCATCTTTAAGGCCTTTACTGGCAGCCGTGCAGTGGAGAACTTTGATGCATGTGATGAAGAATACTGTCCTGCATAAAAATCATGGTCTTCTTGAAAGATCAGGCTTTTTTCTGAACCACTGCTTGAGGAAAGTGTCCTCTAAAACTGGCAGGAGTTGATTTGAAGTCCTTTTTCAACCCGAAAAGGTCCAACTAGCTCATCTTTCATGATACCAGCCCATAGCAGAACCCCTCCTCCACCTTGGCGTCTGAATCGAAGTAGAGCTTTGTGCCCAGCACTGATCCAGCCACGGGTCCGTCCATCTGGTCGGTCAGGAGTCACTCTGATTCCATCAGTCCGTAAAACCTTAGAAAAATCAGTCTTCATGTGCTTCTTGGCCCAGTCTTTACGTTTCAACTTAGTTTAATGGTGGTCACATTTCAGCCTTCCTTACCTTCGTCATGTCTCTGAGCACTGAACACCTGGAAAATCTCTGGAAGTTAATTTGCGTCTTTGTTCTCTCAACACTTTCTTTCGACCATGTCTAAAATGTTAGATAGTTCTATGGTCAGTATCAGAATACGTTATTGAACCTGGAGAAAATTGTATGCACATAGTTGTTTTTATTTATTTATTTTTTTTTTAGAATTTTTGACTTTTCTGAGTCAGTCAGACCTCTTTTTTGGCCCATCTTGCCTGAAGAAAAGAATCAGCGTAATAATTATGCAAACCTCGATATAGGGTGTTAACCTTCTTAGGCCACGCCCTTTCTCATCACACAAATAAACCTCACCTGATATGCTCAAATCCGATAAGCAGTCAAGTTTATACAGCTTGGAGTTGGGAAATATACATAAAAAGGATGATATGGTCAAAATACTCACTTGCCTATTAATTGTACACACCGTGTAGAAATCTCTACTGATAGAAATCCAAGGGTGCTGTTCTAAGAGTAGTGTGGATGAATTAGGCACATAGGGAGTGCAGACATAACAAACCAGCATTAGTACATACTAAATATATGGATGCTACCTTCTTATCATGCTTATATGTTGGGAGTGGGATTGATGACGAACACAAAAGACAGATTACATCATCACATATAAAAACAATCAGTTTTTCTGAAATGTTTACTCTTCCAATATGCACTTCTGCAGTTTTAGACCTAAAGTGTATGTGTTTAATGGTTAATTAATAAAGAAAAATAAAGGAGCTTGGTCTGTTTTTGCCTTAACCATGGATGGGAAATATTGTAAGGAATCTCTATATTTATTGTGATTCTTCCAACTGTACATTTGTGTTTATATCAGTTTTGATACTGTGCAGCATTAAATCAGTGAGTTGGTACACACAGACATAGCCAATCAGAATCACGTCAGTGACGTGGTACAGCAATGCTCCATGCCCACGGAGCTCCGCACGGGAGCCTCGCGTATAAATATTGAGGTAGTTTAAATGAGTCTACTGTTTTGTTTTGTTTTTGGTGAAAATAAAACCGAAATGTCTTTGGAAATACAACCAATGAAATGTTTTTCTGTTTTAAAACAAAGTATTATCAGAATGTCCCGACAGATGCAGTTCTAAATTCCCCCCTTGTTTACTCAGTCTCTCTTTTATAACATAAATTCTTTCCTCCCTGTTCTAATCTGGTAAATTAAATGTATACTGAGGATAGACATGTCAGCTTTTGTCAAAAGTAGTTTCCTTGTCCCTGGGGCTCTATGCTTAATAGGAGTGACACATCGGGCACTTAAATGTGAGTACATGCTGATTGCACATGCCAGAGAAGCCGGTGAAAATACTTTCTCTTCTAATAAATTATCATTTGTCACCATGAACGAGAGGGTGATAAAAGTGGCCAATCAACCTTGTGTGACACGGTTACCGAACAGCTGGCAAATATGAGTGTGAGGCAAGCTTCTGAGTACAGGCCTCAGTATTTGAAGAGTTTTTTTATTCTCCACTGAGCACACTGATTGACAAGAGTTAATGTCTGTAACTATTATGACTGATTCCCCATTCCTGAAATGAACAAGCACATTGTAACAGTGGAGTAAGCATTTGTGTTTTACGGTCCATTTCATCAAAGGTTATATCAACCTATGCCCAGTTATATTGTATATTGTATTATATTCATTCATTCGCCAAATCACTTAATCCCAATAGGGTCGTGGGGAGGCTGGGGCCTATCACATCCAACTCTGGGAGTTGCTGACTCACTCTGAACATCTTAGCAATCCATCAGAGGGCAACACACACACACGGGGGGTGGGGGTGGGGGTGTTTGGAACAGCTGATTAGCCTAATTTGCATGTTTTTGGACTGTGGGTGGA
>JBCNYG010000006.1:26001419-26014147 GCA_039654305.1 Porochilus rendahli | reverse complement strand
GGGACAGACTTGGAACAGACAGTCATCGTTAATGTTATTTTAACCTGGTAGGAAGACAGTGTGAAATTAAAAGTAATGAAAAATAATGCCAAATGGGATTCATGTGAATTCTGACACTGGTCCTGAGGTATTATGGGGTCTTGGGGTCTATGAAAACCCTGAATCGAACAACTTTTTCCTGCCAGTATTAACAGTCCTCCAGGACAAGCTTAACAGCCAATAACTCGACTCTTTTGTCATAATTTTATTCTGCTGGCGAATGTGTCCTTTAAAAAGGCTATGTGGTGGAGCTTGTATTTTACACCAAAATACTGGGACAGTACAAATTCCACATATAATTCCAAGATATACACCTCCATTATAAATGGCTTTGGGATGGACCCAGATGTTATAAGAGAGGAACTGTGGTAAAAGTGAGGAAGGCTTTGTTTGTAGCAGGGAAGAGGTGAATGAGGAAGTGATAGAGATGGATCTTTGGATGAAGTGCCAATAATAATTTGTAAATCCAACATATCTTTGAAGGTTCTTCACAGTTTGGGGTTGATGGACACTCAGTCACAGTAGCCAACTGATAATGTTCTTGGGGTGATGACAAAATATTGGGTTGCGCCAGGCATAGCTTTTTCTTTGATGGTCAAAAAATTAAATTCTGGTCTCACCTGAACAGAGGACCTTCATCCATATATCTGCAGAGTTTTCCACTTGCTTCTTATCAAACTCTGAATGAACCTGGTCTGCATGGTGTCACTTGTTTGATGCTTCACGATGGTGCAGATTCAGGGGCCTTTCAGAACACATATATAACATGTGACGCTTAAACTGCAATCAGGTGGAACTTAATTAACTAATTATGTGACTTCCAAAGATATTTGGTAGTTCTAGATCTTATTTAGGGGCTTTTATAGCAAAGGGGCTGTATATGTACATATACCTCTTTTTCTTTTTTTATACATAGAATATTTTTTAATGCATATTTTGATTTCACTTCAGTGATTTTTGACTGGTTTGTGTACATCCATTACATAAAATCCAAGAAATCCATTTAGATTACAGGTTGTAAGGAAGGAAAATAGGAAAAATGCAATGCCAAAGGGGTGAATACTTTTGCAAACCACTGTAAATGTGGTTGTCTGGGGATGTGGTGCACTCACATGGTCTATGAAGGGGTAAGCCATTTGCTTTGAATTCACATTAAAAAACCTCCTGAAAATCGTGTTTTGTTTCTGGAATATAGGTTGTGTCCGGGACAGGGAGGTTGGTGCCCTTCCACAGCAGTGGAGGCAACAAAGAGATGAGAAAGCTGAAGACAATGATTCTTCCAGTGTTTATATTTAGAGCAGAGAGTACTCTTCTTGTCCTGCCAAGAACTTTTTGGGGTTGTAAAGATTCGTGCAGTGAAGTCCTAGGATGATTTCATATTTGCTGCTTAAAGTAACCGGGAAAAAAGAGAGTATTTAGTATCATATAGTCTTTATGTAAGAGGAGTTTGGTGCAGAGCATTATGAGTCAATGAGACCTCTGTCTATGGTATCCAACCTTGGTGCTGTTGTATCTACATGGGTAGCTTGACCTGGGTTATCATGGTGTGAATCAATAAAGGATAGAAGAACAAAAACCTTTCTGAGTTCTTGATCCTAACATTCAGAGTAAGTCTCTGCAAATGCTAAGAACTGAGTACGAATTACTTCAGTGGTGTTAGACTGCACTGGTGTCTTCCAAAATCTTGTTCAGATCGGAGTGAGTGATCTGGAATCTGCTGCGAATCCGATGTCGATTAAATGCCATCGTTCGCCGATTAACATACTCACTCATTTGCCGAACCACTTAATCCTTTTAGGGTCACAAGGAGGCTAGAGTATACTGAGTTACTTCGAAGTGAATGAGAGTGGAAGGTCTGTGGTGTGAGTATAAAGAGCAACAGTTGTACACAATTAAAACTCCAGTGACTGAAAGCGAGGCTGAGATGTGTCTTGTTTTGAGTTGTAGTTCAGAGCGTCCATGTTTGTAGGCTGTGGAGATCCCAGTTAAAGTAAAGTCTGGAATGGATTCCAGGACAGACATGTCAGCTGCAATTTTTGTCTAAGACAAAAAAAGATAAGTTAGGGATGGAATGAAGTGATAGCAACTTGCCTCGTGGACAATCCACAACACGAAATATAAATAATATCAAAAGAATGGCATAAAGGAAAAATTATATACAATGCAAAAGTCAAAAACAATTATTTGGCAGATTGCTAAGTAAAGTTTTTTGAGTGTGTTATTGTGTAATAATAAAATATGTTTTGCATTAAGCCACTTCATACCACCCAGCTAGTGATTATTTTCTGATGACATTTGCTATTTCATATTGCCATGTTACTAATGAGTGCAAACAATGCAGTTTTGGGGTTCATAATGTCAGTGTTTCAGTATTTTCTGTCAGTAATGAGAGTGGTGTTTCAGTATTTCTGTCAGTATTACTGGTGGCATTTGAGTGCTCTCAGTACTGGTTGCAAGTGTTTCAGTATTTCCTGTTTATACTGGTGGTGGTGTCTCAGTATTTATATGTGCTGGTGGTAGTGTTTCAGTATTTTCTATCAGTACTAATGGTACTATGTTATTAATGATGTTTCAGTATTTTCTATCAGTACTAATGGTACTATGTTATTAATGATGTTTCAGTATTTTCCGCCAGTACTGGTGGAGGTATTTCAGTATTTTCTATCAATATTAATGATATTATGATGTTAATGATGTTTCAGCGTTTTATAAGTACCTGTGCTAGTTTCAGTATTTTCTGTCAGGAATGGCAGCGTTGTTTCATTATTTCTGTCAGTACTGTCGGAGATGAGTCAGAATTTCTTATCTTCTATTACTGATGGTAATATGGTATTATTGATGCTTCAGTATTTCAGTACTGGTGGTAGTTTCAGGTTGTTTTAAATAGTACTGGTGGGAGAGTTTCAGTGTTTTCTATCAATAATGGCAGTGCTATTTCAGTATTTCTGCCAGCACAGTCAGAGATATGTCAGTGTTTTTTTTTTTATCAGTACTAATTAATTTTACTTTGGTATTAAAGATGTTTCAGAATTTTAGTGGTGGTAGTAGTATTAGTATTTTATATTATATATATATTTTATATTATTATATATGTTTCAGTATTTTTTTTATCAGTAATGGCAGTGTTGTTTCAGTGTTTCTGTCAGTACTGGCGGATAAATGTATTTTATGTCCGTGGTGCTATTGCTGGTATTACTGATGTTTCTGATAGTCCTGACTGTGTACTCTCAGCAGCACGCACAGTGCAGTTGCGTTAGTGTGTGTGTGAGCGAGAGCTAGCGTGCGCGGGGTTTCCTGAGTCGGACTGCAGGGTCACCGCGCCCATCTCTGTTCTCTGATGGCCGGATGAGAAGTACAACTGGAGAAAAGTGTTCCTTGAAGGAAAAGCAACGGGAAGTGGCGGCCGTCGGATTCACCCTCTGGACCAATTTTGGCTCACGGACATAAGTGACAGATAAAATCCGCCGTTGCAGTTGAGCAATCTGGTTGCCACTTTCTTAACGCGGCGTTTAATCCTCGCCTTCTGCATCGAATTATTTCAAAGCCAAACTCATTAGTGAAGCGCCGCTCCTCCGACTGAGGCTAGTTAGCTTAGCGAGCTAGCTTGTTCTTGTTCGTTGATGCGTGGATTTGACAGAAACACGGTGTTTTCTTTCGGTCAATGCCATATAAAGCGAAATCAACTACGACTGAATACAGGTATGCCATTTTAATATGGGTTTAATGTTGATTCCGGGACTGAAATGTCATCCCGCGAGGTGTATTTTACTAGCACTAATGACTGGGTTGTAGTGAACGGGGGTGGGGTGTAATCGAACAGTTAGCTAGCCGAGCCGTTTGCATACAGGCAAAAACGCCAGGGAAATGAGCCAATGTCTGCCTGACCGCAAACCAAATACATTTCTCACTGTCAGTTCTTTTCTCCAAGCAGGATATTTTATCGCTTTGTGCACCCGTGTGTTCATCAAAACAGCAGCTTTTCATAAATGAAGATTTTCAGGCCTTTGACTTGTATATGCGGCCAACTGGACCGCGTTCAGCTAGTTTTTCACGCATAACTCTGAAATAAGAATGTTAAATAAATATGCATAACATTTTATATATATGTGTGTGTGTATGTTTATTTATTTATGTGTATATAGCATGTTTGTGAGGTCGTGCTAAACAGAAATGTTCTATATCCTGTTACACGGTGTCTCTTAGCTCGCTGCTCTTGTTACTGTGGTAGCCTGGAAGACAGTTAGCTAGCTGATTAGCCGTGGTAGCTAGCTAAGAAACCTAACACTGCTGGCATGTTGTTTAACTGAAAAGCTAGGTTTGTTTGGCTTGTTTGGCGGCTTGGGTTACAGTTGTAAGTCGATAAATTTGCGCTATGAGTACGAACCCCGTGCTTGTTGTGTATTTGTGAACGTCTGATGTTTTCGGTTCGTGTGTTTCACCTGAAGTTAGCAGGTTAGCGGTCAAAATTCACAGGACTCGCCTTTTCTCTGCCGCCGACGGTTGTTTAGTTCGATAATACACAAGTGCACGAAGATGTACCACCCCGTTAAACTGGACAGCATCGTACTGGTGTCCTGGTATTAGCTGGAACCGTTTAAACTGGGAAGTGTTGGGTGAAACGCCTCTGCTTTTATCGAGTGAATCGGATCGGCTGGTTCTTTGAGCTGAAGGCCTCTCCGGGTGTAGCTGCACACCGAACACCAGCAATGATGCATCTACAGTAGATCTACGGTTCGTTTCACGGATCCATCCCAAAACGACCGCTTCTCATGACCACCATGTTGGGACAGACGCGGCCTTTTCATAGCGACTTTAATTGTATTCGGTGTAAATAACCGTGATGATCGGTGTTAATACACAGGAGCAGATCAGCTCGGGCTTGTCGCAAATTAAAATACTGTCATGTATATATACAGTGTTAAAGATGGCAGCGATCTTTTCACGTCTGGTTATCCAGAAGAGCCTCAGATGAGAAGAAATAAGAGGCTCCAGAGACGAGAAGCGGCTGAGAACAAGATGGCGTTCTGGAGCTCTCAGCTTCCCTTCTCCGAGATATCAGCATGCCACTGATTTAACCCTCAGGAGGGGTTTCTGCTGGCCCTCTCACCGATCCAGCTCATTTATTGTTAAATATTCCTTTCACTACCATGCCCCTTACAGGAAAAATAATCCTTAACTGTTATGTAGCAATTAAAAACAGGTTGATCCCCCCCAGAAGTATTTACCTGTCAGTCCTTTGTGATCATACTGTACCTGGCATGTGTTTCACATTTCATAGGAATGCACAGAATTCATACATGACATCCATGAAAACCCCCAAATCTCCCCACCTTTGTCATAAATCTTTATAATGTAAAGTGATTACCCCCACATCAGTGCTTTAATCCCCAACTCTGTCTGTCTGCACTGTGTGCTCCTGATTAATCTGCTCACCAGTTGCTGAAATTCCTGCTTTTTTTTTTTTTATTACCCAGCAGCCCTCTGGGCATAAGGGGTATGGTAATGCACGGCGTCGGCCCACGGTTGCAGTCTAACTCAACCACCTTCATTTTGGTGAGGATGTTGGAACTGGGTAACTAACCACTGCTTTTTTTTTTTTCTTTTTTTGGCATCATCTGAGATCCGATATGGCGGCCATCTTGAATTTGTATGCCACGCACTAGTTCAAATGTGCCACAACTGATCCTCACCTTTTTGGTGTGGGTGTTCGGACTGGGTAACTACACGAGCCTATCGGTTTTTGTTGCGATGTGATGGACACCACAGCTGCCATTTTGAATTTCTGTTTTGCTGATTTATTCGAAAATTTCATCGATGTTCTTGCATTTATATTTGTGCCATGTAGCAGCTGCCCTTATCCAGAGCAACTTGCATATCATTTTTACACAATTGAGGCTTAAGGGCTTTGCTCACGGGTTCGACAGTGGGTCTGGTTCCTTGATTTGTTCTACTGGACACCAATACCGACACTGGATGTTGGTGTCTTGTGTTAGCTCTTCATTCTTTGTGTGAAACGTGGTAAAAACATCGCCTGATTCTAATGTAATTAACTTTTGGGGTGTGTTTCTCATGGCCCTGTCAGGGCAGTTTGAGTGGCTCGTATCTTCAGGTTTAATGCAGTTTTCGGAGTCAGCAATGTACAACGTGCCCAAGTTATCGGAGGTCGGTTTGAGTGACTTGAGCTGCAACGTAGACATGTAAAAATATGATTTTATTTTTTGCTAATGAAAACGTGCTCAAAAGTAATGCATGTTTTGAAAGAGTAACTCTAGCCACAATTTTTATACCGAATTAATTTGGAAATCACTCTTATTGATAAATTGCTCGAGCTCTGGCTCATTCTTCCCAACACTAGAAGAAACCTTGGCTGGTTCCAAGTTTCAACGTTTGGGCCGTTTGTCGTGGCTGTCAGTGCAGTGTAAGCTGTTATTCATATAATCATTTCTGATGTACAACATTCTTCCCATATTTTAAACGTCCCTGTATATTGAGAACACGTTTTATGTCCTTTTTTTAAGTTCTCATGCCGTGTTCACTATTTTCATTCGGCCTGCATGTCAACGTATCCTGGGGGGGCAGAAAGCAGATTTTTCAAATGATTTTACTTTGTATTGAGTTACCTACTGTCCTTAATCAGGGAGAAGTGATTTTGAAACATTGAATCATTTTAAGCTTTGGTTCTTTTTAAGGAAACGCCATTAGAGCAGTCGATAAATGCTAAAATATGAACTCGGCCGTGTTTGTGTTGAATTTATTTGTACTTTAAATATATTAATTGACCCTGGTAGGCTAAAATACGCTTGCTTTTGACCCTGTTTGTGTCTTGTCACCTGCAAATCCGCAGGTTGCTATATACACTTGAATGGTAGGGCATTGGGGGCATACAATCTTTTCGGCTGGAATCTTCCAGTAACACCTAAGTACACGGGCAAGTATGCGAACAATTTATGTTCCACTCAGCAGGTTGTTTACAGCAACTGTGTCTCCATCCTTAATGTACACTAATGTTTTATTGAACAGCACGAACTGCTCCGTCCTGCCACTTTTCAGCAGTAGGCGACTCGGGCCTAATTGGCCCTGACCATGTCTAGTTCAGGTCAAGTCGTTTTTAGGTTTGGTCCACATCTAAATCCACAAAATAGCATACAAGACCACTGTCAGTGTGTAAAAGGTAAAGGTCATTGTAGGTCAAGTTCAAGGTCTGTAAAATGGCCACCAATTGTTTATAATGGCTTATAATGGCTGGTTCAATTCCCCCACCGTGGACATCTAGTTGGATCTTATAAAGGTCCAAATACGGTCATTAGAAGTAATAGGATCTACTCATATCTTTATAAGATGCCGTTCCTCAGCAGCCTACAGAATGATCTGGTCAGCTACATGTCAGGACTTATCTAAAGTACGGCTGTTATTCTAATTCCTCACCTGGATGATGAATTTCTTGCAAAGTTCTCTGGCATGAGCGCTCTTTTAACTCTTTTACCTGAATAATAAACCTTGCCTCTTGTTTACCTGCTTTGCGCATGTCTGTACTCGGAAGGGTCGCTTCATTTCGAGTCTCGTGTCCACACTTCAAACACAAGATCGGTTCCTCAGAATCCATCTCACCAAAACGTCTTTAGGAACAAGTCTCGGCGGAGCTGGTTTTGAGCCTCATATGGACTGGAAGATGATTTGGTTCAGATCATGGTTCTCTCGAACATGCCAAGGCATTTCTGTAACGCTAACCCGGCAGTAATTTAGTCAGAGCTGTTGGGTTTGAATTTGGCGAAAAATTGAAAGTGTCCTGAATCAAATGCACCTGAAAGTAGCATGGCCACACCCCGCGAGTTCTTAACGATTATCCGCTGTCATAACAGTGAAATGTTCTCCGGGAATCTTTTTACCGCAATCATACAATACGTACTCACCGTCCACTTTAACGACGCTTGCACATGCATGCAGGCATCTGATCAGCATCACCCAATCATGTGGCTGCTGTGCAGAGCAAATGCAAATTAAGAGCTTCAGGTAATGCTTACATCAAACCTCACAATGGGTAAAAGTGTGAGGTCTGCCTTGAACCGTGGCATGGTTACTCAAATAGGCCGGTTTGAGTAATTCATAAGGTTATACTGATCGCTCTGGATCTTCCCACTGCAATCTCTAGGGTTTATACCCAGTGGTGTGAAAAACAAAGAAAACTGAATGATTGGCAATTGGGAGGGTGTCCCAATGTGCAATGTTTGTATGCCCGTAATTGCATTTAACGCAACTGAAATGCCATTACCGGTCATCACAATTTTTGGTGTGGACATTGCGACTGAGTGACTACCCGAGCCTACAGTTTTTTCCTCACGGTCGGATGTTCAATATGGCCGCCGCAGTTGCCACCAACTGAAAAACCTCATCACCATTCATGGCTTCAGTAAAACAATTTTGGTGTGGATGTTGAGACTGTGTAACTGCACAAGCCTGTCTGTTTTTGTCGCGTTCCAGTGTCAGACATGGACACCACGGCTGCCATCTTGAATTTGCCTCCTGCGCATTACCTCAAGCACTGTGACTGATCACCACGGTTTTTGGTGTCTGTCTTAGGACCTTTTGTAATATGGTGCATGGGCTGAGGGGTTTTGCCGGGCTATTTTTGTGTGCATACATCCATGACAGCGTCAGGTTTTGGTTTTGATGTAATCTTCTGCAGTTGGACATCAGTCACCTCATGGTTCGGTGTGTTTTGTACTTTGAGATGTTGAGCTGTGGATTGGAATGATTTACTTGCTTGTTTATTTATTTAGATTGAGATGCTTTGAGATTATTTCTGTACGCTCTTTCTCTCTTCTAACCAGGGCTTCCAGTACATGTATCTGTCAAAAAACTAGTTTGAGGTTGTGAATAAAAATGAAAGATTACACTCTCCGCTTGTTAGAACTTTATAATTGTCTTGGGTAAAAACAGTCATATTTATAGGTTGTTTTTATTTACATTTCTTGCATTTCTTACAGTACAAAAATACAACTCTGCCAAGTTGGCTGTTTCAAGAGCTTCCACTAAACACTAATTTGCTCGCATTTAAATCCAGCATCGCTCATCTGTTCCGTCATTGTGGAAACAAATCGTCAGTCCACGTTTTTTTTCTTCCCGTTCATGTATTTTTATTGAATTTAATATTGTTATTTAATATATTTTATTTAATATTGAAATCTTTCAGCTGGGGCGGCACATATTCTTTACTTGAACATCCAAAATATTTGAAATATGGAAAAGCTTAGGCGCTTTTGTAATTTTGTAATTGATTAATTGGTGTGTTTTATTTAGTTAGCTAGGAGAGGCTCGTGGGGCTACGTCAGTAAAATACTTTTTGGTTTGATAGCTCATATCTGCAGGTTGTTTTGTTTAGCTTTTGCTCGATGTATACAAGCCGAAGGTTTCTTTGCGTTAATTTTGTTTGAAAGGGGTGTGTTTAAAATTTAGTCCTGTATATCCCTTGGAAATTTACATTTCTCAACTTATAAATGCACACTTTACTACTTATTGATGAGTGTAATGTACTTCAACAAATGGGACAAAGTGGACTTTTTGTAGTGGTTATGGGATTAAATGTGTAATGTAATGAGAGACTGCTTAGCAACGACCTGACTGAATGACCTTCACCCCAAGAGAGGGGCACTAGTGCGACACTCTAACGGGGGCTGTTTTTTCTGACCCTCCTTGACATCATTCATGTCATATTCTCATCATTTCACACACTCAAGAGTTAAATAGTCTTTTTACACTGGCTAATGCAAACTATCAAAAGAAACTTTAAAAAGGTAAGTAAAAACCACCCGATAATGAAAATTTACATATCCTCTTGAGACCCCAGTATATGAGAACCAATGGGTGTAAGGAAAACAAAATGCAAATATGTTGCCATCACTTAATGTTGTGTGTGTGTGTGTGTGTGTGTGTGTGTGTGTGTGTGTGTGTGTGTGTAAAATAAAAAAGAAAGAAACTGAAAGAAAGACAGGGGGAACACTGACTTCAGTTGTCAGCGTCCATCAAACTAAAAAATGAAGATGTATTTTATTGCACTATACATATGCTTACTATAAATATACATGAATTAAATAAGACAGTGAGATCTGCCTTTCCGGACTTGTGTGCTTACGTAAAACAAGCTTTGGCTGTGAGAATTTTGCGTATTGTAAATACTTTTGACTATACGAAGACGTAAAAAACTGCAAACTATGAGTGTCACTGAAATAAGTCTAACGGAATGCCTCCAGTGTTCCAGCTCGGTTGTTTTAACATTTCATTTGAGCGCCATGCCTTTTTTCCGTGCTCCATGCCCTTTTTTCTGCAGCTGTGTTATTTACATACTAATTTTTGTACCCCCATGACCCTGGCAACTAGGAACATTCAGTCAGCGGGAGTGAATTATTATTATTTTTTTTAACCGAACGTCCATTCGCGGTGCTCACCAGCTCGCTTCAAGATGCTTTTCCTTGCATTCATGACTCCCGTTTGACCCCGAAAACTACATCTGTACCCTCAGAGCTTTTCATCAGCGGGAACTTAAAAAAAAAAAATTGAACGTCTATGCACATCAGCGCATCAGCTCAACTTGTCTTCTCTGAAGATTCTTCAGCAAATCGACTGATGACCGTAACGTGCAAGTTTCTGTGAAAGGGTTTAATTTTATTTATAGAATTTTAGACTGATCTAACATAACTGTACAATATTATAGTTTATATTTAATATAAACTGAGGATCCTGATGTAAAAATGATGTACATAGTACAGTTGAATTGATGTGTGTAATTTATAAGCAATACAGAATTAAACTTCACTTAAATTTTATTCCATGAATAAAATAACACATTTCAAAATAAACTTTTGAATAAAGTTACTTTAATGTTTATAAAAATATTATTTTCAGTGTTTGTCTTTCTGCTTAATTGTATTAATATATGCAACTTTTTGCGAATGAATTATTTGTAATTTTTGTCAAAATCATATGTAAACAATAATTGCAAATATTAATTCCCACAAAAAGTTTCATGAATGAATACAGTTAAGCAGTTGTTTGAATTAAGAACACACAGTTCAAAGATATAAAAGTTAATTCCTTACGGTAGTTAAAACTTGTCGCACATGCCACCACAATTCATCGGACCGAATTCAAGTTTTAACACCAAACCGACTACACCCCCGGCCCTGTTGTGTGTTGCGAGAAAGTTCTTACACTGTGCGGTGTGCCCCCATAGCACCATGCCTTCATAAAATCCTAGCTGGATCGCCGCCCCAAACCCGTTCCAATTGAAGAAGTAATGGCTGCTGTGCATGCAGGGAGAAGTTGTTTGTTTTGTTTTTCACCCTTCACTGCTTGGTGTGATCAGAACCCACCAAAGCAAATAATAATTTCAGAGGATCGGTTGTGTCCAGGGCTCCACTAAACGCGAGAATTTAGTTTCATGTTAAAGAGAAGCTTGGTACTGAATGAGAAGCCATGTTATGAAACACCATGTGCATGTTGTGGTAAATGGGTAGTTTATTCCTCCTTGTGAAGATATCAGTTTAAATGAGCCGAGGAGATTTCCATGTGAATTAGCCCTGTGTGATTTTGTTTGGCGCTGGACATTTTATGCAATATTTCGTAAAGAGAGCGAGTAAATCTTTTGGGAATTTTGTACATTTTGGATTGAATTTTTTTTAAAAGGAAGTCTGCATCAGAGAGTTATTTAAATTAAAAGTGTTATAGCTGACATCTTTCTTTGATTTATTTTTGTTTTATTACTTCAATGATTAGTTATTTGTTTGTAAAATTCTACAAAGCGAGAACCAGTGGAGTCACTCACTGTGTTGTGTTACCTAAGAATTTGGTCATGTTTAAGAAATCTAAAATGGTTTTATTTAAAACACAAATGTATTGTACTTGATGTTTAGTATAAAATGAAGTCAGGTATTAATTTTAGCACTGAATTCGTTCCTCTGATCAGTATCAAATCTTATGAATTATTGTTGTAGGCACGGATGTGAAAGTCACCCGTGAGTTACTTCTGTGAGCGCGGTTTCTGACTAGCGTTGGAAAGTTTCAAGCAGTGAGATTGTTTAAAATGGGTGAACTAGCTAATCATAGATCACGGACTGTGCATTCGCATGCACACACCACTTTCTTCCCCTTCAGCTGAATTACAGCACAGTACACACCATGTAAGAAATAAAGTTAATTAGGAGAAGATTGTGTGTTATTAGCAGAGCTCCATACTTATGCGAATGTGTGAAGCAGTGACATCGATTTTTCAACCCATTAAAGAAAATGGCAGAAAAATGTATTGTGCATGTGCGTGCAGTGGATGCTTCGCAGCTTATTCTCTACCGTTACATATTGTATCTGTAAATATATATTGCCCAGATATTTTTTTGTTTGGTTGGTTGTTTTTGTTATACTTTTTTTTTTATTTAAAACATTTTTAATAACTAGCTTTTTTATTAATGTTAAACAGCTAATGCTAATGATTTTGCCACTAAACAATTTATTTTATTAAAGTTTGCACGTATGCCAGATTAATTTATTATTTTAAAACACGCAGAAAAAGGTCTCAATTTTTTTCTTGTCCATTTGAAGCATCTTTTTGATTTGCGTT
Organism: Porochilus rendahli; assembly: GCA_039654305.1. Classification (NCBI taxonomy): domain Eukaryota; kingdom Metazoa; phylum Chordata; class Actinopteri; order Siluriformes; family Plotosidae; genus Porochilus; species Porochilus rendahli. The sequence continues at coordinate 26,001,501 of JBCNYG010000006.1, read as the reverse complement.
TTAATTTGGGTCATTTCGCAGTACATGTGAAAGCCCATTTTGTTATACAAAAACAACCTTTTTATGTATGTATGTGTGTATA
>JBCNYG010000006.1:25978613-25993634 GCA_039654305.1 Porochilus rendahli | reverse complement strand
TATAATTACATGTGCAAAGGTTTATCTAAAACTTTTATTTGCTGCAACTCGTAGTCTATGCCATTTTTTTAAATGGCTGAGCATCTTATAATATTGCACATGTGTAAAAATCTTCATATGCACGTAGATTGTGCAGTGTTTTGTTTGTGTGCGGCAGGATTTGAAGCCAGCACTGTGCCCTCTTTATTACTTTATGCATCACAACATGAAAAGATGGGGGGAAACCGGGTGATTGCAGCTGAGATGTATTTTGTTAGAAAATTTGTATGCTCTGTTTTGGCTATCAAAGATTTATTTTCCCTTAAAGCAAGAATACCTTGAAAGGCGAAGTTTTACCGGTGTTTACGCTGTGTTTACATGGTCTTTCCTGAATGGCCGCCATCTTGACTTGCCCAGTGAAGGTGATATAACTGTGTAGTGAGTAGGTTATGCTTCTAATTTAAGAGAAACCTTTGGAGTGATGAATTATAATCAACAGCAGATATATATAACGTGTGTGTATCTGACAGCTATTAGGGGGAAAACTAAACAAAAAAATTAATGTCTGTGCTCTGAAGCCTTTGGGATATTTGCGCTCTGCTATGTACGGCTCTAAGTGGAATCCCAGTGCCATTCACACTTCGACTATAGCATTGGAAAGTTCTACCTGGCAGTGGCCCATAGTGAATCTAGTTTAGATCAGATGATCTATGGCTTTGGCAGTGGCTGTTCCCAAAGCAAATGGTGTGCGCAGGCGAAGTGTTCTCCAAAATAATCCAATTTCTAAGGAATGTTGCTGGAATCGTTTCATTACAGATCACTTGAATAAAGGTTCCATACGAAATTCCTCATGAGGACACTTCACAGCTGCTCATGTAATTAAACACTTAAATACCAATGTAAATGTTCCGTTTTTTTTTTTTTTTTTGATGTGATTAAATATTCTCAATACGTTTTTGTCGTTGCAGTGTATTTCAGAATCAAAATACAGATCTTTGTGTTTCAAGATTTTTAACATTATCTTTGAATCTTTTAATAAACAAGTGGAAAATATATGAAGTTCAATATTTATATCGCAAATGTGATTAACAGTAATAAGTGACTAGTATTATACTAACACCCCACAAGCTTGTTATAAACAAACAGATTATAAAAAATAATGAACTTTCTGTCTGAAAATGGCTTTGTTATAAGGTGCACACTTGTGGACGGCAGACAGATAAACACCAACACAATTTCCTGCAGAACGAAAAGCGGCACATCACAGTGCCTTCTGCGTAGCTCACACGAAATAAAAAATTATTAAAATTAATAATTTAAAGTTATTAAAATGTGTGTTTTATATAATAAATTAAAATTTTTATAGTATAATATTTAATGTATATGAATGTAATTTTTATGAATTGATAAATCATGATTTTTTTAAATTAAATATTCACATGGCATTTCAAAAAATCTCTATGCTCAGTTTTTTGCTGCTGATGTTTTTGACTGATGTAGGAATTTTAGAAAAGCACTAAAACTGCCCCAGATGTCCCCAAAATATACCAGAAAGAGTTACGTTGTTGTCTGACTGGGCAGATAACTGGGAGCTTTGGGTTGTTAAAGTGGAGCTTCTTAAATTGAAAATTGGGGCTCTAAAAATGTACCTGTTGTCGTCATCTCCAAGTTGTAACCCCAAAACTGGCATAAACATCTCTTTCAGAAAGTTCTGCCATTATTTTCCCAGAACACTCAGGTGATTGAAGCAGCCCTGTGTTCCTTGGCCTCATTGGAAACTTCAGTCTAAACAAACTGAGTTCTGCTGCTGTTTACATTTTCAGGCTAACCAGCAGCGTCACTGACACGTCACTTTGGACAGTCGCACAGTGTGCACGTGAGGTGACTTACTGCTCCGGTAAAGCTTACAAATAGTCTGTGATGTCTTAACATTTCCTCCTGTGTAATACGGGATTGTTCAAAGCGTTGTCTTTCGCTAGCTTTGACAGAAGCGGCTCCTAAGCCACTTGGAGGTGAATTTGTTTCTTTATGAAAGTGTATGAGGTCGGCACTTAGGTTTGCACAGTGATTGCATGAGTGCAGGTGCTGTAGAATTGATAGTTGTATTGAGAAGTTAGGTTTTGTTTTTAATAAATATGGGCCCTGCGATGGCCTGGCGAGCTGTCCAGGGTGTACTCTGCCCTCACCCGGAGTTGGCTGAGATGAGTGCCAGCCTCCCCACGACCCTAATTATGATTAGGCGGATCAGAAAATGTGTGAATGAGTGGAGACTTTTTTTTCATCGTCAATGAAACCCCAGGTGAGGTGTTCGTCAAGCAAGACAAAAATCGATGATGTCAGCGTAAGGTGCCGCGTTGGACGCCTTTGCTTCTTTAATTGGGCATACTCAGCTGGATGGTGGCGTTTTTAAGGGTTAGATGATGTTTATTGTTCTGAATGTTTTTGTGGTGGTTTACTTTGGCCTTACATGTATTACGTTTTGTGAGCTTTGTCTTGACACTGATATTCTGTGGCTTTAAGTGTGGCACAACGCTGATGCTTTACCTTCCACGGGATCCATATGGAACAACTCATCAATAATATGTAACACGGTCGGTCTCTTTTCAGGAAGTGGTCACACAAATTGCTTCTCTGATTAGGTTTTTATATTGTAATGGAGACTTTAACAGATGTATAGCATGTACAGAGATTTATAGCCGTATCTGTAATCATTTCACCTCACTTCATGTTCTTTAAATCTTTAAGCATTTAAGGCTCGGCTTTACTGCTGCAGCCCTCCTGTAGTGACTCAGTAGGAGGCAGTCTGACATTCCTCTAGGCCACTGGCTGCAACTCTTAGTCCTTCAGTCAGCTGATTCTGATCACATGTTTGCCGAGAGGATGAGCGCCCGTTCCAGTAACAAACAAAATGCTATGGATTAAATTCACACACAAGTCATGGTGCTGTTTACTAAGAGCCTTACAAACTAGCAAAGCTCTCAAAAAAGGATTCGGGACAAATTTCTTGCTGTACAGGAAGTACATTTATTTTCTATTTCTATTGCTACCGAGTTGTGAAGTAGAATCACCACCAGTAGGTGTAGTTCATCCTCCAGTTTGCTTCTAATATTCTCAGAATTTTTTAGTTATCCGCTAGCGTTTGCCTTGCATTATCTAGGAGCTTTATGGAAAGCGTGTGTCGCGGTTGAGTGCCAAAAGCATCCTTTAAAATTATAGCAGAACTCTTATGTCCTATTAACTGGAATTTACTTCCAAGCTTTCGCAACTGGATTAAGCAACTAGTTACCAATTTGTCAGAACGATGAGTTATATTGTTGTGTTGGTGAAAATATTTATCATGTTGCAAATATTCAATCTGTCTCGAGCCATTTAGTGCTGTTAGGCTACACTACTTGTCTATTAAACAGTTTGTGATGTAATTCTCATTGAATTTGTATTGACTTGCTGTTAGTGGGCATCTTGGAGAGAAAAGTGCAGCAGCATCCATAATATTTCTGGAGTTGTCGGGATTTTCGGTTCCATCCAAATAGACACTGCTTTTGATTTTGTCAGTTAAACTGGTTATCTGGTTATTTTTTGCACTGTGCAAGTTCACTCTGCGCCGACGGCGAGTGTGGCATCTTCGTTTATTGGGTTGCCATCTTCATTTATTGGGTTGCTGTGTGTTGCCTGTGTGGGCGTGTTTACGACATTTGTATAAGTATGGAGCTCCGCAAAGCTCTGCTGTAATTCCAGCCACCTTCACACCAGGTATGACTTGCATCACATCATGATTGTTTTGTTCGGTTTAAGCGACTCAGATCATAGGGTCAGCAGTTGTTCCCCCCGGAAGTGACGTCAACATGTAGGGCGGGGTTGACGTCTCTTGCTGCAAGAGATGAGCGTGATGGTGAATCCAAAATGGTTTACACAGCTAATGTTTTGCCTACTCTGCTTTCCTGTCAACAGTTGGTTTAGGAACAAAAATGTTTTCCCTGATTTCTGCACTCGTTGTTTGTGCAGCTCAGCACTGGCCAATAGCGTGTTGCGCTACACGGGTCAGTAGTGTGTTATGCTACATTGGCTCAGCCAATCCAACGAGTTCGCGTCACTACAGGCTGAAACAGCCAATCAGAAAGGCAACATGTCCCTGAACGTACCTAGGGTCGTACCACCCGGGCAAGGACTAATCATGGCGCAAGGTGTACATCACCACTGGTGTTGTACGTAATCGTTTTAAAGAGCTAGTAACACTAATTCACCACAGGTGCCCTTTAAGACCAACTCAATCAGAAAAGATGTCCTGATGTTTGTAATTCTAAAGTGTGTGTAAATTACTTGAGGCTTTAAGGAGCATTGGTTAAAGGTTCATCACTGAATTTCTTTTCTCTTGCATTATGTCTGCAGTAGATTAATTATCTTGAACTTCAGTTGTACCTCTGTGTGTAAGTATTTTTTTTTCTTTGTCACAGATCAGTGTGTGTCCCGGCAGTAGGAGTGAGGAAGAGCTTTAGAAGAAGAAAATGAGTGAACTGGATCAGTTACGCCAGGAGGCCGAGCAGCTGAAAAACCAGATCAGAGTGAGTGCCACCTACTGCACACAGCTTTTCTCTCTCATGTCCACACCACTCACTCATACACTGGCACATACACACCCTCTCTCTCTCGCTCGCTCGCTCGCTCACTGCATCAACTGCATGTTAGAATGTGGCTCTGATAAAGATTTCAGTAAAGTCGAGAGCAGGAAAGAAGTTAGTTGATCCCGTTTTAGCTGAAAAGTCTGAGTCATTGTTACATAATGGCGACACCCAGTGTTCAAACTGGAAATGTCAGTGCCAGTGTGTGATTTATTTTTTAAATATCTAGTACACACATCTGTTTCTTTAATGGTCATGATGTGCTTATGATCCAAATGTAATCGCTTTGGTACCTGATAACTCAGTTTTACTAAACACTGGATTTATCAGATATATATGCGTTTGAAAGGAGACTCTTATTTTAAAAAGTGAGGGTGGTTAACCATTAAAACTTTTTGCAGTGTTAGGTTTCCTCTGTGTTGTCAGAATACCATGGAAATGTTACCTGATTTTAACCCGGATTCAAACAGCTGTAAGGTTTTTAATATGGCTCTAGCTTCATCTTTCCGTTTCCATGAAAATCTAAAGGATGTAGTTAACTGGTCTCTCAGAAACCAGTCAGTGAGTGATTTCATGTCAGAATGTCTCACCATTTATTACAACTGCTGTTAGCTTTCTGTGTAATGTGTGTGATTTAAAGAGTTTGCGGTGTGGTATATTTAGCAATGAATATTTAACATTTGGTTAAAGGGAATAAATCTGGCGTGGTAGTTCACACAGTCCCGGGATCTAAATTGAGGAATGACAAATGCTTATTTACTTTCTCATTTATTTCTTTGTCATAAATCAAAGTCAGGGGGTTTTCGATTTGTTTTTTGTGGTGGTGGTGGTGGTGGTGGTGTAAGTGTTGCTTAGTGGAGCTGCAAGTTACGAACGTCATAAGTTAAGGAAAGGCCCGAAGGACATGTTCTTCAGATCACTGTTTGGACACATCACATGGCAGTGTGGTATTTATTTCTTTCTTTTTTAAAGCAGTTATTCTTTTTATTATTCAGAATTTTAGATGTTTAAGATGGCATGTGGAGAATCTGAACCTTACATTTAATATGCTGGTTTGCAGTCATGCTAAAGATACCCCCACCAAGTTCTTTATTAGGAACAAATAGTAATAGTGGGCGGGTAGGGCCTCAGTTTACCTTCAGAGCAGCCTTAATACTTCATCACATGGATTCCACAAGATGTTTGAAACGTTCCTTTGAGCTTCTGCTCCATTTTGATATGATGGCATCACACAGCCCGTGCAGATTTTTATAGGTGTAGTTTCATGCTGTTTCCTTCACGCTCCAAAGCTTCTCTGCTGGATTCAGATAATTAAAAAAACTTAATTCAGGGTCATGTTTATGAATCCAGTGTGAAAAGGCTTTAATTGTGCCAGGTTGCATTCTTAAGATGGAAGTAATCATTAGATCAGTGGTCACCAGCCCTATTCCGGTAGATCTACCTCTGTGAAGACTTTAGCTCCAACCCCAGTCATCTGATCAGGACCTTGAAATAAAGACTTAAGGTTATTAGATCTGTCGGGTGGGCAGCATAAGGGCTTGTACCTTAAATCTTCAGGAAGGTGGATCTCCTGTAACAGCGTTGGGCGCCACTTGTTTGTACTGTACAGTAACATAAGGAAAGCAGATTAAAATGAGATTTCCGTGATTAAATTTTTTTATTTTTAAGTCATGATTATGATGAAGCTGCCTGCTCCGAATCACTGTGACAATTGAATCCGACAACTTGCTTCAAGTATTGTCCAGTTAGGTTAATAAGCAATTATTGTTTTATTATTGATTCACAATATTTTTAAAGTGCTTAGTCACGTTACTGTGTTGTACATGACGTACAGTAATCATTAAACTTATCCCATAGCAACAGTGCAATACTTTAGTTATCCCATGGCATTGATGCAGTATCAAGAATTATTGCATGGCTTTTTACCAATTATATGGTGGCATTCACCGTGTAGTGTAAATACTAACTGCGGTTAATCACAGTCTGTTTTTCCCCATATAGTGATAGTGATACTGAATTATGCTCGAAAATCGCATACATGTATAATTTTTTTTAAACTACAGGTTAAATCTCAATTAGTTTAAATTCATGTTCCTGTTGTTGTTATTTTTTCCCAGGATGCAAGGAAAGCCTGCGCAGATGCCACACTATCACAGGTAACACCTCAGTACTCATTGTTAAATAATACCTGTTGTTGTTATTGTTGTTATTATTACCCAACTAATATTGTGTGAATTTATTTTTCAGATAACAGCCAACATCGATCCTGTGGGGAGAATCCAGATGCGCACAAGGCGAACACTGAGAGGACATCTGGCTAAGATCTATGCTATGCACTGGGGCTCTGACTCCAGGTGATCAATTTTAGGGGAATAATATTGATTTCTTTAGGGAAGCACGGTCAGGGATTTGTTAAAAGGAATTGCATGTACAAGTTTACTCGGTGGTCTAATATTGGAATTGGCATAAAACTGGAATTACCCCCACGCTTTTGTTCCTCATGTAGGCTGCTGGTCAGTGCATCCCAGGATGGTAAACTCATTATCTGGGACAGTTATACTACGAACAAGGTAAACCAGGAAGTCTGTTGAAAGATTAAGTATCAAGACACACTTGGTTAGATGATGCACTAAATTGCATGCGTGTTTCAGGTCCATGCTATCCCACTGCGCTCATCCTGGGTGATGACATGTGCCTACGCTCCCTCAGGGAACTACGTGGCCTGCGGAGGTCTAGATAACATTTGCTCCATCTACAGCCTGAAGACTCGCGAAGGCAATGTCCGTGTCAGCCGTGAGCTGGCCGGACACACAGGTAGGGGACGTGAATGCCACCTGCTTACACGTGCTTGCTGGGCTTTTTTTCCCCTTTTTTTTCTTTCTTGAGGTTCTATGAGTGTGTGTGTGTGTGTGGTCTTGTACATACTTTTGACAGTTCATTAGCAGTACACTTTGCTACACTGCTTCAGTAAAACTCTGACCTCCACCTCCCTGTGGGTTTGTTTGAGGGAAGTCACGAAGCAAGCGTATTGTAAATGATTAAGGATCGAATGCCGTGTTTGACTCGATTCCCTCTGTGGTTTCAGGTTACCTGTCCTGCTGCCGCTTTCTTGATGACAACCAGATTGTCACAAGTTCTGGTGACACCACCTGGTGAGATGTTTATGGATTTATGTACATTGTCATGGGTACAGGTGGTGTGTGTACTCTGATAAGTTTTGGTTCAGACGATTTCGATGTCTACAGGAGTACGTGTATGAGGAACTTAATAGCACGTGTGAAATCCTGCCTTCTGTATGGGATACAGGTGTCAACCGTGGAGCTCCAAAAGATCAGGAATGTCTGGTACAGATGGTTTCAGGGGATATGCCAGAAAGAATGAACCCTCCTGCCACCCGCTCAAGAAGGGTGTCGACTCGGCCAGATCAGTTAAAGTGCAGCTTGACTGGGTTTACCAGATATCTAAGCAGTGACTTCTCGAAATCGAAAGGTCCGGTTGATTACGGGACTTCTGTCATGCACAGGTCCTTGAGTACGTGGGCCATGTGTGCCGCATGGAAAATGATGCGCTCCAGAAACAGGTCCTGTTTAATAGGGCATCTGAAAGAACATGGGTGAACAAGCCTGAAGAATAATGAGAAGAACTGAATTCAGGTATCTGCTTAAGCAGTGATTCCCCGAGCAGATGCGCCCCAGGACCGAGTGAGGTCAAGAAGGAGGAGATGATCTGTTCCTTAGATGGAAATGTTTAGAAATGAACCATCGATAGAGGGAATTGAACCAGACGAATTTTGTTCAGATCCTTTAGCACAGCTGCGTAGATGTTTACAGTAATTATGATCGTGTGTGTGTGTGTGTGTGTGTGTGTGTGTGTGTGTGTGTGTGTGTGTGTGTGTGTGTGTACTCTACAGTGCTCTCTGGGATATAGAGACTGGTCAGCAGACAACCACTTTCGCAGGTCATACTGGAGATGTGATGAGCCTGTCCCTGGCCCCAGATTCAAGAACCTTTGTGTCTGGAGCTTGCGATGCCTCGGCTAAGCTGTGGGACGTGCGCGAGGGCATGTGCAGGCAGACCTTTACCGGCCACGAGTCTGACATTAACGCCATTTGTGTGAGTAGCACTGCGGGTCAACTTTTGTAATAGTTAACGTACTTTATTTCTGTATCATATTTATATATGTAATCACTTTGAATTCATTTATGAATGAATAGATTGCTGTTTAAATGTTTCACGTTGCTTTGTTTCCTGTATTTATCTTTTATTTGGGATTGTGAAAGCGGTTTGTCCGTTTCTCTCCAGTTCTTCCCTAATGGCAATGCATTTGCCACCGGCTCAGATGATGCCACTTGCCGGCTATTTGACCTGCGTGCAGATCAGGAGCTGATGGTTTACTCACACGATAACATCATCTGTGGTATCACCTCAGTGGCTTTCTCCAAGAGTGGCCGCCTGCTGCTCGCTGGCTACGACGACTTCAACTGCAACGTGTGGGACAGCTTGAAGGCCGACCGTGCAGGTGACGCAGGCACACAGTCTCGCACTTCTGCAGAATAACAGCAGCATCATTCTGAATAATGCTGCAAATAGCCACGCGACTTGATTCAAATGAGCAGGCTATAGATGCTGACAGCCCGCGAAACCAAACCCTCCGAGACCTAATGTTTTCGTCATGTGTTGGCTTATTGCAGGTGTGCTGGCTGGCCATGACAACCGTGTGAGCTGTCTCGGTGTGACCGATGATGGCATGGCTGTGGCTACAGGGTCCTGGGACAGCTTCCTCAAGATCTGGAACTGATCTCAGAAGGTGCTTCAACACGACATGTCCGACACAGTAAGCTGCTGCTTGTTTTATCTTTAGATGAACATTGTGAAAATGCAAGTTAAATGTTATCAAAGATAAAGAGTGGATTCTAAGGAATGAGGAATAAACCGAATTTTCTAAGAACTGTTTATTGACCTGACACCCGCCCAACCCCCACCCCTATCTAAGTATTGTTGGTTGTTCCTTTAGGTTACTGTTAAGGACACACTGGCTGAACGCAGTGAGGAAATAAAGTAGTAAAAGGAACTGATTTTAGATTTTCTATTAAAAGCAGGATGTTGGCACGAGTTACACGGAAGTGTCACAGGTTTTCTGTAAACGTACACCTACAGGGCTCGCAGTGTCTCCAAACCCCTCATAGCACTTTGTCCAGGCACTCGTTCTATTTTGGTAGCCTAAAAAAAAAAAAAACACATACAAAGACACTTTTTCTTAAGTTATACATAAGGTTTAAATAATATTTTTTTAAAATGCCGCTCTATCACACGCGCACACACATCAGTGTTTGGCTTCAGTGCCAATACATTCAAATACTTGTCGCTTAGCAACAGTAAATAAATGAAGTGAAAACCACACTCCATTACAGGGGTGTCGGCACTGCACCAACTGTGTGTGCCAAACCGAAAGGGAGAGGAGAGGAGAAGTAAAGTCGTACGCAGTCCAGAGCGGTAGAGAAAACCCACAGGAGAAAACCACACTCTCAGAATTGTCTCTACGGCTCTGACACATCACGGTGATATATATATATATATATATATATATATTAAAAAAAAAAAAAAAAAACACGTTTGGTCCACGAATGCTTTTTGAACTCGGCTAGCGGTTGAGAACACAACCTGAATTGGGGATTTGGTCAAATTTGTAAATGTTCTCTGGAGTATAATTTCAGCTAGATTGTATACTATAAGCGTTGTTTACCTCAGGTTTACGTTTTCTGTGCAGTACTGTAATTATTCCAGATATACAGGGTGACCCAATCAAACCTCCCACATTTTAAAGCTAACTGAACTTCAGTTCATTAAAGAATGAGCCGCATGAAACGTAATTCAATACAGAGTCACATACATCATGATTTAACCATGATCCTCCAAACGGTGCCGGTCGTCTGTACACTCTTGGAGGTGATTTTTAAACCATGCCGTGGCTCGACAGGTCATGTCAGGTGGTCCTGATCTCACGCTGAATAGCAACCTTAAGGGCTTCCGAGGTTTGAGGTGGATGAGTATACGCTCGATTTAAGGGGAAAAAATCAGGGGAACCACTCCGAGACCACTCGAACCAGAAACATTTCCCTCAGCACTTCGTGTGTCGTAGCTCCTTCCTACTGACGCCACATGTATTCAAGATCAGGGTGTTCAAGCTGGGGTTGGGCTTTCAACAGACCTCAGAACCGCCACTCCTGCATCACTCGGTTTAATGTGTGCAAATAAGTGTGGGAGGGTTTTGTTTTGTATATTTGGATCCCCCTGTACATATTACACCTGTTTACTTATGAATTATTTAGTTTGAGGTAGAGCGCTGAATGTTTGTGTGTTAATTGTACTAAGCAGGATTTCCGTGAGCGTTTGCGTGTTAATCTGCTATAGAGTCTTGGTTTTAAAACATTTTGGGAGGGTGTTTGTTTCTCTCTGTGAATACTAACTGCTGTTCTCACGCTATCTTCCTCTTACATCCTTTAGATGTCATTCGAACTCCAAAGTTGACTGGAAGACCATTCCAACTTTAGAATGTTAAATTTCACAGCATCCTCAACAACAAAACTGACTCCGACAGCACCACGGAAAAGAAAAAGGAAAAAAAAAAAAAAAAAGAAACTTCTAAGGAAAAACAATGCCTTTCCTACACAAAGAAGAGCACAATTTGTTCTATCACCCACCTTAAAAAAGAAGAATTCCTGTGGTATCAAAAGAATAACTTTGTGCATTCCCTTTCAGACCATTCTGTGTCACCCTGACAAACACTATCATCCCATGCTTAGGTATCATTTGTCTAGAAAGCAAATGTTGGAATGAAATTGTACAAATTATTTAACGTTTGTTTCTTTTTAGACTTTTATCAGGCTCTTTGTTATTCTTGGATCTTTTTTTCCTTAATAACATTCTTTTTAGATATGTTCCAATCTAAAAAATAAAATAAAAATAACAAAAAAAAATACAAGATACCTTTTAATCCTGTAAAATTGTGGGTGAATGTTAGAGATATAAAATAAGACGTACAGAAGGCTGAGATTAGACTCGGAAGGAAAAGCAGCCTTTTCTCTTAAGATTTTTTTCTTTCTTTTTCTTCTCTCTCTTTTTTCTTTTTTTAAACTGGTGCACTAGATCACCCTAGAGTGTGTATGCGTACGCGCGTGTGTGTATGTAAGTGTGCGTGTACTTAGTCTTCATGAGCGTGACTTTAGATGCCGTAAGAGAAAGTGTGCTCACTCGTCAAGTCATGACTCATAGTCTTGGGCAGCGGCCTGGCAGACCCAAGCAGCTTTCAACTCTTACTGTTCATTTTGTTCGAAGTTTGCTGAACTGTCAGCGATTACTGGGTAATAAGAACAGCCTTAGTTTTCTAAAAATGTAATAATCTGTGCATTAGTTAACTTTTGATGTGAATAACGGTTCTTTGTCCTTGAAGAGAAAAGAAAAAACCCGCCATTAATACGCCATATCTTTTAAGTCTTTTACCATTTTTAAGTCCGAGGTACTCGCGTCATTTATCTCCAAATGGCTGCTTGTAAATACGAGTATCTGACTTGCACGCGAATGCAGCATTATATCCTAGCTACTTTTCTTTCCAGTCTCGTCAGCTTTGTTTGCACAATAAGAAACTTGACTAATGTTTTACGTGTTAACTAACCAAGCACATGCCATTAATCACATCAAGAGTGAATTTTAACAAAGAAAAAATGTACAACCCAGTCCTCTTTTTCATAGGGGTTCATTAAACTAACCTCCGAGCTTCTCTTCTGGTTATACTTTAGTATTGGAGTTACTTTGTGCATTTGTGACTCTTCAGTCCAGGCGTGGGGTTAATGTGGGGGTCATGGGGGCAGAAGGTCTTTTTTTTTTCTTTTCTTTGTTTTCTTTCTTTCTTTCCTTCTTTTTTTTTTTTTTAAATCCAGTTTCTATAAACAGATATCCCTGTTTGTGCTTGAAAATACAGGTAATTATCTGTGAATGAAATGTTGTACAAATCAATGTCTGAAAATAATTCTTAAAACTTTAACCTTTTTAGTTCATCTGCCATGAAGTAACATAGTCGCATGCTGTAGAAATGCTTAAGCAGGTGCTTGTTTCTTTTCGATCTACTGATCTTTGCTACGATGGTGAAATGTGGTAAGACCTTGTAACAGCTGAAGCTTAATTCCGGTCATTTCTCCTACACCCTGGACTCTCCCTGTACACACCGTTTACTTTTACTGGCAAAGCTATGCACCCAAGTGTCAAACTGAACAAGACCTCCACACTTCCTATAGATTTCCTCTGGCCCTTTGATCCGGTAATGATTCCTCAAATGTTAACCGTTACCAAAACATCTGTTCTACAGTGGTTTTTAGTCTCATTTTTTCAGTTGTTCAAATTAACAGAGGAATGGGTCCAAAGAAACTCTGCTCTGGCTTCCTGTGTCTAGAAAATGGCGTCTGATACGGCAGATTTCCCTCCACACACGCACCACTGTAAACAGATGCACTTCTTTGATAGTTGTGACTTTTATTTTTTAAATGTTTTTTTCCTCTCTGCGATAATGTACAATAATTGTGATGTATTTGTGTGTGCTGCCACCAGTAAAGATTAATTGCAGTTCAATTAAAAATGGATTCCCCACCTTATTTTCTCATCATTAATTAACTGTCATATTCTATCATCATTAACTGTAGAGTTCCGCACTCCTCACCTTTTGTATTTAATTTCAGTCTGTTGGTGTACCACAGAAAGCTGGATGCAAGATAGATACTATATTAAAATGTACTGTTATTTAAGATGTAATAAAAAAGAAGTTTGAGACGTCTCTGTTTGGGTGTTTTGCTAGAAATCCCAGATTGGCCTCGGCAGCGTTAGGACTTTCGTTAGGACTCGGGTATTAGACTTGCACTTAAATTGAACGCGAGTGCAAAAATAATCAGTTAAATGGCAGTAGATTTCCTTTCACAGTGGAACACCGATGTTTGCTTCTGTAAATAGTCGTTGAAACAGGTGGCCCTCGGGATCAATATGAAGTCAAGGTCAGCTATTGGACCTCTTCCAATAAAAGTCGCCCTCTTCCCCCGTTACTCTAAATAGCAAATGTAAAGTACAAGGGGCTCTTTTGTTAACAGTTTAATCCAAAACAACTCATTCAAATTCCCAGTGTGAAACTGAAAATGGGAAGTAAACAGTTGCTCTTATAATTCATACGGGCATGTTTACAAACTTAATTTTTTTCCCCACATGGTGCTTTTTTGGGTGTCATTAAAATAGGCACACTCAAAGATTCCCTGTAGCAAAACTTTCATGAGGATATGTGGCATAACCAAGCTTGTAGTGATATCCCATACTAAAAGATTAAACATAAACACATCCCAGGTTAAGCAACAGCTTGTTGATATTTGTCATGGTTTCTAACTTCCTTAATTCAAGCTCGTTTTTTGTGTACTCAGCCTCCAATCTTTCCACATGCATCATCTCTACTGATAAACAAGGACGTTCATTTGTTTCCCTCTGCTTATAAACAAATCCCAAAACTTGTTTACATGGGACTTCCTTGTTACATGTCCTCAAAGAAAAGACTACTGGTTTTTTTTTTGTTTTTTTTTTAGTGCAAAATAATTTTTTTTAGTTATGCCAATAGTTCAGTCAAAAGGAATTTCTAATTTAAAAATGTAAAGGGTGACTCAAAAACCACCCACATTTCAGAAGTAAATAACGACACTTAGTCAATGTGTTCTTTACACACATGAAACCTCAGTGAATCAGGAGAGGCGGTGCTGAGGTCTGTTGGAGGCCGAACCCCTTGATGTTGAACTGGATGTGTGGCTTCGGTGAGATGGAGCTACGGCTCACACGGACAGCTTGGAGGTCATTGGAAGTGCTGAGGGAAATGTTTCCGGATCAGGTGATCTTTGGTGTTTTGTTTTTTTCTTCTCCCCCGTGGTGTTTCTTTAAATCATGAGTGTGTACTGATCAACCCCAAACTCGAAGTCCTTAAGGCAACTATTCAGCAGCTGATCGTTGCTGTCCCACCCAACGCGACCCGTCGAGCCACGGTGGCCTTCAGAAATCACCTTCAAGGGTGTATAGATGATGACAGCACTAATTTGAAGGATTGTAAACCATAATGAATAAAAACTGTATGGAATGAAGTGTAATGTGTGAAAATAATTTGATTATCTTTAATGATTCTTATTCATTTAACTTTAAAATCTGGACGGTTTTAGTGGGTCTTGCTGTACACCCTTGTATAGACAGGCTCAATTATTCCGTTATCCAGTTCTTAGTTATTGTATGTATGTACTGTAGATTTTACCCTATTTGATTGGCTGTTGTTGGCGGCACGACGGCGTAGTGGTTAGCACGTCAGCCTCACAGCAAGAAGGTCCTGGGTTCGATTCCCAGCTCGGGCGTTTCTGTGTGGA
>JBCNYG010000006.1:25959662-25971334 GCA_039654305.1 Porochilus rendahli | reverse complement strand
CAATTTGTCCTGCTTATGCAATATTGGAAAAAATACTGTATTTTTGCAGTTCCGTATATTTCTGTAGCCTTTTCAGCAGTTAATCCAATGTTTAAGCATACTGCCGTAGACAATATTTAATGTGAAACAATGCAGTCTACTAAACGTGAGAGTGAAAAGAAATTGATTTATATTTGTTAAAGATCACTTTAATTTTATGAGATAACCATGTTATCTTGTGAATGATAAAAAATAAACACAGATAATGGTGTGTTTTCAGAAGACACTTTATAAGAATAGATTAGGGCCACTTGCCTTAGCTGAGTTGTGGTGCAGTGGATAATTACAGTGCTTACACAGATGTCTTAACATGCTGACATGGGTTTGAATCCCACTTGCACTTTTTAACATTTAGATTTAGCATTTAGCATCTAGGTTGGACAAACAAACATTTTCTTAGCAGTTAAATGCAAGACGTTTCATATGTGATTCAAACTTAAATGTGAGGAAAAACAAGCAAAATTTTGGGAAAATTAGCTAAATGTTGAAAATGTGTGCGCTAAAACTTTCAAGTCAAATTCTTACATTTGGCACCCCATAGACCATTGGTAATATAAAATGGTTCAGTGAAGTCAATAACTATGAGTTATTTTTGCTCCCCTGCCTTTGTGAAAACTGTAGTGTTAACTCTTTTGAAATGGACTCTGATCATCTTTAGAAGTGACCACATGAAAGGTCTGCTCATCATGTGAAATGCCTTTACTAAAGTTCATAAAACAATGTGCAATTCCTGGTGCTGGTGTCTGCACTGTTCCAAGAATTGTCCGATGACAAACGTCATATAGCTGGTCGGTTGCAGAAAGATTTCAAAACACACCATATCACTACACTTCGCCCACATAATTTTAAGTAAAATGTGGCCTTGCATGGAAGAGCACCTCTTAGAGGGCCAGGGCATTGCATACAGGCCCATATCAATTAGACTGTCTACTGAAGGGCCATTACATGATCACATGAAAAAAAAACACACAGGTACTTATTTATGAATATATTCTTATTTATGATATATTTATGAAATTGCACTGAGCACTATGCTAACCATCCAAATTTTATTAGAAACACAGTTCTGAATTATAGTACTAGATAGTTGCTAACAAAATCCATGCATCTGTACAAGCCATAGAAAAACCAACACAACCGAACACTAAAATACACAAGGAATGGAGGGCTACAAAATACTATACTGAAAAAAATGAAGAGTGGCAGGATTTTTAAAATAATGAGTAGTTGATACGTACTGTTAACTCATGTATGGATAAGGAAAATGGCTACAACAATGGACAGGCTACGTGAAGGGAACAGGTGATTAGGTTGGTAACTTAAATCAGTCACCAGTGTATCTTCAAAAAGATTCAATACATTGTACTATTGAAACTGAAGAAAGTGTGCTGAAGCCAGTTTCCCCTGTCTCAGCTTAAACACAAGCATGTCACTCATTATATACACATTAATGGGTAGTAAATATTACAGACAATTATAATGCATATGGTTAGTTTCATATCATAAACCAACTGTTTTTAAAATTTTAGTGTAAAATGTGTGTTTTGCAGTTAATGTGATCAGTACTATAAAATGCTTTTAAATTCTTGTTTCATTCAGCATCACACTACATAATGTATGGACTATAGGAAAAAATATGTACAGCTGCTTCTCATTATCCTAATTGTTTCTGCCCCTCTTTCAATACTCTTTCACACAGTAAGTGACAAGAGATGTGACAAGGAGCAAAATTTTCTTTGCAGGTGCAGAGTTCAACTGAGCTGGACTTAAACGAGCTGGACTTAAATAAGTTGAGCGATTACCAATCATAGCTTAAAGATACTGTTGATTGAAAATGCTTCCAAACATGGAGTTCAACCATCAACGTGGAAGAGTAGCTTATTAATGCAGTGGGTAAAAATTTTATAAGGATAAATACATGATGCCAGGGTCCAAACAGTCAGCATTTCCTGTGAGTTTACATTTATATACATTTATTAAGCGGAAAACATGCAAGGGAGTTACCTAGGCAACGAGAACTAAGAGGTGAGGTGATTCACATGTCTCTCAGCAGCAAGCATGTCGCTTGTTGCTTCCTGAATGAGTCCTTTTAGTTTACAAATGTATATAAATAGAACAATACCTTAGATACTGGTTCAGTAATGTCAGACCTGGGCTCAGTTGTAACATTGTTGTTGGCTGCTACTTCGCTGCAGGAAGTAAAAAAAAAAAAATTCTACAGTGGTTATCAAAGAGTCACCCTTTTCAAAATATTCAGGTTGTTCTGCAGCCTGAAATGAAGATAGACACAAAATATTTTCCCGCTGTTTTTACTCAGTGTAGCCTACAGCAACTGAGTAAAAATATATTTAAAATATTAGAAACAGTTCATTAAATAAAATAATAATAAAATGGAAAAAAAAGAATCTGAGATGGGTAACCCTTGTATGGTCTTATAATTCTGTATACTCCCCTCATCCTAATGGCCAAAGAATGAGCCACCTTCACTAAGCTCCTAAAATAAAGCACAAACAATTTAAATTCAGTTCTTAAATTTATTTTACATGAAGAAACATCATCATTCATGATAAACTTTGTGAATGTCTGTGAATGTGTTGTGAATGAATGTCTGTGAATGTGAATGTTCTCCTCAAAGTGGAGTATTTGATCAGTATTTAACCAGTGGACACCACTAAAAGAACCTGCATGGGTAAAAAAAATTATTTTAAGCAAGATGTAGTGCATATAAAACTCCACAAAGTAGCAAAAAGTTCAGTATAACTGGACTGTCCTTCACAGGCCACCCATACACTGCTTGCTGAGCATATACTGCTGGAAAGAACACTGGACCTCTTTCACCAACCTTAAGTCTCATTTATGCACTTTTCTGGAATTCACCAGTATTTTCTTAACTGGTATTTGTTCTTACCTACAAACAGAATCTATGACCAAGAAAGCCCTATTACACACATATTGGTGCAAAAGTGATGTTGCAAAAATTATTTAAATTCTTTTTAAGGAATTGAATTTTAATTTCATTGTTTTACTTCTGGTACTGCGGCTAGGGTGAAAACCACTTTGTTCCTCCTGAATCCGAGGTTCAACCATCGGCCAGATCCTCCTCTCCAGTACTCCTGAATAGACTTCCCTGGGTAGGCTGAGGAGTATGATTCCACGATAGTTGGAACACACCCTCCAGTTCCCCTTTTTAAAAGGTGAACTTCCACCCCGGTTTGCCAATCCAGTGGTACGGCCCCCGATGACCATGCAATGTTTTAGAGACGTGTCAACCAAGACAGTCCTACTACATCAAGAGCCTTGAGGTATTCAGGGTGGATGTCATCCACCCCCAGAGCCCGGCCACCGAGGAGCTTTTTAAGTACCATGGCAACCTCAGCCCCACTGACAGACGTCCCTCTGAACCCCCAGGCTCTTCCTCTTCCACAGAGGCCATGTTGGAGGAATTGAGGAGGTCCTCGAAGTATTCCTTCTACCTCCCGATAACATCCCCAGTCGAGGTGAGTAGCTCCCCACATCTATTGTAAACGGTGTTTGTTGAGTACTGCTTCCCCCTCCTAAGGTGCCAGATGGTAGTCCAGAAACTTTTCGAGGCCAACCAGTAATTTTTTTCCAGGCCTTCATTGAACTCCTCCCACACCCAAGATTTTGCATGGGTGACAGCCCGGGCTGCAGCACGTTGGGCCTGTCGGTACCCATCCGCTGATAGGCCTCCTTCTTCAGCTTGACAGTACCCCTCACCGCTAGTGTCCACCACCTGGTTTAGGGGTTGCCTCTACGACAGGCACCAATGACCTTTCGGCCACAGCTCTGGGCTGCTGCCTCAATAATGGAGACACGGAACATGGCCCATTCGGAGTCTTTGCCCCCATTGGGATGTAGTGGTAGCTTGGCTGGAGGTGGGAATTGAAGGCCCTTCTGACAGGAGTCTCTGCCAGACGTTCCCAGGAGACCCTTACTACATGCTTGGGTCTCCCAGGTCTGGAGGGCAGCCTCCCCTGCCATCTAAGCCAGCTCACCACCAGGTGGTGATCAGTTGACAGCTCTTTACCCGAGTGTCCAGAACATGCGGCCGCAAGTCCGATGACACGACTACAAAGTCGATCATTCAACGGCGGCCTAGGGTGTCCTGGTGCCATGTGCACTTATGGACACTCTTATGTTCGAACATGGTGTTCGTGATGGACAAGCCATGATGAGCACAGAAGTCCAACAACGAAACACCACACCAGGACTTCAAAAAGGGTGGGTATTCTGAACTGTTATTTGGTGCATAAGCTCAAACAACAGTCAGGACCAGAGGCCAGAGAGGGACATTCCATGTCCCAAGAGCCAGAGTCAGTAGCCGAGAATCGGTCCTTCGGCTGCTACCCGGCTCACATTGCACCCGACACCTATTGCCCCTTCCACAGGTGGTGGGTCCATGGGAGGGCAAGAAGATGTTAAGTTTTATTTATATACTTCCTGAGCTGAGCAAGGTTTCTGTCTGCCGTCACTTTAAGTTTGTATTCTGTTGAATGAACACAGTGGTAAACAAAGTCAGTCTGTGTAATAGTGTCTAAAATCGTTCTCCATAAATTTGTTTTCCTCGTAATCTGATAAGGTGTTTGGAACATTACATGCCTTAGCCAACCTACCCTGCAACAAACCCTACCATTATTACATGACTGAATAAAGACACCGTCTACACACATGCCTTAGCAAAACAAACACAATGTACCATTCACACTCAGACCTAGGTGCAGTTTGGAACAGACAATAAGTGAAAAAAGAAAGAGAACACGACTACTTTTTTACTGAAACACTATCCAAATAACAACAATTAAAATTCTTTTATATGTAGTGATTTTTGTGTTTCAAAGCAGCACACACTTCTTACAAAGATAAAACTTCAGGTCACAGAATCCGTAGATCAGTAGGACAGAGTATTTCTGCTGATTCACTCACTCATTTGCCAAACCGTATAATTCTATAAGGGTGGTCAGGAGGCTGGTCTCTATCTCAGCCAACGCTGGGTGAAGGTGGGATACACCCTGAACAGCTCACCAGACCATTGCAGGGCCAACACACTCACACACACAACCATTCAGACTCACACTCGTACCTAGGGGCAATTCGGAACCGCCAATTAGCCGAATGTGCATGTCTTTAAACTGTGGGAGGAAACCAGAGTACCCAAAGAAATCCCACACAAGCACGGGGAGAACATGCAAACTCCATGCAGAAACAACCAAGTGTAGAACTCGAACCCCGGACGTTCTTGCTGTGAGGCCGGTGTGCCACCGTGCTGCGGGTTCCAAGGGCACCAATTAACAAACAAACAAGCAAGTAAATAAAAAGCTTTAATAAATATTACCATAATAATGGAAGACTCTGATAATATTAGAGTTTCATCTACCAATCAATTTTATTTAGCAGCTGCATTGAACTGGATGAATCATTTATGCTCCATTTAGTACAAAATAAATATAGAAGATCTTTCATTAAATAATTTTGCTGGCATGTAACAGCATTACTGATACCACAGTTTTCGACAATTTTTTTCTATTATTAGACTGAAACATGAAAGTGGAGAAATTCGAACAAATCTAAAATGCAGTGTTGGTCTCTCTCTAAAGATTACTTCGTATATTCCTAGAGAAAAGGCTGCAGCTCAGCACTATAGTGTCATTCAGAAAATATAAATAGTGTATATACACTGGGGTTGAAGGCGGTTAGAAAGTCATGTGTCATTTCTATTTGTCTTTATTCATTCCCCAAGTCTGGGTTCTTCTCTGGTTCCAGGACAGTGTCCGTAGACTGATACCTCCTCCGCTGGCTCCATGAATATCGTGACAGACCCATACTATCACGTATAGAGCTCACTGTAAAGTGCCGTGAGGCCCTATTAAGGGATGTTCGGAAGTTCTCTCCAGCAAAATAGTACAAGAGGGGGTTCAGACAGCTGTTGAATGCAGCCATGCACAGAGTGATGACCAAAATCTTGAGCAGGTATGGCTCCTGACCATCCTTTGATACAGCAGCCTGCAGATGAAGTGTGCGGACTACATGGTATGGCGCAAAGCACAGCAGGAAGGTGCTGAGGATCATGATGATGAGGTACATTGAGCGCCGGCGCTGGACCTGCTTTTGACATTGTATGTTCGGACTGACTAGTTTTTGGATGATGCACCCGTAGCAGCCCAGGATAATGATGAATGGGATCAGGAAGCCAAAGACCAGTCCTACATAATTGAGCTGCTGTACTGGTTGCCATTCACTCGTGTTTTTAATTTCAAAACAGCTGGTTTTGCCATTTTCCCCGAGCTTACTACCTGACAACAGAAAAGGAATAGACATGATCGCTACAAACATCCAGATACCAAAACATGCCAAATTGGCCCGTCGTGTAGTCACCAGGGTCTTATTTCGAATAGGGTGCACTACAGCTAGATAGCGCAACACACTTAGACCAGTGAGAAACAGCACACTGGTGTAGAGGTTCAGGTAGAAAGCGTACACACACAAACGACAAAGCAGGTCCCCAAAGTCCCAGCTACATTCCCTAAAGTAGTAAATGAGGCGAAAGGGCAACGTTAAGGAGAAGCAAATATCAGAAATAGCCAGGTTGGTCATGAACACAGTGCTGGCTGTCTTCTTAGTTGTCTGCCTGAAGAACACGAACAGAGCAGCCAAATTACTGAACAATGCAAACGGAAACATGATGGTATAGGTGATGGTGTATGCTAGGTATTTGAACTCGGTACAGTTGGTTTGACTCAGAGAATCGTTTTTAGCAGCTGTACTCAGGGGATCTAAAAGGAAAAGGAAAAGAAGACATGATTAAACACCAAAACGGGTTATCAGCAGTTTTTATGTAAATCTTTTCAATTTATTTTTATATGGATCATGGTTTTAAAAATAGACTGTTAGGTTTTATGCTTTAATTGAATGTACACTAAACATTTAGAGGAAAAGACAAGATTGCATTACATTTCAAAGAACGAAATTCCCATGTGCTGAGCTTGAGACCCCTACCACGCTCAGACATTACCTGACAACATCAGGCCTGAGAAGTTTGTGGTCAACAATGCTCCTAACTTTAATTCCAAAACTTTTGTTATTTATACAGTAGTAGCTCTGTGTGTGATAAGGAAACATAGGATTGGTCAGTTCAATGGAAGAGCTGCATATAGTTCACACAGGACAGTATAGAGGTGGTATAGTATAGAGACAGTAGAGGTGTGGCTAGTTAAAGATTGGTAGGGGTGTGGCTAGTTACAGAGGAGGCGTGGCTAGTTAGGGATTGGTAGGGGTGTGGCTAGTTACAGTAGAGGTGTGGCTAGTTAGAGATTGGTAGGGGTGTGGCTAGTTACAGTAGAGGTGTGGCTAATTAGAGTTTAGTAGGGGTGTGGCTAGTTACAGAACAGGTGTGGCTAGTTTCAGAACAGGTGTGGCTAGTTAGTGATTGGTAGGGGTATGGCTAGTGACAGTAAATGTGTGGCTAATTAGAGTTTGGTAGGGATGTGGCTAGTTACAGCAGAGGTGTGGCTAGTTAGAGATTGGTAGGGGTGTGGCTAGTTGCAGCAGAGGTGTGGCTAATTAGAGTCAGGTAGGGGTGTGGCTAGTTACAGCAGAGGTGTGCCTAATTAGAGTCAGGTAGGGGTGTGGCTAGTTACAGCAGAGGTGTGGCTAATTAGAGTCGGGTAGGGATGTGGCTAGTTACAGCAGAGGTGTGGCTAGTTAGAGATTGGTAGGGGTGTGGCTAGTTACAGCAGAGGTGTGGCTAATTAGAGTCGGGTAGGGATGTGGCTAGTTACAGTAGAGGTGTGGCTAGTTAGTGATTGGTAGGGGTGTGGCTAGTGACAGTAAAGGTATGGCTAATTAGAGTTTGGTAGGGGTGTGGCATGTTACAGTAGAGGTGTGGCTAGTTAGACATTGGTAGGGGTGTGGCTAGTTACAGTAAAGGTGTGGCTAGTTAGAGTATGGTAACTAGTTACAGTAGAAGTATGTCTGGTTAGAATGTGGTAGTGGTAGAGGCATGGATGGTGAGAGCATGGATGAGGTGTAACTAGTTACAGTCGAGTTGTGGCTAGTTAGAGTATGGTAGAGGTGTGGCTAGTTACAGTAGAGGTGTGGCTAGAACAAAGGTTGTCACTATACCCAAACTCACATACTAAAATCACTGAGCACCAAAAATTCCAAGTTATTTCAGTTATTTTACATTTTATGAACACATAAACATAAAAAGTGTTATAAATTTTATTTTATATTAATACACAGAGTATCTTATTCATATTGTCTGGGTTTTAATCAGTGGAATAATATCAGACGAGTTGGATATTGCTCAAGTTCCTGATTTATGAAATTCCAGGGAAACTGTGGACTGGTAGTGCAGATGATATAAAAATAGAAAACAAATACAATCAAATTTAAGTTTTACTTATTTTAAGAAATTATTATAAAAAGTTTTAATATACAGAGGACAAGGATATGGGTGTGTGTAACGTGAACATTCTTCCTGCAGTGTACACGGATATAGATAGAAATGTAAACAGAGAGCTGGTGAAGCATATTAAGAGGTTCACTACTCCGTTTATTTGAACAATTCATTGTTGCATGCTGCTACTGTTGATTTAAAAAAAAAATACATACAGAGAAATTACATTCCTAACACTCTTTTCCATTCGCTCATTCACCAAACCAATTAATCTTACTAGGGGTGGGGAGGTTGGTGCCTATCTCAGCTAACACTTGGCAAAGGCGGGGTACACCATGAACAGCTCACCAGACCATCATGGGGCAACACACACAACCATTCACACTCACATCTAAGGGCAGTCGACTGTGGGAGGAAACCAGAGTATCCGGAGGAGACCCATGCAAGCACAGTGAGAACCTGCAAACCCCACACAGAAACACCCGAGGCAGAAAATCAAGCCCAGGACCTTTTGCTGTGAGGCAGACGTCCTAACCACTACACCAACGTTCTGCCTGGGCTGTTAACAATATCAGGAAAAATGAGCAAAGAATAATTTGTTGTTTATGTATCAATTACTTTATAGAGTTTTCCTGCAGGTACTAAGAAGTTACTTTCACTACTGTACTTCAATTTTAGCAGTGAATATATAAAAATATTACAAACGTACTGTATTTCACAAAAATTTATGCTCGCCAGGCCATCACAGGGCCAACACACATACTACCATTCACACTCACTCACACTCCAAGGGGCGCTTAGGAACCACCAATTATCCTACTGTGCATGTCTCAACAAGTCCTTAATTTATAATCTGTCATGTCTATATTGGTCTGTTCAAAGCTAAATGCTTTACTTTTGCAATGAAACAACTGATATGGCGTATAATATGGTTTCATAAATCTGCTTGCCAGAACCTGCCGAAAATCAAAACTAATTAAACGTTATGGTGAAAAAAGATCAGCAGATTACAGTGGTAATTATTTTAGTATTTTATTGTTTCATATCATTTTGCAAACTAGTTTATCGTTTATAAGGGCTGCAAGGAGGCTTGAGCTCATCCCAGTCGACTTTGGGCAAAGGTTGGGCACGCCCTGACCAACCTGAAAGACCATCGCAAGGCCAACACCCACACAAGCATTTACAGTAACACTCATGCCCGGGGGTAATTGAGAATATTTTTGGTATCCTAATATGCAGGTCTTTGGTGAGAGAAAACTAGAGCATGCAGAGATGGGGAGAACATGCAGCCTCCACACAGAAATGTTTTCACCAGATATGGGGTCTTGTTGCTCCAAGGCAGAAGTGCTAATTACCATGCCACCCTGCTAGGCACATTTAGGTATTTTATGTAACATGTAATTCAAAAAATATACGTACTACTGTATGTCTTTATGAAATGCATGTGCTATTTGCTAAACGTTCCGGGGTGTAATGGTTAACACGTCCGCCTCACAGCAAGGTGGTCTTGGGTTTGAGTGCTGGGCTCAGCAAGGGTGTTTCTGTGTGAAGTTTGAACGTGCTGCCCAGGCTTGCATGGGTTTCTTCTGCGTACTCAGGTTTCCCCCAACAGCCCAAAGCACATTAGGCTAGTTGGCTCCTCCCCTTGTCACATTAGGCTAATTAGACTGCCCCTAGGGGTGAGTGTGAATTCGAATGGTTGTATGTGCGTTGCCCTGCAATGGTCTGGCAAGCTGTTCAGGGTGTACCCCTCCTTTGCTCAGGCGGCTGAGTGAGGTGTCAGCCTCGTTACGACCCTATTTAGGATTAAGCAGCTTAGAAAATTCCTGAAGGAATGAATGATCACAAGTATAATATTATTATCCTCTGTGCCAATACATTTTAGACAAGTTAAACTTTTACCCAAACACAAGTGCACAAGTTACACAAAACATTTATCTTCTGGCCATAAATACCCACAGTGAGAGGGGTAAAAAAAAAAAAAAATTAATTATTTAATTAAAAACAACTTTTTTATTAAACATAAACATAAAATACAGACTGGACATTTAGTTCTCTCTGCCAAGAGGTAAAAACTCAGCCCAAGTTGTATCCTCCAGTAGGACAGTGATTTCAAACATACTGAAATAATGACAATGGTCAAAGAATTACGATTTTGCTGTGGCTATCCCATACCCGTCCCCTGACCTAAAGCCCTCTGAGAAGCTGAGAGGTAAGCAGACTTCGAACCCTGTCGGATATGAGGAGTGGTTTCAGATTTTTTCTTTTTTTTTTTTGCTCTGTGTCCCCCAACCGGAATTTAATGTGCTTTAGAAACCAGGTGACTGGAATGGAGCTTTTAAAAGCTTGACTTTGTCATCACTGACTCATCAGACAGGAGTTGTTACGTTTGTAAAAGGTAGGTGTAGGTTTACAATGCTATAAAGGGAATGGAGCTAAACGTCTCATTTCCTGCAAGGTTTCTTCCTCATAGTTTTGTCTGTAGAAGGTTTTTTCCTTATCTTTGTCATCCCTGTCTAGCTAATTAACAGCTCGAGCGCTGTATCATGACTGTTGAAAATTTTGGGATTTTTTTGGATGTATGATTCACAGCTGTGATATAAGAGAAGTGAAAAAAAATCTCCCTTAAATTTAATGATGTGACTTTTTGTGACACTTGTCACAGGACGATCTTGAGCTAGAGTCTCGGGCTCAGAGAGGGCATTTCTGTTCTGTTCACCCTGTTTGCATGGGTTTACTCCAGGTACTCCAGTTTCCTTCCACAGTTCAAAGACATACATATTAGGATAATTGGCTGTTCCAAATTGCCCCTAGGTGTGAGTGTGAATGAGTGTGTGTTGGCCCTGCAGTGGACAAGCAAACTGTTCATGGTGTACTCTGGCTTTGCCCAGAGTTGGATAAGATAGGCTCCAGCCTCCCTGGGACCCAAGTAGGATGAAGGAGCTCATCAGATGGATGCATGGATGGATAAAGAAAAGTTTAATTGTACACTTGCATACAGTTTTACATTGCAAATCCACTTATATATCCTATTAGGGTCATGGTGAGCCGACACTGAGTGGAGACGGGCTACACCCTAAATAGCTGACCAGACCATTCCAATCATACATGTAAAAACATTACTTAATTCTTTTAAAAAGGTGAATTTTTTTGTGTACACAAAATACTACTGAAAATTGTACATACGATTGAAAACAAAAAAATAACATATATATAT
>JBCNYG010000006.1:25925139-25959562 GCA_039654305.1 Porochilus rendahli | reverse complement strand
AATCAGCAGTAAATAAATAAATAAATCCGATTATCAAGAGGAGCTTTTTTTCTCATAAAACCTCCCCTTGAAAAAGCAAATTTGTTCGACCAGACTGCCATTCTGCTTGCTATGATGCTGGACAGGACAGGTTAAAAAAATAATTAAAAAAATAAATAAATAACATGGTTGATTGGTTAAAATTATATATGTGATTCGGGAAGGTGGCACGATGGCACAGTGGTTAGCACATTCACCTCACAGCAAGAAGGTCTTGGATTCAATTCCAGGACTCGGGGTGTATCTGTGTGAGGTTTGCATGTTCTTCCCATGCTTGCGCGGGTTTCCTCTCGCAATCCAAAAACAGTAGGTTAATTGACTGTTCCAAGTTGCCCATAGGTGTGAGTGTGAATGGTTGTGTGTGTGTTGGCCCTGCAATGGCCTGGCGAGCTGTTCAGGGTGTACCCCACCCTCACCCAGAGTCAGCTGAGATGGGCGCCAGCCTCCCCGCCACCCTAATTAGGATTAAAAGGCTTAGAAAATGAATGAATAAATGAATGAGATTGGGGAAAGGTCTTTTACAGAAGGTTTGTGTCTGACCTCATCGAAGAGCATCAGACTTGGTCCAGTGAATGGGGCCATTCAGATGGGCTTTCTGCTGATAAATGCCATCTTAAATGGTGTCCAGCTGTAGCATTCACCTGACTTTTCAATGCTTTTTGTTCTTCAGACAGACGCATTTAATCGAGGGCTTGGGGCCGTTTTGTCCCAGGTAGTGAAGGGGGAGGAGTGTCCAGTGCTGTACATCAGTCAAAAGCTCTCCATGAAGGAGAGCAAGCACAGCACCATAGAGAAGGAGTGTCTGGCCATCAAGTGGCCGGTGTTTACTCTTCAGAACTCCCCGATGAGACATACTTTTACCATATGTTCACGCCCCACTCCAATGGCTTTACCACATGAAAGACACAAGTGCACAATTATGGTTGTACTGCTTCAGAAGGTGACAAAATCAGGTAAAAAGATAATAGTCTCCCCTCTACCCTTTCTATATGACAGTGCCACCTCTTGATGCCCCTTCAGAGCCAACAAGATCAACCCACCTCCAACCTGTCACAATCTGTTCAGGGTGTACCACGCCGAGATGGGCGACCCTAATTAGGATTAAGCGGCTTAGCCAATGATGATGAATGCGTTATTATGTGGCTGCTTAAAGAGCAGACACATATTACTATTCTTCCTAGAAAAATGGGGTTCTTTATTTTTCTTCTTATTATTTTTCTTTCATCACATTTAATGCAGCCGAACGGCAAAGTGCACCCACGCAATGTTTATATCAAAACACGCATCTCAGTGCCATGAAGTGTACTATTAATTTTATTGGCCAAAAAATCCCATTGAAATCAATGGGGAGAGGTCAACAAGCATTCATGAAACTCTCCTCATTTTGACACCTCGCCAAGAAGCCATACTTTCACATAAAAACTTGGTTAAACTTTTAAAACATAGACACTGAAGGTGTCATTTCGATGGTCACAATGGCTTTTTGCTACCTTTTACAGTTTTCTCTTAATCTTTTATCAAGTGTCATAAGGATTTCTGAGTCTGTTTGTGTAAATAATGGGTGTCTATTGCATAGAATGTTCTAGGCTAGAGTGTGTAATGTCATCTTAGAGTGTAAAAAAAGAGATTATCTTGTGTAGCAGTACGCCGTAAGGGGAGGGGCGAGTAAACCTCGACTTACATTGGAAGATAAATAAACTGACTACGCCACCCTGGGTATTTCACCCAAAGAAATATAATAAGGGTTGCACCAACCACTAGGCACTCAGGTTCGTGACACATGGGCAGGAGGCATGATTCCAGTGTCAAAAAAAGTTACTTTATAACAATTCTAATAAAAACTTGGCAGCAGTATTACACACATTGGGTTAAAAAAAAGAAAATGCCTTGACAGTGCTGAGGCTTACCGGTGGGACAATGGGTCACCAAGTGGGGAAAAATCCTAATCTAATTCACAAAATAATGGTCACCCCAGTTACACATGACAAACACTCTAGTGAGGAAAACTAAGGCCCAGGGACGACAGAACACACAAGGAAGG
The DNA here is from genome assembly GCA_039654305.1 of Porochilus rendahli. NCBI lineage: Eukaryota > Metazoa > Chordata > Actinopteri > Siluriformes > Plotosidae > Porochilus > Porochilus rendahli. Next base: position 25,957,482 of record JBCNYG010000006.1, on the reverse strand, counting down.
AATCCCCACCACCTAGGACACCAAGACCCCCCAGCTCTCAGCAACTAAAAAGGGATCTAAGATAACTTTTAACAAGGAATGGTGGACCTGCATAGCCACACACAAGCCATGAGCATTTACAATTGTATACACTGATCTTGCCTCTTTTGATGCTCTTTGAACCCTATACACCACAGAGCCCCACAGGTCGTTTATCTTGTGGCACCCTTTGGCACTGAAATCCTGCACCAAAACCAACTGGTCTTCCTGCAATGGGGGACCTCGGACATGCTGGTCAAGAATTTTCCTTAGATGTTCAGCCGCCGCCCTTAACCGATCTCTCGCCCCTTCAAAGGCAATCTGCAAATAGGTCTGATGCTCCTGGATCCAGTCATGAACAGTACCACTTATGGGCTCCTGGACACGACCCAACAGAAAGTCAACTGGGAGTCTTGGCTCCTGCCCAAACATCAGGAAGAAAGGGGACTCTCCTGTGGCCTGGTGTGGAGTGGTGTTATATGAATACTGGAGCTGTGGCAGGAAAGAACTCCAGTCTCGTTTTCAAGAAACTGGCAAAGTCCGCAGCAGATTATGTAAGGTCCGATTAAACCGCTCACACAGCCTATTACAAGCTGGATGATATGGTGTAGTGCGTGACTTCTTTACCCCGTAAAGAGCACACAATTGCTGAATTAGGGAACTTTCAAGGTTCCGGCCCTGATCTGAATGGATAAAAGCAGGAACATCAAACTTTGAGAACCACTCATTCACCAAAACCTGAGCCACTGTAGAGGCTCGTTGGTCACAGGTGGCAATGGCCACAGTATATTTACTAAAAATATCAGTCATCACCAAGACATTTTCTACCCCATCAAAAGTGGGCTCCAATACTGTAAAATCAATAGCAAGAACCTCATTGGGATGGGAAGCCAGCAAGTGTCCCATAACACTACAAGCAACTGGATGAGCATCTTTAGCAACTTGGCATCTCTCACAACTGTTATACCAATGTGCCACGTCAACAGACATCCCTGGCCAGTAACAACACTGACGCAGCAACTCCAGGGTCCGCTCAACACCCTGATGGCCATGCCCTTGATGAACTTCTGTGAGTACTTTCTTCTTTAAAGCCTTGGGCAACAGCACCTGGAATACTACTTCCCTGAGTGGTACTTTAGTTCAAAGTCAAAGGATGCAAGCTGAGCCACCCATCGTTGTTCTGTTGCACCAAGCTTAGCAGTGGATAGGTAACTCAACGGGTTGTTGTCAGTATAAATGACACACTTATGTCCCAATAGATACTCTCTGAAGTTCTCAGCCATGGCCCACTTAAGTGCTAAGAACTCCAACTTCATGAAGCTATAGTTGGCCATGTTCTGCTCCGTGAGCCGCAGACCCCTGCTAGCATAGGCTATAGGCCTTATCCAGCCTCCTTGCTTGTGACAACAGAGCTCCAAGGCCTCCATGACTTGTATTCACCTCTAAAATAAAGGGGATGGAAAAATCAGCATATGCAAACACAGTTGACGAAATAAGTTTAGACTTCAATAATTCAAAAGTGTGATTGCACTCTGTGTCCAGTGCCCAATGACCCTTTTCTCAGCCAGCTTCTTGGACTTTAAACCTCCAAGCCTTGTAACAAGCTTATGTAGAGGTGCAGCCAACTTGGCAAAGCCCTCCACACACTGCCGGTAATAACTGGTAAAACCCAGGAACAACCGCAGTTCAGAGATGGTAGCTGGGGCTGCCAACTGGCAACTACCTCGATTTTGCTTGGATCTGTAGACACACCCTGATCACATGCCCCAAATAGTGTACCTTGCGCTGGAAAAATCATCAAGATATAAAAGCAAATACTGGCAGTGTTGTCACCAAAAGTCTGCTGCATAACTCTCTGGAAGGTGCTGGGAGCATTACAAAGGCCAAAGGGCATACGATTCCATTTGAAAAGACCAAATGATGTACAAAAAGTAGTTTTATGCCGATCTGTCTCCACAACTGGAACCTGATCGTACCCACTGGCTAAATCCATAGTGGAAAACCAGCATGGGATTCCTTGATGGAAGGAAGAGAGAAAGCATCTCTCCTCATTTGACTATTCAACTGTCGGTAGCTGATAGTCAAATGAGGAGAGATGCCTTCTCTCTTCTTTGATGCAAGAAAGAGAGAAAGCATCTCTGCTCATTTGACTATTCAACTGTCGGTGGTTGGTAGTCAACACATACAGAGACTACCATCTTTCTTTTTAACCAACACTATGGGGGACACATAAGAGCTGCTACTCTCCCTAATTATCTGGGACTCAAGCAAGTTGTTAATATGTCAATATGTTCCTTAACAACTTCATAGTTGGATGGTAGGATATAGCGTTGCCGAACCAGAATATCATCCAAGAGAGGAATCTCGTGTGCTGGAAAGAAAGACAGAGGCATACTTTTCAAGAAGAGTCCTCACCTTACCCTGCTCTTCATTGGACAGATCTAAGGCCTCAATCTGGTCCTGCACAGAACCTGAGGCAGACAAGGATGCCACTGTGGCAACAACAGACTAACATGACCATGCTGCCCGAAAAGCTCATGATAGCACCTTCGAATTATGTTCATTCCCAAAATACCAGGAACCCCAGCAGGGGCACCCCAAGAAAGGTCCTTGACCTACCACAAAGCTGAACCTCCAGCTCCACATAGCCAACATAAGAAATAGCTAACCCATCAGCTGCCCAAAGCTGCAGCAAATGACAAGATCAGAGTGTCTTCAGACCCCAAGATTCGAAATGCATCTGAAAAAACTCTTGTTTATAATAGATACCATGGATCCAGTATCTACCAAACAAGCAATGTTGACCACACTCATGCTCACATCTACATGTGGACAAGATGACATAAGCTTACAAACTTCCTCTGAATCACCTAAGATCACTTCTGAGCCAGTGACTTCACCCCCCCCCCCTCCCGAACTGTGGCTCTGCAGCTCAGTGGGCACTAGTTTTCAGACTGGGGGGAATAGAGCAGAGCTGATTGCTGGACTGTTGGACTGGCATTGGAGACCGTGGTGAGTCTTAGCAATGTAGCAGTAGGCTGTCTGTGCATTTAGAACATTGCAAGGCACACGCTCCTGAACAGAGGCCATGGGGCTCAGTAATACCAGAGAGAACTCTTGCAGAGTCTCCCCTTCCTGCTGCCTCTGGGAAAAGAACGCTTCCTGCAAAGGGACATAGGAGTCAGTGCACATATACAACTCCTGTAAAAAAGCAATAATCTCAGCTGGTTCCTCTCGCTCAACACTGGGGCAAAATTTTATTTCCCCTCTAGCCTCTACCTCTAGGTAATCAAACAAAAAGAATGCATGATCAAATGCACTCAAACGATGTGCTCTCATATACGCCTCTACTTCCTCCAGCCACTCTGGTAGCCCTATACCTGCCCTTCTCCTGAACATGGGACACTTTCTATCTCGAGGAACATAGACTAGTCTCTTCCCAGAAGAGGCAGTTGCATAAGAAGGAGCAACAAGAGACACAGCAGAAATAGAGGTCATAGCACTGGAACCAGGCATGGCTGCTGCCTGCTCTCCTCGCAGCCTCTCATTTTCTGCTCTTACCTGTGTAACTAAATCCCTTAACTCCTGTAGCTCTCCCCCATTACCATACCTTACAATAGGGCTACAGCAGTGAGACAAGAGAAAGACACACACACAAAAAAAACCAATTACCACACTGAGAAACCAACTGCTGCTTTGCTTTTAGGCAAATATAAAATGATCACATCTATACCTGTAAAACTTAAAACACTACATCAATAAAAAAAAGAAACAGGAACAGACTCCTGCTTGCTGTGTTTCCCTCTCCCATACCTGAAAAACAGTTAACCCTTTAATGGCAACACCATTACAGTATAGACAAGACTTCCCTGCTCATGCTAAAAAAAATCTAATTTCCCTCATTAGATGTGAAATGTTGGTGATTAAATTAGTTAAGTAACAGTTCTGTTCATCAAACTAGTAATTAGAATTGATTTATGAAGAGGCCGAATATGTATGAAGAGGTTGAATATGTATTGATTAAAGAAGAGGTTGAAATGGATTGATTACTCAGCGTGGTGTTTTTTTAGTCATTTGAAGGAGAAATGCTGGTTAAAATCCAAGAATCCATATGCCCCACCTCACAGTGTCACAATCTGCTATAGTGGACCAATAATTCTTTGAGGTATCCACTCTCCTCCTGTCGTTTGTGAATGTGCACAATCATGACCCGGCCCTCATTCCAAATTAGTTGAATAGCCTTGGTATCGAGCTTGGCTTGAACCCCACAATAATAGTTACAGTTAAACATATATGCTTTTATTCTTTGACTTATCACCACCTGTTTTGCCACAGCTACTTAAAAACCTGTGTAAACTGTGAGGAATTTTTCTGTGATTTGGAACCGCCAATAAGCCTACTGTGCATGTTTTTGGATGGTGGAAGGAAACCGGAGTATCTTGAGGAAACCCACTCAAACACAGGGAGAACCTACACACGGAAACGCCTGAGCTGGGAATTTAATCCAGGACCTTTTTGTTGTGAGGCAGGCGTGCTAACCACTACGCCACTGTGCCACCTAATATAATGATAATAATAATAATAATTATTATTATTATTAGCTGGACCTAAGAGCTTTTATTTATTCCTGTTTTTATCAGTTTTCTTGTTTTATTCCTAATCTACCTTCAGCTGTATCACTTTAGGTTTGAGAAAGTCATATGATGAGGCTGTGAAAGGATTGTGGGAGAGAGTCTGGAACTTATGAAGATGCAGAAAGAAAGAACTCATTCATTCTCTTAACCATTTAATCCTAATTAGGATCACCGGGAGGCTGGTGTCCATCTCAGCCGACTCTGGGCAAGGGCAGAGTACATCCTGGACAACTCGCCAGGCCATCGCAGGGCAGACGGTTATGCAGCCTACTCTTGACTAAGATCAGCAATAGTTCTTTTACATGCCTCTAACCACAGACAGTGAGAGATATGGCCGGCCTTTGATAACCCAGTTAGCTGCACTGGAAACAGCAGTGAAAACTCGTTGATAGTGGAGCTTGAACCCCTGACCTTGTGATAAGTAATCCAGCACCTTAACCACCAGACCGCCACTACCCCATCTATTCCTATTGTTGTTGTTGTTGTTGTTGTTGTTGAAAAGGTGCAAAATGAGTGATTAAATGAATGCAAATATGAATCTGACTGCCAATTTCCCAGTCGGGTCTCTTAACTTGTCTGTTAAGTTGCCGGTGATAGCCAGTTCAAACAAAAATATATCCATAGTGGTATCATAATGCCTGCATGCTAGAACAGCCAAGCTAACAATTTATGTCTTAGCAACATTGCTACAATGTTGCACAGATTTTGCAATAACATAATTTGCGAACTCCCAAAAACGTTAAGATGTTACAGGTAACATTTTCAATAGACGTCTCAAAAATTTTATCCGAAGATGTTCATAATCAAAAAATCAAACTCAATTACTTGAATATACAATAACGTTGTCACAATTTTAAGGTAATGTCTTGTGCAACCAACCAAATTATGATTTATAGGCAACATCGCAGTAATGTTGCACAACACAGCAAGAAGGCCTGGGTTTGAGTCCCGGGCTCAGGCATTTTTGTGCGCAGTTTACGTGTTTTACCCATGCTTGCGTGTTTCCTCCAGGTATTCCGGTTTCCTCCCACAGTCCAAAGATATGCACATTAAGGCTAACTGGCTGTTCCAGATAGACAGATGCCCCTAGATGTTAGTGTGATTGGCTGTCTGTGTGTTGGTCATATGACGATCCGGTGAGCTGTTCAGGGTGTACCCCGCCTTCAGCCAGTGTTGGTTGAGATAGGGTATAGCCTCCCCACAACACTAGTAGGATTAAGTGGTTAAAAATTATTTTTTTCTCGTAATAATTTATACCAAGAGAAGGTGGAAGGAAACTAAACAACACTGAGGGTTAATGTGAATACAGCAAATGAAAAGCTTGAAAAATTATAAAATGAAATATATTTTTGACACAAAAGCCGAAATTTAACGTCGTATAGAACAGTTTCCTACTGTACTCTAAACAATCATTTTGACTGAGAACCTGTTGATTAACTAAAATATAATGCTTACTTCCAGAATACTTGGCAACCCTGATCCGCGTTATGTCGTAGAGCGCATGCGTGGGCTTTGTTTCCCAATGCATTCTGGGAAAGAGAAAGCTGCAGTAGACCATTTTAGGTGCCGATGCAGTTTGCAGAAGAAAGACGCGCCGTTTCGACATTTCACGAAGGCGTTTAATTTGTCAGCTTCGTGTTTCGGTTCAAACTGACGTTTATAATCGACTGTAGCCGGTAAGTTAATGTCGTACACACACTTTAATGCGTTTTTCCAGGCGCGGATGTAACATTTTCTTGTCTCCAGACAGCAGGCTTCGTCGTTAGAGTCCATTTTGGTGACACATAAGATAGTTAGCCGCCATGCTAGCTAGCTAGCTAACTAGCTACGTAATTAACACCTTTAATTAACTTCACGACCATTGGGGTTAATGTGGCTGATTTTGATCATAAGAACAAAAAGCTAAGTGTTTGTTCACTCTGTGGGTATTAACCGAATGTTATATTCCTGTTGTTGGTTAAAATATGCTAACACAGTTAGCATGAGGAGGAAAGGACTTTCAGTGTACTGTTTACAGCGGTTGTGTAGGTGTTAAAAACCCCAAAACCAAAGTTGGTTTTATTTCCCATGCTTCATACAGGACATACAAGCCACCAAATAATACAAATCGTAAGTGGGGTACACCCTGAACAGCTCACCAAACTACCGTAGGGCCAACACGCACACAGCCGCACACAGCCACCCACACCTAGGGGCAATTTGCAACAACCAGTTATTCTCAAGTGCGTGCGTTTGGACTGCAAGGATGCAAACTCCATGCAGAAACACCCTTGCCAGGCTCGGGACATGAACCCAAGGCTTTCTTACTCTGAGGCGCACTATGCCACCCTATTTATTGGTGTTGTTGGTTTAAGCCGAATTTCTGGTGTAGTTCTTGTTATCGTTATCATTTTCATTATATCAGTCTTTTCCTCACAAAAACCTCCTTTCTGTGACCCCATTCGTCTTTTTTCACGTCACTGTGACGTCACTATTAATTTCCCCTTTTTTATTGTTATTTTATTTCTACGTTGGTTTCTTTAATTGTACCCTGGGAACTGCAGCATCTCTCAATATTTAGTGTAATTGCAAAAAAAAATTTTGTTTCTTTATCCGATATAATTATTCTAAATGAAGTTTCAAATTATTTTCTTATATTTCGTATCATGTTATCCTTATTGCTTACAGCTAGAAACACTTCCAAAGCATAGCTTTCAGACATGTTAACAATCGTTAATGGACTAAGTAATGGTAGGCTTAATAGTACACACATTTAGAAGTTTCTTATGAGGGCTGTCCATTATAGATTTCCCCATGGACTGAGACGAATGAAACTTGGCAGAAAAGTTTTTTCTTTATAGGTACCACCAAAGGTTTTAGACTTCTACGCCTACAACTTGCTTGTCCTTCGGAAATTACTTCATGGCTGGAAACAGGTGGAATTCAGATGGTGCGTAAGGGGGGTGAAGAAGGATTTCATAGCCGCAGGGGTGTGCTGCCGTCTAGGCTTCTATGCCTCTCAGTTTTGATGGCCTTCCACAATTTTTGCAGCAGTGAAGTGTAGCATGTCCTTAAGTTGTGGTACCTTTTGCTGGGAAATTCATCACTCATTCATCACTCCTCCCTGCTGTTCCCAGAGAAGAGAGTGAGCTTGCCCTTGTCTGCCAAAAGTTGGACATCAGCCTTCTAGGTGGTGGATCATAATGCTTCCATTGATTGGAATTTAGTCTCTGGATCATAGTGATGGGCCCATGTTTCATCCTACGCAGTTAATTTGTCAAAGAAGTTTTTGTTTCTTGGCACTTGGCCTAATAAGCCTGGGAACACAAGTGAGTAGATGTGAGCAACGAGGGAAATTATTGTGCAGACAACTTCATGTGCATGTGGTGACCGATGATTCTTTCACAGACCCCACACTGTTCTTGACATTTTGGGCTAGTTGGCAGTAATCCAAAATGGTGTCCTCCGCTTGCCTGATGGTGTCATCAGTAGCAGATTGTGGTTTCCCGGAAATGGAAACTGTTTCCACTGATGTCCGACCACGCTTAAATTGGCAATGCACAGGCTTGACTATATCATGCAATGGTGTATCCTCCTGACAAGTTACTTTCATCTCTTTGGGTGTTTCCCAAGTTGCGCGGCCTGTCACGTACAGGAACCTAATGACCCCTCTGTGTAAAACTGGTTTCATTATCGCACTTTACTCCACCTCAACCTGTAGAAGAGAAACTGTTAGGAGTTCAGATCTGCAAATTACTATGTGACTTGTAGAGAGAGGATTTTTTTTGTGTGCGCAGTTTCAGCCTCCTACAATAACCGGAAGTGGGTCAGAGGAAATCTTTAATGTGCTACTTTCAAATTAGATGTAAATAAATAGCTGTATGTTGAGTTAGTGTGTAAGAACAGTCTTCATTCTGTCTGTCAAAAGTTACCCTTATGCTAATGTTTTGACCTCATCCGGATGACCCTCATTCTAACCTGCTGACCCTTTTTTTGTTTTTGCCTTCTGCAGACCTTTCAGTAGGTGACACAAAGATGGGTGCAGATAAACGGTGAGTTAGTCTTCATATGCACTGTCTTGAACTATTTTCATAACACATGAAGGATTAATAATTGTAACGTTTGTCGATACTGCTGTGATATGATGACTGTTTAGAGTTAGCCGCACGGAACGTAGCGGCAGGTACGGTTCCGAGCAGTCCCGTGACGACAGGCGAGACCGGCGAGAGCGTGATGATCGGGGATACGAGTCTCACCGATGGAGCGATGATCGGCGTGGCGATCGCTATGATGGAGACCGAGGGGATCGAAGCGATCGCTACTGGAGCCGAGACAGTCCCGAGGTTCGTACCAAGCCGTGCTTGTTTTCTGACGCATTTGTTACATTTTAGTGTAATTATGATTTTGTATAACTTTGATTGAAATGGCTATCCTTAACCCTATATATTTGATTTATGACCAAACAAGTCATAAATGACAAATGAAGGTCATATTGACAGTGAAACAGAATCTTTTTTTTTTTAATATTATGTTCATATTAGGAAATAAGAGTAATGTGATCCAGAGTCAGAAAGAAGGAGAGCAAAATGATCAGAGAAGTGATGCTTTCATTTTTTCTTTAAGAATGTGGTGAAAGATCACATACAAATCTTACATCAGTGGTATTTAATCTTATCTGTACAGAGCTGGTGTGGGTGCAGGTCTTCATTCTTACTCAGCAGGAGCCACACCTGAGAGTTTAGTGAAGGTGAAGATTGATTGTTTTATACAGGCGCATGGTGTGGCTCCTGCTTGGTTGGAATTAAAACATGCACCACGTCGGCCCTCTGCAGATAAGGTCGAATACCTAGAGCATGTTATGATATGGATAATATTTCAACTATGTCTTTGTTGTGTTGGCATGATCTGATGAGCTCATTTCCTCCTGGTACAAGAAAGATTATAGCACAACCACAAATCACTTGATTTATCCTAACCGGGGACCCAGCTCCCAGCAGCAGTGTTTGAAAGATTTGTTTGAAGTTGAGCTTCCTGTTGTCAATGATTATAATCATCGTATTTGTGTTTGTACTTGCAGCGAAGTAGGAAGGTGCGTAGCAGTGAGTGTTCTGATGAAGGCCACCACTCGGATGGCGATTATTCTGAGCATGACTACAGGGGAGACCCAGCCGACGAAAAGGAGAGCAAAACCATCATGCTCCGTGGGCTGCCCGTCAACATCACAGAAACAGATGTAAATAAAAACTCAATTCTTAAGCTGGATTCATACAGGAAGTGACAAACACCAAGCCACTATGTAAAGTCAGTGATCGTCGGCGAAATGAGTGACGAGGCAAAAAAATTTTTAAGCGTCCCAAAGTGGCGGGGTTCAGTTGAGCTGAACTTTAATGCAAGCGATAACCAATCAGAGCTTAAAGATAGCGTTTATTGACAGATCTTGTCAAAAACTGAGTTCCCCACACATTTTCCTGTTCATTTCCATAAACGTGTAAAATAGATGATTTCAGGTGCAGTTCACGTATTGATCTCTTCCTTTGTGAATGCCGCTTCACTGTTTGTTTGTTTTTTCAGTTAGACTGAGAGTTGTGTTCCTAAGCATTAACCATGTTTTTGGGTTTTTTTCACTTGCTCAGATTCGAGCAGCTATAGACCAGTTGGAGGGGCCGCAGCCAATGGACGTGCGCTTGATGAAGAAGAGAACAGGTGAGGCTTGCGTGCCATGGATTTTTCCTCTGCCAAACCTGTGACCACTGGGCCAACCTGCTTCTGCTCAAATGCCTTTTGCCATAGCAATATGTTTGTCTAAGCATTCCCAAAGCTGTTTCACTGTCATTGAAATGTTCAAATATATCATTTTAGCTTGGTATAAAGGAGCTGTGAGGTAAGTTTTAAAAACAAAAGTGTGTTTGCGCTCTTCCCTCAAATTTTTCATAGTCCTGGTTTAGACAATTTGGATATCATGACTTGTTTGAGCTCGTTTCATTTGATCCGGGTGTCTACAATAACAGGTAGACATATTTGGTATCAAGTCACGCATAACGTAATATTTTTAGGCTGTGTGCATAGATTTCTGAGGTTAACACAACTGTGTGTGCGCCACTGTTCACTTGTACATGTTTGTTGCAGTCAGTTCTAAAGTAATTTAATAATCTAGTGCAATGTGATTTTTAGGATTATCTTGCTATGGCAAAAGACTTATTTTTCTGGCACACTCCCAAGCATTTGACCTCTCTGGGTCTTTGGGGGCTATGAAGCAGTTTGTGACAGAGTGTGAATGTTGTACGACTGAACCTTTAAGACTAACACGCCTCCCGTCTGTATATCTGAATGCCTCTCTAGGTATAAGCCGAGGTTTCGCCTTCGTGGAGTTTTATCACTTGCAAGATGCTACCCGATGGATGGAGACCAATCAGGTTGCTTCCTAATCACCAAGTCTAGCTTTTACCCTGGGGAATGATTCAATAAAAAAATTATAAATAAATAATCATCAAAGTGCTACCCCAGAAAACAAAATGGACACTGGATCATTCCCCTCCTTTTTCGAAGGCATGGTGTGACTTTAGGAGGGGCATTTTATGGACTTTTTAAGCGAGGTGACAAAAAGGGTTAAGGCTTTGATATGTTTATAGCCATGCAATTCTACCGAAACTGAAGATTTATTATAATGTAAGTGCATTCACTATACTCATATGTTACCCGATCTGGCAAAATGAGTCAGATGAATGATCTGAATAAGATGAAGGACCAAAAAATTAGGTGTGACAGGGTTGAAATAAAGAGGCTTTTGATAAAATATCTTGGAAAAAGCTGACGGTTATGAACATTTGATGTTTGTTGGATTACAAAAACAGACTTTTTCTGATAAGGTATCCTTCAAATGTCCTTCGCCACCTATGGATCGTTGTCCTTCTGTTGACGTAAAACTTAGCGGGTCTTTGATTACATGATTTCTAGAGAAAAGGAAGTAAAGGAGAAAACACAACACAAGGAAGCTGTACTTCAGACAGGCATCACTTGAGACAGATGCAAAGAGATTTGTGAAACTGTTAATTTCAACTTCATATAATGAAAATAGAATCTGGTCAAAACATAATTAAAAACAGGATTACGCAATCTAGGTGCAGGTAGGTACCGAATACAGATGGAAAAGCAACCATGTGTGGAAACAGCCTTGTTCTGAATCTAAGAAGCAATCTCTATTGCGAAGTTCATGGCATCAGTGTTTGTTTAATTTTGGATTGTTCAGTTTGTTCGTCAGGACCGACAAAGTTTACTCTGGTTTTTCGTCATCGATGAGCAAACCTTTTTGCATGCAGGCAGTGATGAGAAAGTTAACGTCTCATTTCACTGGCCTTATGGATACTTCCTGGTCTTTTCTGCTAAATTTAGATGTAGGACCCTCTGCTAAATGCCCAGTTTGGTTACTTTATATAATCGTCTCCACTATAAAACTTCAGGAAAATGATAGACTAATGGTTTATCTATCAAAACATTACAACTTATGGACTCCATCTCCAAAGTGATACGTGTAACCTTCGACTCATTTTGCCAGTTTGGGTCACATACAAGTATATCATTGCTAACCTTAAAGATGGAACAAAAATGAAAAGTTTGCCTTTTCTGACTATAGCAGTATACTCTTTTACCGACATGTGTTCTGAAGGAAATGTTTTATCATAGGACTTTTGATTGAGTTTTAATTCTCTTTATGATGAAAGACTTTTGAGAATTTACAATGCGTTGTATGGAGTCTGTACGCCGTCCCAAGGTTCTCTACCTTTTACACTCTGCTCCGGCCCCATCCGGACACTCGGGTCCCAAACAGCATGAACACAAGCACCCACTGTAACACTCGTACACAGAGTCTTCCTGGGCGATCCTCCCTTAAACCCTTGTGGCTGCTTTAGTGCTTGTTCATGGGCTGAGATCATGAACGCTCTGGAGCTGATGCGCTAACCCCCGTTTTGTATTTCTTTCACAGAAACTGCTGACCATACAGGGCAAGGCTGTTGCTATGCACTACAGTAACACGCGGCACAAGTTTGAAGATTGGCTTTGCAACACGGTAAGTTTTTCAATGCGTTTATAGTGGTCTTGCCACCTCGTGCACTACAGCAGAGGTAAAAAATTAAACGCTATGACCGGTTGCTTGCAGTGCGGCCTGTACAATTTCCGGAGGAGGCTCAGGTGTTACAGGTGTAGTGCTGCTAAAGCAGGTAAGTAGCTCCTTCACTTGGGAAGCTGTGACCTCTATTGAACTATATCCTATGTATACCACAAGGAAGGACAAAAGTTTGATGTCCAAAAAAAGAATCTTGAGCAATTATTAATTTGATTTTATGTAGATTTATCAGGCTGTAATATGTGGCCTGTTTAGTCAGCGAGTTATGGTTTTTTGGAAGGGATTATGTGTTGTGCTTCAGGCTGATAGGACATCACTTTGTGTTTTCTCGACAGATGCAGAGGTTAGCATATCTGCTGGAGCCACAGAAACCCAACAAAGTGGTGATTACTATGGAGACAGTAAGGACCCTGATTTTTTGTAATGGATAAGTCAGTAAATGATGTAATCGTGTATGCAAATACATGGAAGTGTGCAAGTCATCAAGCAGCCAATTGTCTGTTGCAGCAATCATCCTGAGGAACATTGCTCCGCTGTCTACTGTTGAAGGCATTATGACGGCGCTTGCACCATATGCTAATCTGTCTCCAAGTAACATCCGCCTCATCAAAGACAAGCAAACCGGACAGAATAGAGGCTTTGCCTTTGTCCAGCTGTCCTCTCCTCTGGTATGTGGTCCATCCGTCACAACTCAAACCCCTGACCAATTAATGATAAAAAGAAATGTTTTTTTCTGGACTATTATTTGCAATCCCTAGACGATCATGATCACGTTCGTTAGTTTTATACTTCAAGTAAGGTGACTCACACATTCGCATCTCCCATTTTTTGGTAGGAGGCATCTCAGCTTCTCACCATCCTGCAAGGTCTGCAGCCTCCACTCAAACTGGATGGGAAGACTATCGGGGTCGACTATGCCAAAAGTGCTCGGAAGTATGTGCTTCAGTCAACCACTGTAGTTTGTAGCTTGGATTCCTCCCAGTACTTCTCTGATGATTCCTTCTCTCTACAGGGATCTGCTGTTACCAGATGGGAACCGCATCAGTGCTTTCTCTGTAGCCAGCACAGCGATTGCAGCAGCCCAGTGGTCCTCTAGCCAGGTTAATAAAACTTGTGGCCTTGTCTTAACCCTAATAGGATATTTCCACTGCTGCTTACCATGAACCTGTTATGAACATCTTTACTCTTTTAACAGCCACAGCAAATTGTGGAACCAACGTCAGAGTACAGCTACCTGCAGGAAGGCTACGTGCCCTGCTCACAGGTTTGCAGATTACACCTCAGTCTTTAATAATGGCCTCAACTATTAAAGAAAATTAGACACATGGCTTGTTTTTTACAGGAATATCAGGCTCCATTTCAACAGCAGGCAGGAGCAACAGACCCTTCTCAGGCTAATGGCATACTTGGTGGTAAGATGTTTGTAATTTACAGTGGCTTAGACAGTAAATAATGTAGAGCTAGCATTTCTAATTCTGATCCTAAAAGAAGGGCTTACTATAGGAACGCTGTTGTGAGTTCAGGCGATGGAATCTAGAAGCGAGTACAGGTGGTCCAAAGTTCTGTTTTTAAACCTGACATTCTGTGTCGGTCTACAGCGGCTCCAGGATTGAAAGTTCTCCCCGCCGCTGGGGCAATAGTCATCTCTCAGGGTGCTCATGTTTATCAACCCCATATCATCAGCCAACCAGCCACACAGGTAAGACCGCGTCAACTTCCCCTGGCTTTTTTATTCCATGGATGTCACCAACACACCCCCCCATACTGAATTGGAGTTTTCCAATGTGCAAGACTTTGCAGACAGTGCAGAATGCAACCATCACCGCAGCTGCCACCATATCAGCCCCAGCAACCTCTGCAGCAGCCATATCTTCCACAACTACAGAGACTCCTGCAGCTACCTCTACAGCTCTTACTTCCGATGCTAAAGCTTGTAAGGCCACACAAGTGTATAGTGCATTCGCTATAAAACATACAGTACAGAGTTGATTTTCCTTCCCTACTGACTTTTATTCCCCTTCCCCAGCTGCCCCCGATACGTCCACCTACCAGTTTGATGAGTCATCTGGCTACTACTATGACCCTCAAACGGGTCTCTATTATGATCCAAACACACATGTAGGTTGCCTTGTTTTTTTTTGTTTGTTTGTTTTAATAACCAGTAAAGCCACCAGAATAATTTCAGCAGGTTTAATGATCTAACTGCTATTTTGCAGTATTACTATAATTCATACACGCAGCAGTACCTATACTGGGACAGTGAGAAGCAGGCATACGTGCCTGCAACAGATCAGAGCGGCACAGCGGCTGGCTCCTCCACCCCTGCGAAAGAGAGCAAGGAAAAGAAAGAGAAGCCCAAAAGCAAAACTGCCCAACAGGTTGGTTTTGTCACTTTATTTATTGATTGGCTGTCTTGTGAGCTATGTGGAATGTATTGTGACATGCCGATATTCATTTCACTGGAAGTTGTGTGTGTGAGATGTTGACGTAGAAGATGGTATGAAGTTAGAAGTGCACATCCAGACTTCAGAGAGGACTAGGTAGGGTGAGCGCTCTGTTACTGCAGGATAAAGTCTGAGTGCCTCAGGTGGAGATAGCAACCCCCTCCGTCAGCGCAAAAGCCTTCATAGCGGGGCAAATGGGTGACGACTTCGAGGCGTACTCATAAAGCCAGTACTAATGCTGAGGCTCGCCCACTGGAGCACCACTCGTCTCCGCTTCACATGTCGAACTGGTTTGTTCTTATCTAGTCCTTTAGGGGCACCAGCAGCACTAGTTACTAGACATTTGAGAGATGAAAGTAATGGTACTAAAGTAAAATGATTGTCGTTACATTTACACAGACAGCAACTAACACCAGGACCTAATTAGATCCTTGGAAGTATAACTTTTTTCCATTTAGACAGTTCATGTGTAACAGACCACCCATGACATGCAAAAGGTCAGCGAATGTGTCTTTTCGCTCCACCAGTCAGTCTGCCATTTATGAACTATTTCGGATCCAAAAATGGCAGCTGTCTTTTGAGTTGTTAAAGTAATTATATAAACAGCTAAGCATGCTGTCTGACTCTGTATATTTAGATTGCAAAGGACATGGAACGGTGGGCTAAGAGTCTAAACAAGCAGAAGGAGAACTTCAAGAGCAGCTTCCAGCCCATCAGCCAGGAAGAGAGGAAGGAGGCAGCAGCAGCAGATGCTGGCTTCATGCTGTTTGAGAAGAAGGTAACTGTCCAGTCATAATCATACCAAGTGTCAGCAGGCATGCAGGTGAATTTGCCTACATTTATGGAAACAAATGTTTTTTTTTTTTTAGCAGATAACTGGTTTGGAGAGACTTGTATCAGAGGCCGCGAAGACAACAGAAGAGGAAATGTCGTCCTCAAAGGCTAGTTCTTTTGTCGTCTGTGCATTCCTAAAATCATTCTTTTTGTCAATTTTACAGTGTAAAAATTTTTGATCAGCAGTCCCTTAGTTTTGTAACTCGGTGAGTTGATTTCGGCAGGTGGGGCTTGTTGCAGCCTACAGTGGAGACAGTGAACCTGAAGAAACACCAGACATTGAGGAAAAGGAGGACGTACTGACAGACTGGAAAAAACTGGCATGCCTGCTGTGCAGGAGACAGTTTCCTAGTAAGGAAGGTTTACTCCGCCATCAACAGCTTTCAGACCTGCACAAGGTACTTGCACTCACTATGACTTTTTGGGTCTGGAACTTTAATGCATCAAGCAGTGTATGTCATGTGATGGCTCTTATTGTTTTGCCTCTTAGCAAAACCTAGAAGTTCACCGAAGATCAAAGTTGAGCGAAGCAGAGCTGGAGGAGCTGGAGAGGAAAGAAACTGAGGTTGGCACAGATGCACGCAGTTCCCTCTCCCTAGAGTAAAGGGTTTTGTTTAATGAACATTAGATTTCCATTTAAACATGTTCAGTATGAAACATAGTCACACTGCTGTTGTGTTTGTAGATGAAGTACAGAGACAGGGCAGCTGAGAGGAGAGAGAAGTATGGCATTCCTGAGCCTCCAGTACCAAAGAAGAGGAAATTCACACAGCCAGCACCAGTAGTGTAAGCTAACATCCCTGATAATAACTATTGAATTGTCACTCAGGACGTCTGTTCGTCTGTCTGTAGTTGCATTCTGCACACTAACTCAAAAATGCAATAACCGATCATCACCCTTTTTGGATGGTGCCATATGGCTGTCACATTTGCCATTTGCATTCCATACGCTACCTCAAAAACCACATCATATCTTCTATAATGTGGGATGAGGGTTTTTTCCCGCTTTGTAGCGCTTTATTTTTATATATAAATAAATAATGTGTGTCTGTCTGCATGTGTAAATAAAGTATGTCTTTCAACAGAAATTATGAGCAACCCACAAAGGATGGATTAAACAGTGATAACATTGGCAATAAGATGTTGCAGGCTATGGGCTGGAAGGAGGGAAAGGGCCTTGGTAGGAATCAGCAAGGCATCACGGCACCTATTGAGGTCAGCTAACCTGTTAGCTTCATTCTGCTCTTAGTTTTCTTTTGTACCTCTGGAAGAGCTTTATTGATCATATATACAAATGTTTTTTGTGTGTGTGTGTTGCCTTACTTTACAGGCCCAGTTAAGAACAAAGGGAGCCGGGTTGGGTATTAAGGGCAGTAATTACACCCTTTCAGCCTCTGATACCTACAAGGATGCTGTGAGGAAAGCCATGTTTGCACGCTTCACTGAAATCGAATAAGCTGCTGTATTATCTTTATATTAACTTCAGTAAAATGTTTTGCAATGCTATGAATTGGTGGTTGGCTGTTGGATGTATAGAATGGGAGATGAATGATGACAGGCAAGCGTGCGTGTGTATATATGTGTATAGTGTGGGTAATGTGAAACATTCTTTGGTTCATTGGAAAGGAGCGTTGGTATCAAGTCAACTGTAAAGTTTGTACAATATGTTCTTGGATTTGTACATATTATAATAAAATATTGAGTTATAGTAACTGATTTGGATATTTTGTGTATTTTAAATAGTATAACCACTCTCTGTGACACTTTGTGACCTTCATAGACTCCAGCACCTCTCTGGGACTTCATGCCCTCTTCATCACTCATAGTCTTCAACGATCCACTTGTATTTACATTTTATGGTACTTGATGCTCTTATTTGAGTATCTTTTTTTTACAACTGAGCAGTTGATGGTGAAGGGCCCAACACAAGCAGCTTAGTGGTAATGATACTTGAACCCCTGACCTGATTTATTGCCCATGGCCTTAACTGCTGAACCGCCAGTGGTGCTCCTCTTCATCACTCTGTGCTTTTCTTTAGTCTTTTTGCTTGGACCCTGGGAATTGCAGCTGTATTTTAATCACTATTTAACCTTGTGTTGTCTACAATATGTAACATTCAAGGTTTGTCATTGAAATTTAGATTTTTTTTGGCCCACGTCTGTGAACAGCAGAAAATAAAGCTGATCCAGTAGTAGTCTAGTAACAGATTTTCTACTAATGAATCCTGATAAATTATGGTCTCAAAGTTTTTAATGACTGTCAGTGTACTAGATCATGTGCATGTTCGTGATGTCGGGATCGCTTGCTTATTTGTTATTCAGTATGTGTTTTGGGATGAGGAGGTTTTGTGGTCCTTCAGTTCATCTATCTCACTCAGTAAGCCTTTCACTCCTGAATAAGTTCCAGAGGATGTGTTAAACTTCTTCATGAGGACAGAGGTGGTCTGCTTCAGACAGTACAGAGAGAAAGAGGCGGAAACAGGTGCGTGATGACTCACTTCTGAAAAAAACGCCACTCTATTAGTCTTACATTTTGGGTCCTTAAGATTTGTACAGGATTTCCTGTGTCTGAGAAAAAGAAACCTGAGGCTCTTTGTAATGTGGTGATGTGTATAAAACAGAACGGATGGTGTCTGTGCTGCCCTATGATGCCAAAAGGAAGATAGTGACAATTTGATGATTTGGTGATAAAGAGCAAGAATGCACTTCATCCTGGCTCTCTGAGGTGAATAGCAGTAGCCCAAACTAAATGTATTGATCAAATGCATAATTAATCACATGTCTAAAAGACACAAATCTCAGATTCCTCTGATCTGTCACAGTGTATCTCGTACACGTATGAAGATGCTAAATCTTTTTTAAATTGCTCAGTGTCTAGCAGATCTGGTGAACTCTCACATACCGGCAGCTGTTCCCAAAACTGCCATTGACTCACTGGCATCAAATTGCCAAGATTCCCTGCTGTAAGCCATAATCATCAAAATTATAACAAATAAAGGCTTGAAATATTTCACTTTGCATGTAATGATTCTATATAATAAAATAGTTTCACCTTTTAAGTTGAATTACTGAAATAAATGAACTTCTGGATGTTTGAATCTTTGGAGTATTAACAGGGTCAGTACAAGGCTATCAACACTTGTGAAAACATTGACAGTCCAAGTGACCATGGGGCTACGGGGATCAAATTGCCAAGTGAGTGTAAGATTATTTTATTTTTCTGCCATTCCACTCTGTACAAGGATGGGTCCCACAATGATCTAAGCTCTGGGATGGCACTTTGGGGTCCACTGTTGGGGTAGACAGGGCCCGAGGTTGTTTCTCTCTCTTCTTCTTTTGTGTTATTGATTGTATGCTAAATAAACACTTGAACAATTCATAGAATAGAATAGAATAGAATTAAATAAACCCTCTTAAGGCAGTTACACACTCCTCTGATCAATTATCTCTTGTAGTACAACGAGGGAAAATCGTTTTACGTGGTTTACTTTGCACAGTCTCAGCATCAATTTGGTCTCAAGCTTCTGTGGCTTTATAGGACTGGAGATCATAAACCCTCCACTACCGTGCCGGAAAGAAAAAAAGCTTTTCAATGGAAATTAGGAAGAGAGTTTTGTGGTGTAGGGGTTAGCATGTCCGCCTCACAACAAGAAGGTCCTAGGTTTGAGTCCCAGGCACAAGAAAAGTGTTTGTGTGGAGTTTGCATGTTCTCCCTGTGCTTAAATGGGTTTTCTCTGGGTACTTCAGTTCCCTCCCGCATTCCAAAGACATGCATGGTGGTGTAGTGGTTAGAACATCTGCCTCACAGCTAGAAGGTCCTGGGCTCGAGTCCCGGGCTGGATGAGGGTGCTTCTTTGTGGAGTTTGCATATTTCCTTTGAAACCTCCACTTTTCTCCAAAGACATGCATATTAGACTAATTGGCTGTTCCAAATTACCCCTAGGGCAGCATGGGGGTGTAGCGGGTAGCACGCCCATCTCACTGGAAGAAGGTTCTGAGTTCAAGGGTGGGGTGACAAGGCCGTTCCTGTGTTTGGTTGTATGTTGTCCCAGTGCCTGCATGGGTTTCCTCCAGTTACTTCCGTTTCCTCCCACAGTCTAAAGACTCACACAGTAAGCTAACTGTTCCACTTGTGCCCCTTGGTGTGAGTGTAAGTGTGAGTGGTTGTGTGTTTCAGCCCTGCAGTGGTCTGATGAGCAGTTAAGAGTATACCCTGCCTTTGCCGAGACTCGAGGCACCAGCCTCCCCGCGACCGTAATGAAGATCGAGCCATTCAGCATATGAATGAATAAATGAATGAATGATTATTGGATATGATTGTGTTTATGATATTTGCATGCCCTGGGTGACTCTCTGAAATGAAGAGTCTTTATCTTGGACCAGAACGAATCCTTTTTTTTAACCCACGTACTGATTCGAACTCTTCCAAGGCCAGACTTATATGTCTAAGACTGTAAATGAACCTGTGTGTGAACTGTTGTGAGTCTGAGTATAAAAGGGACTGCAATACTTTTTAGTTAAGTTCTGCTCTAGAGGGCAGTGTTGTCTTATTTTCTAGCTTATTACAGCCCCATTTGATCATACGTACGAATCCAGAACCGACTTGCTATGAACAGACAGTGTTAACCGTTAGACCTCCGTGCCTTCCATATTTTAGACGTCTGATCAACCAGGGTTTACATTTACTAGTGTTCCATCGAACAAATACGTTTGGAACCGCTCAGAATCAGGAGTAGGATGACAAACGTCATGCGGCTTTCATGCAACTCAAATTTATTATGAATGATTCGGGAATAGGTGGCATGGTGGCATAGTGGTTGGCATGTCCGCCTCATCGTGTGTGTATTGGCCGTGCAGTGGTCTGTCTGGCTGTTCAGGTTGTTCCCCACATTCGCCCAGTGTCGGCTGAGATAGACTGCAGCCTCCCTGCAACCCTGGAAGGATTGGGCAAACGAGTGAACAGGTGAGTGATTTAGGAATAAAACTGTTGGTGTCCACCCTGTAAAACAAAACCCAGTATTGTGGACTGAACCCATCTGGTGTATTTTCTCCTGTTCTGAAGATAGATCAGAAAATCTTGGAACTGTACCACCCAGCATGCCATGGCTTGTCCTGCTCCCTTCTCTAATCTTCACACATTGGTCTCGGTTGGAATTGGCTGGGTTTGACCAAATCAGGTCATGCTTTTATATTCCCACTATATAAATAAAGCATTCCTGTGAGTACCGCGTGTTAAGATTCCACTGTACTTTAAGAGGGGACTGGATGTTTAGGGCTCATGATTTATTATGAAATTTAATATCCATCCATCTGTTATTTGTACTGGTGATCCCTCAGGGTGGTGTGGGGAAACTGTAGCCAATCCCACCTGATTTCAGGTGAGAGGCTGCGTACTCCCTGAACAGCTGTCTAATCCACTGCAGGGCTAACACAGACACAAACAACTATTCATACTCACATTGACATTAAGGGGCAATTCAGAATAGCCTGTTGGCCTAATGTGCATGTCTTTGGACTGTGGAAGGAAACCAGAGTACACGGAGAAAACCCATACAAGTACGAATAGACCATGCAAACTTTACACCGAAAGGGCCTTGGCAGAGATTCGATCCCTGAACCTTCTCGCTGCAAGGCGAAAGTGTTAACCTCTGTCCCTGACCAACCAATTCAGTGTTATGCATTATGCCACTCATGGGTGGAGTGACCCAGTGATTGAATAATCTCACAGGGATGTAGATTGAGTAGATGTAGATAATTAGGGTCGCGGGGAGGCTGGCGCCCGTCTCAGCCGACTCTGGGTGAGGGCAGAGTACACCCTGAACATCTCGCCAGGCCATCGCAGGGCAGAAACGTGCTGACGGCAATGCAGCCTGATTCTGGGTGAGGGCAGCGAATACCCTGAACGGCTCACCAGATCATTGTCAGACCAACACACACACTACCAACTCAATCAAACTCACAGCTAGGGGCAATTTGGAACAGCCAATTAGCCTTGATATGCATGTCTTTGGACTGTGGGAAGAAACTGGAGTACTTGGAGGAAACCCACACGAGCACGGGGAGAGCATGTAAACAGAAACACCCTCGCTGAGCCTGGGACTTGAACCCAGGACCATGTTAACCACTACGCTACAGTGCTGTTCCTACAACGTAAAATCATTATTGCTTTTTAAGAAAACAACTTAAAGGCTACTGTCACAGTTCTCACAGACATGGATGACGACATCTTGTTCAGGAGCAGCTGAGTAAGAGCTCCCGAAGTGAATTAAAAAGGGCCGCCGTTTAAAAATGCCATGCAATAAACTACTTATTAATATTGTTTGCTCAGTCAGCACAGTCCCAGCCCTTGGACCTCCCCTTTGATTCAGTCTGTACTTAAGATGCCAGGCTGAGAATTCTTTGTACAGACCTGGTGCTCGGTTATTAAGAGGATTTTATCCACCTCACAAGTTCAAGATAATGCTCGAATCAAAGCGCCACAAAATCTCATGGTGTTCCTCCATGGACACTGATTCTCAGATTTTCTCTCCAATTCGCGCCTGTCAAGTATTGCCGTCACACGACCACCACCAACCAGGAAGGGGCGTACGCATGCACATGCCCCTCTTTGTGATACATGATGCTGCCTCAGATGCCCATGCTTGGCAAGTGGTCACCGTGAGTGACAGGAAAGGGTACGGAGAGCCCGTGGACTCGCAGTCGCTGATGGCTGCGACATCAAGCTGGATTCGAACCGGTGATCTGCTTGTTGATATCTTGTCGATGCGCCACTCAGGAGCCTGGTGGAACCATTTCTGTGTGGAGCTTCTGTGTGGAGTTTGCATGTTCTCCCTGTGCTTGTATGGGTTTCCTCTGGGTGCTCCAGTTCTCTCCCGCAGTCCAAAGACTTGAACATTAGGCTAGTTGGCTGTTCCAGATTGCCCCTAGGTGTGAGTGTGAATAGTTGTGTGTGTTGGCTCTGCGACGGTCTAGCAAGCTTACTCCAGCCTCCCAGTGTGGAATAAATGTAAATCTAAACCTCAGGCTGGGTGGATATTGCTGAATGGTCTCCTTGACATTAGACTATCCAGCTGTATCCATCTTGTTTTCTACTGTAATTGTTTTGTTGCTCATGACCTTAAATGTGTTTCGTACCCTTGATGTAACTGCTGTGGTAATGTTTATATAAAAAGGTTTTTTGTTTTTTTTAACTAGTGACTAAGTGCAAAGTTTGGACTGTAAAATACTTTTCCACTTGAGGTCTGGAGCAACGCCTGTATGTTTAACTGATAAATGAAGTGACTAACTGTTCAAAGATCATCTTGAGTGGCCTTTTTTCTTCCAAACATGAATTCTCGTATTAGTTATTACTTCATGTAGCGGATTATTGAACTTCCTGATTAGGTACTTGTTTACAGGTTTGACTAAATATATGATAGATAATAAATGAATAAATAAATAATAATATTATTAATAATTCTGCAAAGGAACAAAACGGGTTTTGTGGCCGGTGAACTAACCAATATTAAACATCGATATTTGGTACTACGTTCATTATTATTTTGCTGTTTTAAATTTTTAATCTGGTAAAGTTTCACAGCAGAACACTCAAGGGGGCAGCTTGGCCAAAGAGAAGCAGGTTTGGGACTCAATGGTTGCTGGATCGATTCCCGAACCAGCAGTAAAAATGTGTGGAGGTTGGGGAGTGAGCTGCACCTTCCTGTCCTCCACCTTAATGGCTGAAGTGCCCTTGAGCAAGACACCGAACCCCCAGCTGCTCTCTGGATGCTGCAGTGTGTGGCATCCCACTGCTCTGAGTGTGTGTGCACTCACTGCTTATGTGTGTGTGTGTGTGTGTGTGTGTTCACTTTGGATGGGTTAAATGCAGAAGTCAATTAATATAATGAAATAATATTATTACAGTATATCAAAATTAAAATCAATCAATCAATTAATCAATGTGTTGGCTGTGTTAATAACATCCAAATGCTCATGAATGATTGCTTAGAAATGCATGAGCCTCGCCAAGCAGGCACAGATAATAATTACGAAACACCCACATCTGTTACAAGCAAAAAGCTCTTGCACTAAAGAAACATTAACCAGAACGTTCCCAAGGCCAACGATGGACCTTTTGATTTTCAACGTGTTTACATCGATCATAGGGCGGTACGTCGGCGTATTGGTTAGCACATCTGCCTCACAGCAAGAAGGTCCTGGGTTCGAATCCTGGGCCCTGCAAGGGCATTTCTGTCTGGAGTTTGCATGTTCTCTCCGTGCTTGTATGGGTTTCCTCCTACAGTCCAAAGACATACACCGTAATTTAACTGGCTGTTCCAGATTGCCCCTAGATGTGAATGTGGGTGTGAATGGTTGTGTCTGTCGTCCCTTTGATCGTCTGGTGAGCTGTTCAGGGTGTACCCCGCCTTCACCCAAAAGTCGGCTGAAATGGGCACAAGCCTCCCTGCAACTCGGTTAAGCGGTTCGGGAAATGAGTTTGTGAATATTAAACAAGAATGCTGTCCGTTACCAGACCCGCCTGTGAGATGGAAAAGAATAGCAAGCAATCACAGGAATTTGTTAACTCAGGACAGGCAGGGTCACCTTTCCTTCCAAAGAAAATTACCTACATTTAGAAATGACCTTGGGCACAGCTAGAGGTAGACTTTTGCTGAGATGTTGAGAATTCAGAAGTCTCCCCTTCACTTCAAATAAACACAAAACACAAAAGTCATGTGAGTGATAATCCTCCCGTTCGCTTCCTGCTTCATGTCGAATCCACAAATCACGTGAACGTCGTAACATGGAAACCTCAGCCCTTACAGGAGAAATGGGTCGGTTCTGTATAAAACTGGCGTCGACACCACTGGTGTGTAGATTCTAAGAAAAACAGGAATTTCTACTCTGGATATAAATTTTAGTGGAAGTTATTGTACTATTTACACTTTGGGTTGATACTTCAGTAGTATGGCACAAAACATAAGCAACAAAAAATGTCACAGGTTTCCACCACACATTGTGTTAGGGTGCTGGATTACTGATCCCAAGGTCTGGGGTTCAAGCCCCACTATCACCGAGATGTCACTGCTGTCCCCCCCAGAGCAGCTAACTGGGTTATCAAAGGCCAGCTATGTCTCTCACTGTCTGTGGTGAGAGGACTGTAAAAGAACCATTGCTGATTTTCGTCAAGAGTAGCTGCATAGCCGTCAGCGTGCTTCTGCCCTGCGATGGCCTGGCGAGCTGTCCAGGGTGTACTCTGCCCTCGCACAGAGTCAGCTGAGATGGGCGCCAGCCTCCCTGCGACCTTAATTTGAATTAAGCATTGTGTTATAAATTCTGTGAGGAGTTTGCGAGTTCTCCACGTGCTTGCATGGGTTTCCTCTGGGTACTTCGGTTTCCTCCCACAGTGCAAAGGCGTGCACATTATGCGAAATTCCAAATTGCCCCTAGGTGAGAGTGTGAGTGTGAATGTGAGTGTGAGTATGAATGGATATCTGTGTTGATGGTCTGGTGAGCTGTTCATGGTGTGCCCAACCTTCTCCTGGTGTCAGCTGAGATGGGCTCCAGCCTCCCCTCGACCCTAGTAGGAATTGAGAAATGACAGTGAGTGAGTGGAATTAGTGGTTAGCTCAGTCCCAAACCCCCAAAATCCATGGCTTAAATGTTGATTATGCCTTGTAGGATTTAGTAAAGTGTGTGTGTGTGTGTTCATGTTGGTTGGGTTAAATGCAGAGGCAATAATTTCCCTTGTGGGATTAATACAGTAGAAAAAAAATTACTAATAATTTAAACCAACAGTCTGAAATAGTAGCTGTTAAATATTTAATGATGTATATTTAAGCAGATTGCCAAAGCTTTCCAATAACTTTTTTTTACCCAGCCAAGCGAATACTGCTGCCCTAATATTATTATTATTATTTTATTATTATTATTTTTTTTTTATTATTATTATTATTTTATTATTATTATTATTATTAATAATAATAATAATAATAATGATGATGATAATAATAATATTAATAATAAATCAGCTGCGTGTGGCGTCAGACAGGCCACACAATTCCACCAACTGCCGCTTGATGTCGCCATTGTCTTCATCTACCAGACCTCTGTATAAGTGAGTGTTGGCTGGTAGGCGACATGCTGGATATGAACCATTTACACACATCATGCACGTGTGTGTGTGTGTGTGTGTGTAAAGTTGCTTTTTAAATTGGAAGTTTCTCTCTGGAATCCCTAAAGTAATGTGTCTTATCTCTCCACTAAGGTTTGGATTTTTACAGGTAACCCCGTACTGGTTATTACGGTAGCGTGCGCTTTCTGACCGACCTGTTAACTATCCTGATTGGACAGTACGAAGAAGGCGGTTCCTACATGGCACCTCCCACTTCTCCCCTAAAGAGCGACTACGATTTCAATTAATTTCTCATAGCGTTTTATTTGTAACCCAAAAGGAGAAACTCTGCAGCTCCTTGGACCTTTTTTTCAGGGTGAAATACTCCCGGAAAAGCAACAGGCTCCTATTATTAATAATACTAATAATAGTTATTATTGTTATAATAGTAATAATAGGAAGAAGAAGAAGAAGAAGAATCCAGAGGGAATAAGTGGAAGTTGAAGGTGTATCTGTAGATTCCTCGACTGGTGAGACACGTTTCACTTTTTTCTCGTCTCTAACTCTCCTCTGTATATCTCCACCCGGGGAAATGTGTAATTAGTAGTAAAGGAGTAAAGAAGGACGCTGTGCGGGGCTGGGAGTCCGGGCTCTTTGTTTGAGTAGATTTAGGCAGAGGATCCCGGGAGCGTGTCACCTCCATGTGTTCCACTTTTCCCAGTTTAACCAGTCAAATCGACACCGCACGGTGGAAATAACACTGTATCGACTCAGTGATGATCACCGGGATAAAAATGATCAGTATAGAGAAACGTGGCGGAAGTGAAGCCCACGGAGGACCGAGCCCGTCCCTTTGTATCTTCATTGTCCCGGGGCTCTTTAACCCAGGGATCAGTTTAAATCCAGGGATCAGTTTAATTCAGGGATCAGTTTAAATCCAGGGATCAGTTTAACCCAGGGATCAGTTAAAATTCAGGGATCAGTTAAAATCCAAGGATCAGTTTAACCCAGTGATCAGTTTAACCCAGGGATCAGTTTAAGGCAGGGATCAGTTAAAATCCAGGGATCAGTTTAAGGCAGGGATCAGTTAAAATCCAGGGATCAGTTTAAGGCAGGGATCAGTTAAAATTCAGGGATCAGTTAAAACCCAGTTATCAGTTTAACCCAGGGATCTGTTAAAACCCAGTGATCAGTTTAACCCAGGGATCAGTTTAAATCCAGGGATCAGTTTAACTCAGGGATCAGTTTAACCCAGGAATCAGTTTAAATCCAGGGATCAGTTTAACCCAGGGATCAGTTTAACCCAGGCATCAGTTTAAACCCAGGCATCAGTTTAAACCCAGGGATCAGTTTAACACAGGTATCAGTTTAACACAGGTATCAGTTTAACCCAGGCATCAGTTTAAACCCAGGAATCAGTTTAACACAGGGAACAGTTTAACCCAGGAATCAGTTTAAATCCAGGGATCAGTTTAACCCAGGGAACAGTTTAAACCCAAGGATCAGTTTAAGCCAAGGATCAGTTTAAACGCAGTTATCAGTTTAAACCCATGGATCAGTTTAACCCAGGGATCAGTTTAAACCCAGGGATCAGTTTAAGCCAGGGATTGGTTTAAACCCAGGGAACAGTTTAAACCCAGGGTCAGTTTAAATCCATGGATCAGTTTAACCCAGGGATCATTTTAAACCCAAGGAACAGTTTAAGCCAGGGAACAGTTTAAACCCAGGGATCAGTTTAAGACAGGGATCAGTTTAAACCCGGGGTCAGTTTAAGACAGGGATCAGTTTAAACCCGGGGTCAGTTTAAATCCATGGATCAGTTTAACCCAGGGATCAGTTTAAACCCAGGGATTAGTTTAACCCAGGAATAAGTTTAAATCCAGGGATAAGTTTAAATCCAGGGATCAGTTTAAACCCAGGGATTAGTTTAACCCAGGGATAAGTTTAAACCCAGGTATCACTTTAAACTCAGGGATCAGTTTAAATCCATGGATCAGTTTAACCCAGGAATCAGTTTAAGCAAGGGATCAGTTTAAATCCAGGCATCAGTTTTACCCAGGGATCAGTTTACCCAGTTACTCTGTTAGGAAGGACGGTAGACCTGCCGCTGTTCGTGCGTGCAGTTTAAGGCGGTTACTCTGTGATTCTGGGGAAATGTTTCATCCTGTCTTTATTGTAACAGGATCCTGAACCGCGTGGATCTCAGAGCAGCCGCCAGCACAACAACTTATGTTCCACTCATCATTCAGCCACACAGGGAGAAAACACCAACATCCGTCCTTTACCAGTGATTCAGTCAGTGCTCTTTAGATCAATGCTGCACTTCATAGTGATCAAAAGGTTACTCTGGGACTCCAAGCTTTTCAACATCCAGTCGAATATACTGTAGGTTCTCTAAAGTGTATTATACTTCATGACGGAAATGTTTTCGACCATTCAGAATTGAAGGGCTGCAGTTCATTCCCTACAGGTGAACACACACCATTTCCATCACTACAGGGAAAAGTTGGCTTGTAAGTCATAATTATAGGATGCAAAGTCATAATTACTGCTTAACATCTTATATGTATGACATACTAACTTGTAATTACCATTTAGTAACCCATAACTATGGCTTAGCATCTCGTAATTATGACTTACTCATAACTATTGCATACTATGTCATAATTATGGCTTAGCATTTCATAATTATGAATTACCAACTTATTATGACTTAGTAACTTATAATTAAAGCTTAGCATTGCATTATTATGACTTAGTCAATCATAGCTATGACTTGCCGACTCGTAATTATGTCTTACCTACTTATAATTAAACCACATCTCACAATTATAACGTAGTCACTTATAACTGTGACTTACCAACTCGCAATTATGACTTACTAATTCATGATTAAAGCTTAGCGTCTCACAATTATGACTTACTAACTCATAATTATTACATAGCAAGTCATAATTATCACTTAGTGTTTCTTAATTATGACCTACCAACTCGTAATTATGATTACCTCATAATTAAAGCTTAGCATCTCATAATTATGACTTACCAACTCATATTTTTGACTTAGTAACTTATAATTAAAGCTTAGCATCTCATAATTATAACTTAGTCACTCATAACTATGACTTACCAGCTCGTAATTATGACTTACTAATTCATAATTAAAGCTTATCATCTCCAAATTATGACTTACCAACTAGAAGTCATAGCTCATAATTAAGGCTTTTCATATTTATAACTACTTAGTAAGTCATAATTATGAATTGGCTATTCATGTTTGCCATCAGGCAGCATATTGTTATTCTGTAAACTTATTAGTATTCTAGTTTTATAATGAACATTAATATGGCCTGAACCCATAGTATTATGGACGACATTACATATTTCAGTCCCTCTTTGTGACATAATTTCCTAAAAGCCGCAAGTAACTGTCATCATCATCTTCCACGGTTCTGCAAATGAATGCATGCATGAATGAATACTCTCTATGCCCCTAACTTCACATCACACTCATATATGTCTTTCTCAAGCTGTTCCCACACAGCTGTTGATTTATTTGTATTATTTGTTTATTTATTTTTTTCAGCACCCACCCTAACCCAAGACCCATGCCACAAAAATATGCATTATTCTGGCACCGTAACCACCAACAGGCAACTTTAGGGTGTATAGCAATGGGATCTGTATCATAGAATAATGAATATAGCTTTTTTATTTAGTGCACATTTTGTAAAGGGTAGGCAGGCAAGTTTTAGCCTGGCATAGGCTACAGGGATGCAAAAAGTTATTTATAAATTAGTCAGAGCACTATTTTATTGCTTATTAACCTGACCTGCCCAATTTTGAGATATTTTCTAGTAAGCTTACCAGAAGTACGCCGAAATGGGATATGGGTCGACTCTTGCATCCATAGTCAGCACACAATTGTTTAGAATGTCTTTGTAGCATGAATATTTGTCTTCAGCGTGACGAAGGGGCCAAAACCCGTTTCATCATGACAACGCCTCTGTGCACAAAGACAGGGTTTGCCAAGGTTGATGTGGAAAAACTCGAGCGTCCCAAGTCCTGAACTCGACCCCAATAAGTGCCTTTGTACTGGTACGCTGACTGATTGCCAGGCCTTCTCACTTGACATCCGTGGCCAGCGTCACTAACGCTCTTGTATCTGATTGAACACAAATCCTTACAGTGCTCTCAAATATAGTGGAAAGACTCCCCAGAAGCTGAAGAGCTGGGAGAGCTGGAAACACTAAAGGATTAAATACCTGCTGCACTGCTCTCTTGAGACAGAGTTCAATTCCCACAGTTGTCCCTATCAGCTGGCAAATAAACAGCATTGTGGGTAATATTGAAAAAGTAGAATTGAAGTAAAAAATCCATGCATCATTCCATCCCCCTCCGCCTATCTGAGGTGGGGTCTAGGAGAGAAACCTAGGCATCCCTCTGTCCAGTGACACTCTCCAGTTCCTACTGGGGGATCCCAATTCTGGGTCTACACCAGGGCATCCTTCCAGTTGGACATGCCAGGAACACCTCTAAAGGGAGGTGACCAGGAGGCATCCTAATCAGATGCCCGGACCACCTTAAATGAGTCCTTTTAATGCAGAGGAGTAGCGGCTCTACCATAGCCTAGTCCGGGCATCTGATTAGGATGCCTCCTGGTCAGAATTTAAAGATTTTAACCACAATATAAATCTTTTGCACCAACAGAGATGACACCAATGATGAACAGTCACCAAATGTGCTCAGCTTCTGGCATGCTGTGCATGATAACTGGGTCCAAGACATTTTTTTTAATTTGATTGATCCATTTTTTTTCTTTGATAAGTAGGCAATGTCGCTGGTTCCCATGTACCCAGCAGGGCAACTAGACATTGTGTTTGTCAGTCATAGCAGATGACCTGTAAGTGTGACTTACTCTACTGCCTATGACCTATATAAAGAGACAAGCCACTGCCTGGATGCTGCTCCTTGAACACCCCACATGACCTGCTGTTTTGGGGATGAATACACCCATCACAATGTGGCCATTGTTGAAGTCACTCAAATCTTTATGCTTGCTCATTTTTCCTGCTTCCAACACATCAACTTTGATCTTTCTGCCTCACACATATCCCACTGCTTTGGCAGGTGCAACTGTAATGAGATAATCCGTGTCATGTCTTCACCTGTCAGTGGTCATTGTTTTTAATGTTATGGCTGATTGGGGTTTATTAACAGTATTAACAACAAACTGTGCTCTGCTGATGACGGAATGGCAACTGTGTTCGCAAAAAAGGAGGGTGCTGTCCTGAGGGTCAATGTTCAGAATTTGTTGACAGGCAAGTAGTCAGTGAAATACTTGTGATAGGTAAGGACCATGTGTGGTTTTGTGTGAACCAGTCTAAGGCAGTGTGGTTGTGTAAATACCACTAAAGTACATACATGTACAATGATCCCAAACCCTTATCTGTTTGTTTCAGAGTGATGAGAGGAGTCAGTGTTGGGGGGGTGACTCTGAAGTGATATACAGTATGCACGTACAACTTATGCCATTCATTCATTCCTTCGTTGATTTTCTGAACCGCTTAATCCTAATTAGGGTCGCGGGAAGGCTGGTGCCCATCTCAGCCGACTCTGGGCGAGGGCAGAGTAGACCACGGACAGCTCGCCAGGCCATCACACAGCCATGTTGTGCGTACAATAATTAATCTTAAGCCTGGCTAACATGTAAGCAGTCACGGCCGAATGTACAAGTGGATTTTAGGTTGAGGGTAATTGAATATATTTTCAGAGGTAGTCGTTCGAATCTAAGGTCCGTTTCTGTGGTCTTCGCAAATGTTGTGGACCCGCTCAAAATTTGGTGCGAATTCAGAGGGACTCGAATATGAGCGAAGAGCTTCGGAAGCAGTTCGGCCCTTTTTGCTTGTTTTTGAACGGCTCGAGCGACTGTTTTTTTCCACATCACGTGAATCCGTTCCTTTTGACAAAGAAAAATCCATGAAATTATGACACGTCACGTAGATCCGTTTCTTTTTTTTTTACAAAGAAAAATCCGCGAAATGACGCAAAGGTCCAGCGGATCCTTTCTATATTGAGGCGGCTGGCGGGATTTCCGTGCGCCTCTATTTACAGTTTCTTTAAAAAAAAATAAATAAATTTCTTCATAGGCGGCACGGTGGCGTAGTGGTTAGCACGTCCGCCTCACAGCAAGAAGGTCCTGGGTTCGATTCCCAGCTCG